>CM048654.1:13677500-13685000 GCA_026413185.1 Pueraria montana var. lobata
TGATTTTTCAATCTTTTATAGTGGATAATCTAGTATTCTTATGCATGAAGATAATTAATTTGATAGTTGTTGTCAGACTCTATTATGGATTTCTGACCACATTTTCCATAGGGCCCTCCTATCTCTTCCTTCTTCGAGCTAGGCTTGTGGAAGAAGGGACAGAGAAGAAAATATCAGCAACAACTGGGTTTATTACGGGTCAGCTCATAATGTTCATATCGATCTATTATGCGCCTTTGCATTTAGCATTGGGTAGACCCCATACATTAACGGTGATAGCTCTACTCTATCTTTTATTTCAGTTCTTTGGCAATAATCACAAAAACTTTTTGAATTATGGATACAAGAATCCAAATTCAATACGTAATTTTAGTATTCAAAGAATCTTCTTTTAGAATCTTATTTTTCAGTTATTAAACCCTTTTTTTTTTACCAAGTTCGATATTAATAAGATTAGTAAATATTTATTTGTTTCGATGCAACAATAAATTTCTATTTTTAATAAGTAGTTTTGTTGGTTGGATAATTGGTCACACTTATTTTATGAAATGGATTGAATTTCTATTAGTCCGCATACAACAAACTAATTCGATTAAATCTAATGTACGTATTCAATCAGATAAGTACATTATGTTAGAATTGAGAAATTCTATGTTTAAAATCTTTCTTGTTTTCCTATTTGTTACTTGCCCATCCCTTTTTTAATAAGAAACTGTAAAAAATTCAAGAAAGCAATGAAATTTCTAAAAAAGGAAAAAAAATCGATGTCGATAGAAATTTGCAAAGAGTACAAACTAAAGAAAAACAAAAAAGATCCAACAACAAAGATCTTTTTCCTTATATTTTTTTTGAAAAAAGAGAAGAATTTATACAAAATCGACGAGGAGAAGTATAAATTAGGGTTTGTTCAAAAACCTCTCGTAAACATTCTTTTCAATTATAAACGATGGAATCGTCCATTTCAATATATAAAAAATAATACATTTGAAAATATCGTAAAAAATGAAATTTCAGAATTTTATTTTCATACATGTCAATGATATTCGAGCATGCACTTGTTTTGAGTGTCTATTTATTTTCTATAGGTATATATGGGTTGATCATGAGCCGAAATATGGTTAGAGCTCTTATGTGTCTTGAACTTATACTTAATGCATTTAATATAAATCTCGTAACCTTTTCTAATTTTTTTGATAGTCGACAATTAAAAGGAAATATTTTTTCAATTTTTGTTATAGTTGTTGCAGCCGCTGAAGCAACTATCAGACCGGCTATTGTTTCCTCGATTTATCGTAATAGAAAATCAACTCGTATCAATCAATCAAATTTGTTGAATAAATAATATTACCCATAAAAAATAAAAAAAGTAGAATTTATAATAGTGTGTACTATTAATCGATTCAAATTAGCATATATGATATATAAATTAGAATCATGTTTGCGAAAACAAAGATAAGAAACCAAAGTATCTTGGTTCTATTCTCTTATTATTAATTAATCTATAAGTAGATTTTGATTAGCAAAATTCTTAAAAATCATTGATTCATCTGGTATCTAATATATATATATATATATATATATATATATATATATATATAATTCATTTACAAGTTTACTAGATTGAAAATGTTGAATTTTTTATGTTCAAGGATTACGATCCAATGTCACATTCAGTAAAGATTTATGATACATGTATAGGATGTACTCAATGTGTTCGAGCCTGCCCAACAGATGTATTAGAAATGATACCTTAGGACGGATGTAAAGCTAAACAAATTGCTTCTGCCCCAAGAACAGAGGATTGTGTTGGTTGTAAGAGGTGTGAATTCGCCTGTCTGACGGATTTCTTAAGTGTTAGAGTTTATTTATGGCATGAAACAACTCGAAGCATGGGTCTAGCTTATTGATACATTTCAAAAAGAACCGCACACAAGTACGTTTTTTTACTGGCAAAAACCCGAGCTCAAAATAAAAAAAGGAAATCTTTTTTTTTATTTTGAGCGTGGGTTTTTCTAGTCTAATATCTTATTTTTATCACGAATTATTTTCGTTGGTTAACAAATGTTGTAGTTTTGCCAATAGTGGGGTTCCTTAATTTTATTATTTCCCCATAAAGGAAATAAGGTAATTAAATGGTATACTATTTGTATATGTTTAATTGATCTCCTTGTAACAACCTATATATTTTGATATCATTTCGAATTGGATGAACCACTAATCCAATTGACAGAAAATTATAAATGGATCCATTTTTTTGACTTTTACTGGAGATTCAGAATAGATGGACTCTCTCTAGGACCCATTTTATTGACGGGATTTATCACTACGTTAGCTATGTTAGCTGCTCAGCCAGTTACTCGAGAATCCAAATTATTCTATTTCCCGATGTTAGCAATGTATAGTGGTCAAATAGGAACATTTTCTTCTCAAGACATTTTACTTTTTTTCATCATGTGGGAATTAGAATTAATTCCTGTTTATCTACTTTTATCTATGTGGGGTGGAAAAAAACGTTTGTATTCAACTACAAAGTTTATTTTGTACACTGCGGGAAGTTTTGTTTTTTTATTACTGGGAATTTTGGGTATGGGTTTATATAGCTGTAACGAACCAACATTAAATTTTGAATCATTAACTAATCAATCATATCCCATGGCGCTGGAAATAATATTCTATATCGGATTCATATAAATCACTAAATGGTAAATGGCCCGAAAAAACCCAACGAGTAACTAACAATCTTGTTATACAAAAAAAAGTTATTATCATGCCTTTTTTGGACGAATCATATAATCCTATGATTTCATTGACAAATAATAAGGTTATCAAATGAATTGAAGTTAAAATAGAAACGACCGAAAACGATATATGAGTTAATATATGCTCTAAACTTGAAAATACCATATATAATGAAAAAATCTAAATACTAGGAATAGAAATAAGAATGGAGTTCATTATAGGACCTATTTTTTAGAAGATAAGATGTCATGCCGCTATTCGGACTCGAACCGAGATGCTCTAGCACTGCTTCCTAAGAGCAACGTGTCTACCAATTTCACCATAGCGGCTTACTCGAAATCATAATAACTAATTTTTAGTCAATTGTCGAGATTCAAAGAATCAATTAAAATACAATAGTTGTTTACTAAACATTAAATAAAAGAATTTTAAAGAATTCTCTTAGAATCTATTAGAAATATATCTATATATATATATATATATATATATATTTATCTATCTATCTACATATATACATAGATATATATAATGTAAATATCCTAAATTAATATTATACTATATTAGAATTAGATATTAAATTTATATTAGTATTTTTGTATTTAAAAATATTCGTTGAATCAAGTTAATTGAAATTATTCTAACGTTTGTATTTGTTACAAAAAAAGCTTTTCGAATTCCCCGTAAAAATAGATTGTGCTAATGAAAAAGCTTTCAATGTTGTAAAATATCCCTTCTTTTTCCATAAAGTGTTCCGAATAATTTTTTTTGATATAGAAGTGCGCTTTTTTGGAACTGCCATATAATTAGTATAGTTTTTTTTATTGTTATAGAATTCGATGTGAAAAACATTTTTATGTAAATGAAAATCAATTTATCTTTAATTAGCCATATATTTTATCTATCTTAATTCCCATTTTTTTTTACTATTTCAAGTAAAACATTGAATATTATAATCCTTTTTATAAAGTTTTCCAAACATCGATATTGTTTATTGTAATAAAAAATACTAAATTAGTTAAAAAAATGAACTAATGTTTTTGAAAAAATTATTATTGAGTCATGTCATATGAATTCAAAAAAGTTTATTTTTCACTAGGAATTTTGTTATTGGTCCATTTTAAGTTTATACTTTGTAATATTTGAAAAAAAAATATTGTACAAAGATTCAGAATAATTAATAATAGATCATTCTATTTTCATTAATTCTATGTTTACTTTTTATTAACTGAATCCTTCTTTACAAAAAAAGATAAAATAAAAACCGACGAATAAGAAACAAAATTCATTAGAATCAGAAATTTTTTTGTTTATTGTATGGAATATAAACATCGATATTCATGGATCAAAATTACATATTGAATTTGGATTCTTGTATCCATAATTCAACGGGTGGGTCTTGCAGTCAAGCTCTGTTCTACCTTTGCACTGGAGGGCCAATCTCCGTCTGGCCCGAGGAAACCTTTGCACGCCTCCGTTACCTTTGGGGAGGCCTACGCCCCATAGAAATTGTCTACTTGAGACTGTCCCTCGGGCCGTGGGTCCTGGCATAAGGTTAGAATTCTAGCTCTTCCAGAGTGGTATCTCACTGATGGCTCTGGCCCCCCCAGAAGGAGGCCTTCTTTGCCCTCCGCCTAAGCTGTCTAGGAAAAGCCCAAAGCCAATCCCAGGAAATAGTGAAGCTTCAAAGGGTCTTTCTATCCAGGTGCAGGTAGTCTGCATCTTCACAGACATGTCTATTTAACCGAGTCTCTCTCCGAGACAGTGCCCAGATCATTACGCCTTTCGTGCGGGTCGGAACTTACCTGACAAGGAATTTCGCTACCTTAGGACCGTTATAGTTACGGTCGTCGTTCACCGGGGCTTTGGTCGTCGGCTCCCATGTCATCAGGTCACCAACTTCCTTGACCTTCCTGCACTGGGCAGGCGTCAGCCCCCATACATGGTCTTACGACTTTGCGGAGACCTATGTTTTTGGTAAACAGTCGCCCAAGCCTGGTCACTGCGACCCCCTTTGTGAGAAGGCACCCCTTCTCCCGAAGTTACGAGGCTATTTTGCCGAGTTCCTTAGAGAGAGTTGTCTTGCGCCCCTAGGTGTTCTCTACCTACCCACCTATGTCGGTTTTAGGTATAGGTACCCATTTGTTGAAGGTCGTTTGAACTTTTCCTGGGAGTATGGCATGGACTACTTCAGCGCTGTAGTGCCTGGTACTCGAACTTTGGCTCGAGGCATTTTCTCTACCCCTTATTACCTTGAAAAAGAAAGGGCACCTTGCGTCCTTGAACCGATAACCATCTTTCGGCTAACCTAGCCTCCTCCGTCCCTCGGGACCAACAAAGGGTAGTACAAGAATATTCACCTGTTGTCCATCGACTACGCCTTTCGGCTTGATCTTAGGCCCTGACTCACCCTCCATGGATGAACTTTGCGGAGGAACCCTTGGGTTTTCGAGGCATTGGATTCTCACCAACGTTTGTGTTACTTAAGCTGACATTCTCGCTTCCGCTTTGTCCAGTACTGCTTACGCGGGTCCTTCCCTTTAAGGCAGAATGCTCCTTTACTGATTCATTTTTACATCCCACAGTTTCGACAGATCGCTTAGCCCCGTTCATCTTTGGTGCAAGAGCGCTTGATCAGTGAGCTATTACACACTCTTTCAAGGGTGGCTGCTTCTAGGCAAAGCTCCTGGTTGTCTCTGCACCCCTACCTCCTTTATCATTGAGCGGTCATTTAGGGGCCTTAGCTGGTAATCCAGGTTGTTTCCTTCTCGATGATGAAGCCTATCCCCCATCGTCTCACTGGCCGACCTTGACCCTTGTTATTTTGAGGTCATATCTAGTTTTCAGAGTTTGCCTCGATTTGGTACTGCTCTCGTGGCCCGCACCAAAATAGTGCTTTACCCCTAGATGTCTAGTCAATTGCTGCGCCTCAACGCATTTCGGGGAGAACCAGCTAGCTCTGGGTTCGAGTGGCATTTCACCCCTAACCACAACTCATCCGCTGATTCTTCAACATCAGTCAGTTCAGACCTCCACTTAATTTCACCCAAGCTTTATCCTGGTCATGGATAGATCACCCAGGTTTGGGTCCATAAGTAGTGACAATTGCCCTGTGAAGACTCACTTTTGCTACGGCTCCGGTGGTTTCCCTTAACCAAGCCATTGCCTATGAGTTGCTAGCTCATTCTTCAATAGGCACGTGGTCAGAGTCTAGAGCCTTCTCCCACGACTTGGGAGCTTACGGTTTCAGGTTCTATTTCACTCCCCGATAGGGGTTCTTTTCACCCTTCCCTCACGGTACTACTTCACTATCGGTCACCCAGGAGTATTTAGCCTTGCAAGGTGGTCCTTGCTGATTCACATGGGATTCCACGTGTCCCATGCTACTCGGGTCAAAGTGTAAGCTAGTGATGCTTTCAGCTACTGGACTCTCGCCATCTAGGGTTCAGTATTCTCTGCTGCTTCGCCTAGCAGTACGACACTTGTATAGCTCTCCTACAACCCCGTTCTCATGGTTTAGGCTGCTCCCATTTCGCTCGCCGCTACTACGGGAATCATTTTTACTTTCTTTTCCTCTGGCTACTAAGATGTTTTAGTTCACTAGGTTGTCTCTTGCCTACCCGTGGATTCAGCAGCAGTTCGAAAGGTTGACCTATATCGGGAATCCCCGGATCTACGCTTATTTTCAACTCCCTAAAGCATTTCGTCACTTACTACGCCCTTCCTCGTCTCTGGGTGCCTAGGTATCCACCATAAGCCTTTCTTCATTTGAACCTCGCCCTTAACTTTAAGGCTATGCCATCCTAAGGTGCTGCTAGATGGAAGGATCTTATCAACGTCCATGAATGATAAATCATAGCATAGATCAAACTGCCGAATCAGAAATATTGAAGTGCTATCATATAGCTTTGTATCGACTAAGTTCATGAGTTGGAGATAAGCGGACTCGAACCACTGACATCCACCACAGGGTAAACCACTGCCTCTCAGGCTCCGACTGATTCTACCATAGAGGCCAACGATAGACAATAACTCCCCCCCGAACACAGCTCACAACTTTCATCGTACTGTGCTCTCCAAAGAGCAACTCTTCTCAAAATCTCAAAAGGTGCTGAGTTGGAATCCCATTCTAACTAAGGATTCTTGTAGTTCTGGAGGATCCAGCTACAGGAGAACTGGGAACGGAGAGCTTGCCCCGCCCCCCTTTTTTTTTTCGCTCGACTCTTTGCTCCTAAGAATAATGGTTTTTAAGAATGAGTGATTGCCCTTCTCCAATCCTTACTGTCCAACCTGAGAGTGGATAGCTAATGCGTTCCACTTTTTGAACAGGGTTCTATGGTCGGTCTGCGACCCCTGGATGCCGAAGGCGTCCTTGGGGTGATATCGTAGTTCCTACGGGGTGGAGACGATGGGGTCGGTCCATGGATTCTTTTTCCTTTTGCCACATTTTGCTCAAAGGGTTGAAGGGAGATAGTGCATCAAGCTGTTCGCAAGGGTCAGCTTGATCCTTTTCCTCAGGATCCCAAATGAAGAAACCCTAGGAGAGCCACCGACTCCAACTACCGTCCATGTATGATCCATACTAGATCTGACCAACTGCCCATCCTACCTCCTCTACGTTATTGACAACCAGTCTTTGTCTCAACAGAGTCTTTTAGTGGCATGTTTCAGTCCTCTTTCCCATTACTTAGAAAAAGTGAGCCACCGGTTCAGGAACAAGATACTATCATGACCGCCTGGACAATTAGACATCTAACCCGTAAT
>CM048654.1:13687500-13700000 GCA_026413185.1 Pueraria montana var. lobata
CATCATCGCTTCTTCTCCGGGAAAAGAAGTTCATGACCTGTAGGCCTTCTACCTTCACGTGGCATTGCTCCGTCAGGCTTTCGCCCATTGTGGAAAATTCCCCACTGCTGCCTCCTGGAGAAGTCTGGGCCGTGTCTCAGTCCCAGTGTGGCAGATCATCCTCTCGGACCAGCTACTGATCATCGCCTTGGTAAGCTATTACCTCACCAACTAGCTAATCAGACGTGAGCCCCTCCTCGGGCGGATTTCTCCTTTTGCTCCTCAGCCTACGGGGTATAACAGCCATTTCCAGCTGTTGTTCCGCTCCCAAGGGTAGGTTCTTACTCGTTACTCACCCATCCGCCACTGGAAACACCACTTCCCATCTGACTTGCATGTGTAAGGCATGCCGCCAGCGTTCATCCTGAGCCAGGATCGAACTCTCCATGAGATTCCTAGTTGCATTACTTATAACTTCCTTGTTCGTAGACAAAGCTGATTCAAAATTCTCTTTCATTCCAAGGCATAACTTATATCCAGGCGCTTCATATTCGACTGGAGTTCGCTCCTAGAAACATAGCCCCCCACCCCTTGTGTAATCCCACGAGCCTCTTATCCATTCTCATTTATTATTCAATCACGACATCCAAATAGAAAAACTTACATTGGGTTTAGGGATAATCAGGCTCGAACTGATAACTTCCACCACGTCTAGGTGACACTCTACCGCTGAGTTATATCCCTTGCCTCCATCGAGAAATAGAACTGACTAATCCTCAGGCAAAGGGTCAAGAAACTCTACGCTACTATTCTTAAACAACTTCTTGGAGTTAGGCTTTCTTTTCACACTATTACGGATATGAAAATTATGGGAAAATTTGGATTCAATTGTCAATTGCCCCTATCGGAAATAGGATTGACCACGGATTTGAGCAATAGCACATGATTTCATAAAACCACACGATTTTCCCAATCTAAATAAAGCAAGTTTTCCATGAAGAAGATTTGGCTAAGCATGTTCTATTCGATACGGGTAGGAGAAGAACCTGACTCGATTTTCTTAAAAAATAGAGAAATCAAAACCAAGTCAAGATGATACGGATCAACCCCTCCTCTTGCGTTCTTGTGCCAAAGATCTTACCATTTCCAAAGTAACTAGAGTTACATCTATTTTTCCATTTCAATTCAAGAGTTCTTATGTGTTTCCATGCCCTTTCGAGACCTCGAAAAAATGGACAAATTGCTTTTCTTAGGAACACATATTCGTTACCACAAAAATGATAATGGTAACCCCACCATTAACTACTTCAATTTAATAGTAATAAAAATACATGCCCTACCAAGACAGAATTTGTAATTTGCTATACGCTTGCCTAGTAGGCAAAGATTTACCTCCGTGGAAAGGATGATTCATTCAGATCGGCATGAGAGTCCAACCACATTGCATTTCCAGAATCCATGTTGTATATTTGAAAAAGGTTGACCTCCTTGCTTCCCTCATGTTACAATCCTCTTGCTGCTGAGCTCCCTTTCTCCTCGGTCCACAGAGACAAAATGTAAGACTGGTGCCAACAGTTCATCATGAAAGAAAGGACTAGCTGAGCCGAGATCACTATCTAAAATGAATTTAATTCTAATAGAAAATACTAATAGAATAGAAATAGAACTGTCTTTTCATATAGATATCCCTTCAACAGAACATAGGTCATCAAAAGGATCTCGAAGACCCACCAACGCACGAAAGCCGGGATCTTTCAGAAAATGGATTCCTATTGGAAGGGTGCATAACCGCATGGATAAGCTCACACTAACCCGTCAATTTGGGATCCAATTCGGTTCTTTAGGAGGTATCGTGAAGGAATTTTGGAATGTAATAATATCGATTCATACAGATATAGAAGAAAGGGTTCTCTATTGATTCAAACGCTCTACCTACGAGATAGGGATAGAGAAAGAGGAAAAAACTGAGGATTTCACATAGTACTTTTGGTCGAAAAATCAATCTAATTTTTTTCTTACTTTTCGCTCAATGATGAAATGGGTTAGATTCTACAGGACCAAACCTTGTGGGAGTTAAGGAATGATGGAAGAAAAGAAATAAAAAAAAGTAAATAAAAATGCAGTAGAAGAGTCGTAATTCCAAATGAAAAAAATTCAAACTTGATTGAAAATGATCTTTCTGATTATTAAAGAATGAGACAAAAGGATTGATCGCGAAAAAGATTTCTTGTTCTTATTAGAAGATCGTGATTGGATCCACATATGTTTGGTAAAAAGAAAGAAAAATATTCTTCTTTGAGAATAATAAAAAAGGAAAGTGTTCAATTGGAACATGAAAACGTGACTGAATTGGTCCTAGTTACTCTTCGGAACGGAATAGAAGAAGGGGAGAGATTCTTGAACCAAACTAGGAAATGGATCCAATGACTTCAAAAGAATTGAACGAGGAGCCATATGAAGTGAAAATCTCATGTACAGTTCTGTAGAGTGGCAGTAAGGGTGACTTATTTGTCAACTTTTCGACTATTACACCCAAAAAACCAAACTCTACCTTACGTAAAGTTGCCAGAGTATGCTTAACCTATAGATTTGAAATTACTGCTTATATACCCGGTATTGGCCATAATTTACAAGAACATCTTCTTCATCATAAATGATCCGCTTGTCCCGAAATGACCTGGCCCAATAGGGAAATACCAATTCATTGGGCCTTTGAATACAATCAAATAGAAAGCCCCAAGGGCGCCATATTCTAGGAGCCCAAATGATGTGATTGAAAAAATCCTCCTCTATCTGTTGTGGGTCGAGGACTCCCCCCTTATTCAAACTACGATTCGCATTTTTCATAGAGAAATCTCTAATCAACGATAGAATAAGATCCATTTTGAATCATATTTAAGGGATTCCTTGGTTTGGACTGAAGAAGCAATGTCACTCGATCCTTATCAAACTGACTGCAATCTTCTTCTGTACGTGAGGATCCCACCAGAGCGCCTTCTACTTCTAATAGGCCATGAACTAGATCAGAATTATTCTCAACGAGTCCATAAGATGTGATCCCATTTTTTTCATCAGGTCCGGGTAGAGACCAAAGGTCTTGAGCGATCGATCCGACAGAACAACTTAAAAGGTAAAGAAGTATTGTTAATTTCTTCATACTCGTTCCAAGTTGGAAGTACCATTTGTACAAATAAGAATCCCCCCGTCACATGATTTCTTCTTCATATAGATAGATATAGGATCTATGGAGCAATTACTTAGAAGTACATTTTGTGAAACAACCCTTCCTATTTGATAGAAAAGGATCCTATGATCCTGAACCGATCTCACCAGAGATCGAAAATCCCAAGTTTGTCTATGAAGAACAGATCTAATTATATTAGTGTCTACGATGGATTTTCTTTGTATAATACTAATCGATAGGGCCTCATTGGTAAGTGCTACAAGATCTCGTACTTTTAACCCATCGTTATCGACCCGAATCCATTAGTATGGGACATTTTCTTTTCCAAGTGAAATCCCCTAGTATATGAAAGAGTGAAAAAGTGTTTTCGTTGTTGTGGAATAAGAAGCCTTCGTATCTTAATGCATGTATTTAATTTAATCGGAGCTATTAGAGCCGGATCTACTTTTTGGGGAATATGAGTCGAAGCAATAACAAGAATATTTCTAGTGGAACATCTTTCACAATCCTTGGAGAGATAGTTCACTAAAAGACCGAGGGATAAGTAATTCGACGCATTCAAATCCAGATCATGGATGTTTGGAATCCATATTATGCAAGGAGACATTGCTTTTGCTAATTTGAATTGAAAGGTGATATAAAATCGGTCTATTTCTGGCATCATATCCATAGTTAGCGTATTCATCATAGTTAGAAGCTCTAGCTCCATATCAAGGTCACGGTCGATATCGTCACTATCGTAACTATCATCAATATCGTCACTATCATCAATAAGAAAACCCTTAGGCTTATTATTCAGGAACTTATTCAGAAATACTGTAATGAAAGGAACATAGGAGTTTGTCGCTAGGTATTTGACCAAATTGGATTGTCCAGTTCCTATAGAACCTATCACTAAAATACCCCTACTAGGGGGAGGTAGGACTAAGCGGAGCAAAAAGGGTTTTCCATGAGATGGGAAATGAAAACTATTAGCCCCCCGCAAGGTTTGTAAATAAGTAATTGTCTGATAATTAGCAAGGAATATACGTCTTTCTGCTAAACAGGATGTATTGAATTCATAAATCATTAGATACTTTTTATGAATGTCAACTAAGTATTGTAAGTAAATTGCTCCCGGTTGTTCAATCATTTGATAACCAGAGTTATTCTTTGATAAATGATGACTATGAGTCAGACTCAATAGAATTTGATCAATCCTTTTTTCTGTCGTTAAGGTAGAAAATTGAACCAAGAATTCTCTTTCTTTATCATCAATCGAATCACTCTTCAAGACCCAGGATTCTATTTTATCATCAATCCAATCACCATTCACGTTTTTTTATTTTTCTTATCAAGGAATAGATTGCTTTACTTGGATGACTTAGATGTCTCATATTTCTCAAAAAAGCGATTTGATTGATGGGATTTGGTATAAAACTTATGAGATCGATGAGATTCAAATATTTCTTCTTAGAACGTATTGATTTGACCCCATAAGTGGGACCACCACCCCATAGCATGTTGCCACCAAAAGCAAAACTCCGTATTTCTTCTAGAGAATCTCCTAATTGTTCCAGAGCAACTAGAAAGAGATTCTTTAACCAGAAAGAATTCTGTTTAGATGTAGGATACCTATCCAGAAGTTTTTGCAAATCAATCATGTATGATGGAATCATCAAAGATTTGACCTTTTCGAACTTTGTCTGTAACTCACTATAGACTCGAGAAATAAAGAGAAAATGTGTACGAACGAGATATCTAGCAATAAGGAAGAGGAAAAGGATTGAATAGAAGAACTCCTGAACATTTAGCGATCTCAGATGTGTCGATATTAATAGTAACTCATTATTTTGATGAATAATTTCTTCGGACAGAAGAAGATTATGTAAACAATTACCCGGAATCTCACTTATCAGATTCCAGATCTCACTTATCAGATTCCATTGTGTCTTCCACAATGGAATCTGACGAATTTGCCGTAATATATCTGACCCATGCATAATATCATGAAAAATGGATACAAATTTTTGGCTGCTACTTAGTATCGGCAATAGGTCTGAAAAAAGTATCTAAAAATATGAAATTTAGATATTTGTACCCTGTCGAGGTAAGGAACCATAGTATAGATGTTTGGAATAGATTCCATTATGAGAGAGTTGAAAAAACACTATCTTGTTGAAAGGTTCTATACATCTGCCCTTTCTCAAGGCATTTTTTTAGACAAGGACTCCGTTTTTCCTTTTTTCGGATGGTAAATATTTCTCAGAACATAGAGTGTGAATCAAACCCATGTTTGAATTGAAATTGAAATACTGATGCAAGTTCTTCCCTTCTGAATCAGGTATATTCATATCTGAAAGAGATTGACAATAAGTTTTTTCAAAATGGACTACTTGTCCCTCTATTAGAGGTGTTCCAGAAATGTCTGCGATCGAGTAAATAGCTCCACGAACGAATAGATCGTATCGAATTGGAAAATGGAAAGATTTGTACAAGTTATACCCTTCGTCGCCACTTTGTGGAAAATCGTTAGGTATCAATATGTTAGATACCTGTGACTCGATTGGTGAAATAGTATCTCTCTTCAAAAAAGCATGTTTTTTTTACCATTGCAAAAAGAAAAGATTTTGTTGCGAATGAACAAGATATTGAGGAATTGTCCATACGTAAAATCATAATTGTTGATACAAGCCTTTTCCACATAAAAAGGGAATCTTTTGTTACAATAGAAGCAGAAGTGATATTGATTATTCAAGAATCGAAGTCGATTTGCTTTATAAAAAGAGTATATCAATGAACTTCTATGAAATGGTTTCACGGGATTCAGCCAATTGTCTGGATCGTGGGATATCATTGAGAAATAGGAATCTGTGTTATCAAAAGATTTCCTGTGATTCTTTCTAGTATGGAATGAGTCAATCATCCACTTTGGTATCTTATTGAACAAAAATGGTGATATTGTTCCTCCATTGATCAAGAATTTCAATTTTTGGGAAGTATCTTGGTCATCCAATAATAAGGGTTTCCATTTTTTCAAATGAAAGATTTGAAGACCTATTGATTCTAATAACTGATTACAGAGTGGATCATTCGGACCTTTCAATTCATAGATGTGGATCTCGGACCTATGAATGGGGATACCCCCAAAATTCACAAAGAAAAAAGAAGGAAGTGAGTTAGACAAAAAGAGAAGAAACTTGGGCAAAAAAAGAAGTAACTTGGACAAAAAGAAACAAAGTGACTTATACAAATCTTTTTTGTCGATTGTAACCCCCTTCTAACAAAAACATTTAATTCACATTATATATATATATAAAAGATCTTATACATTCTATTAAAATCCAAAATATATTCAATTTTACATCACTAAAATTTTCCAAACACTATAACTATTACAAAATGTTTCTTCTTGAAGTACTGATTTCCCAAAATATACCCATCCTATAGCTCTGGTCATATCTGCATCTTTTTCTTCTAACTATTTTTTTTTCCACCTGCAATTAAACTTCCCTAGAAGCTAGGGACAAAATTTACCGGATCAGGCATTTAATTTCTTATACAATTAAAACAATATCAACCATGTTAATTTCATATAACAATTAATGAATCACATAAATAAATCAAATGCAGTATGATTTATGCAAATGCAGTTTTGACTCAAAATCATTTTGACCTTGCTCCATGGAGACTTCCCCTTTGAGTGTTTAGTAAGAAACTGGCCTACCATTACGCACTGCAATTCAGCTATCAGCCCCTACTAAACGCGAATAAGCTAAATAGAATTAGGAGATCAAGATACCTAGGAAGGCCACCACGACCGCAACTCAGTCCAGTTTCCAGCCACATGTGGAATTGCCAATATCCTTCACCCCACAGACTACTTAATCACAAACTATACACTCCTGTCTAACTTACTCTGCTCACCCCAAAGATTCAATTCTCATCACTACCGCAGTCCCGGTTAGTCAACATTTATTCTTTTTTTTTTTTCATTTCTTTTCTTTCTTTTCATTTCCTTTCTTTTCTTTTCATGGCTGCCACAGTCCTGGTTAGCCAACATCAATCAATTTTTTTTCACTTGAATCTTTGTAAAACCCCCAAAAAGACTCATGCATGCTTATGCCATGTGATAATGATCATAAGTATAAATTAACATTAAACAATCATATAAAGAAATATAAACATTCAACAACTAACATTATAACATCAATATTTTACTAAAATACCAAGTTGGTCATTATTATAAAAATTTACTAAACTACCCTTACTAATTATTAAAATCCCAATTTTGCTCTCAAGTGTAAAATTACCAAATTACCCTTACTCTTTTATATTATTTCCAATTTTGCCCTTGATCTTTTCTCAAAATTCCAAAATTATCCTTAAACTTTCTAGAATATATGAAATTACCATTTTGCCCTTATATTTTTCTATTAATTCCGAAATTGCCCTTGATCTTTTTATAAAATTCCCATTTTACCCCTAAATTTTCTAGAACCTATAAAATTACCATTTTACCCCTTAATATTTTTATAATTTACAATTTTGCCCTTAAACTTTTTATCAAATTCCAAGATTACCCCTAAACTTTCTAGAACATGTGTAATTACTATTTTACCCTTGAATATTTTATAAATTACTAAATTGCCCTTAAACTTTTTATAAAATTCCCAATGTGTCCCTACATGTGAAAGGACCATTTTGCCCTTGGTTATTTGAAAAATTTGCACATAGTATCCCTTCATTCTCCTCATGGCCGAATGGCCCTCTTCAATTGCCAACATCATTTCTCAAATTTTCAACATCAAATCCAACACAACCAAGCCATTTTCAATCAAGAACAAGCCACATCAAATTTCAATCCATCACAAAACATCATGAAATCAACAAAACATTGATTCAAACACATATTTTAAACTTATAACATCAAGCATACAAAAGCCCTAAATTAATTTCATCTTATCATGGTTATTGATTAAACTTTTGGAATTAAAACTCAAAACATGTTTTTCTTAATTCCAAGTTGTCTAAATTGAAATTAAATGCGAAGATCCTTACCTTGGATCCTTAATTTGATGAAGAACCCTTGAATTCCTTTTCTCCCTTTCTCCCTTGTCTTCTTGAAATTTTTGGGTTTTTCTTCTAAATCTTTCTCTTTGGCCGAATCTATGTTGAAATTTGTGAGGTTTTGGTTGGTTTATTTCTTGATTTTAGAAGAAAGGATGAAGTGAAATGGAGGGGGCAGCTGCAGCACCACTCACGGTTTTGGGTTTGGAGAACTAGTTTTTTAAAGCTTTTAGTTTATGCTTTTGTTTCCTATTTTTCCCATCCAATTTTTTTTATACGTTCAGCTGCTGCCCTGGGTCCAAGGGCAGTCAATTTGGCTGAAATTTCCAGCCACTTGGACAGCCAAGAACAGTTGCCTACGTTAGTTGCTAATGGTCTTGTGAATTAGTCAAAAAATGTAGAAAAGTGTAGAGTTTTCTAGAAGGTTTTATGCCTTTTTAATTATCTTACAAATTAATTAGAATTTTAAGAAACTAACATCACCATTAAATTCCTCACTATCAAAAACCTTGGGGTAGTGTCTTAATTATCTCTTAATCAAAGTCTAATTAGCTTAATTTAATCACATTAGAAATATTGAGTTGTCAAATTTTGATTGGCTAATACTTTTATTTTTATTTTTCTTAGTTAAATTTCTTTACTAATTATTCTAAGTATGTTATAATTAATAGATAATTTCATAGATGTCATACAATTTTTATCCTAATTTTCTACCTTAAAATTTTATCGTAATAATTTCTCAGAGTTCTAACTTTCAGAAAATCCTAACAATTCGAAATTAGCATTTTAATTTGTCAACTGTATATATTTTTAATCTACATTCAATTATCTATTTATTAGATTACAGTCTATTCCAAAATGTTACACCCGAAAATTTATCCTGGACAGCTGTCTGACACAACTGTCCAGTCAACAAGTAATTCATTTCTCAACTGTATATATTTTAAAATCTACATTCAATTTTCTATTTATTAGGTTACAGATTTATCCAAAATGCTACACTGGAAAATTTTATCCTGGACAGCTGTCTGACACAACTGTCTGGTCAACGATAACTTCAGGCCTAAACAAAAGCACTAAAAGACTTTGAAAATTTTACTGAATAGAACTGTATTAATGTTATTATGAAGATATGTACAGAAGGTTTTTCTATAAATACAGTACATAATTTCTCATAATATTTATATAAAAATATTTACAAATAGTAAAATAAAAATGAGGGTGTTACATCGATAACCTCATACCAATCAATCAAATATTGATTAATATGTAATCGATCGAACACTACTTGAAAATGACTATTCTGCTCAGAAATGAAATAGTCCAAATGTTCCTGGAAATTCTTGCTCCCATTGGACCATTTGTATCTATATGCATTAGGATCCCGATTCATGGATCTCTCCATTCTAGAAATAAAAATAAGAGGATCGAACCATTTCTTCTGACTCTTTTTCAAATTGGATAAATGTTGGTTGATCGTGTATTTCATTGTAGTTTGATGATTCAGAGTATTATTTCCTATTTGATACCTTTGAATTCCATATTCGAAGTTGCAATTGAATCGATTCAATACATTTCTTATGTAACCATGGGTGCTATATTGGATTTGAATCAGATTTCGAATCAATCTAGATTGATTGACTGCCTCCATTATGTTGTTGCTAGTAAATACAACTATTTTAGGTTTTGGATCTGCCAAATTATTCTCGCAAGAGGTCTGGACCCATTTTTTTATGATCCTTTGATAAAAAAGATTCATTCTCTTCATAAAAAAGAGACGGTAGAACGAATAAAGAATGATTTTTTGATTCATCCCTGGAGTTGAATAACTGATTCAAGAAATGTTTTTGATCCAATCCGGAGGAATCAATAGAAAAAAAAAATCCCTTATGATACACTAGATCCGACTCGGTTATTGATAGAGTGAATAGATCTGCCATTTCTTGAAATATCTCTTCTGATTCAAAATCATGGTGTAATGTGTATCTCCCCCTGTTCCGGTTATGGAATAGATGAAATAAATCCCAAAATGGATTTTTGTTCAAGAATGAAATCTTATTGGAACTGTCCAGTTAACCCTTTGGAACCATATCACATCCCGGATATGATGAAATAGGATGAATTGAGACGGTATTTTGTAAGTACATAATTATCTTGAATAAATTCACTATTTCTTTATTTTCCGATTGCCTGGAAAGAACAAGATGTTTCTTTAGTTCTTTCTTCAACAATTTCTGATCTCTAGTAGACCTCTCAGTAGGATTCGAACCCAGATGAAGTTCTGACCATCTGTCAGAGAAAAAAGAACGAGTAGCTCTTGCAGGATTCCCAAGAAATTCTTTGATTTCTTCTGAAAGCATATGATTATTCATCTGCTTCTCACGTTCCATGAATAGTCGGCACATTGAGGAATATCCAGAAATGATTTTAGGGAATCGCTTTGATTCTATCTCTGTTCGTTCCATTTGAAGAAAGGAAGGATCCCAACAAAGAATCGATCTTTCTTTTAGTTGTTGAATCTCTCTTTGATTGATCAATGTGTGATATTTCGAATCCTCATTCCTAATGGAATCAAAATAATCCTTGGATTGATCAGAAGATCCTTTCAATTGGCTAGAATCCGTTACTTGAACGAAACTAGATCTCGTGGAATCATATTGAATATTTGATGATACATTCCGTACCTTGCTAAAAAACCAATCCTTGTTTACCAACCACACATTGTCTAACCAAATCCAATTCTCTCTCGACATGTTGTTCCTCAAAAAATCCGATTTGTGCAGACTCTTCCCCCAACTAACGAAGAGATCTTGACACAATTGCCACATATGAAATTGAGCACAATTTTGCAAAGAAATAGACCTCTTGTTTCTCAAGAAGAGATGGGAAACATGCTCAATATCATTTGATTGAATAATTGACCCAGTCCCTTGTTGTTTGAAGAAACCCTCCACTTTCTTTGGTATTTTTTCACGAAAAGCAAACATGAGATAATAAATCCAATCTTTCACTAAGATTTCGAATAGCTGTACCGAATTCAAGTTGATTATGTTTCTCCTCTTTCTCGGAGAAAGACGATAAAAAAATTCCCAATCATGGTCCTTACGGATCGGATCATCCATATAATATACAAAAAGGAACTCCAAATATTTGATATCTTTCTCTTTGAATGAGATCTCAATTCCAGCGATGGTTTCATTAGATATTTTACAACTAGAATCGCTCTTTTTTCCTATCCAGTTCCTCCACCACCGCAAACCTCAGTTAGATTCAGGCATGATATACTTTTTAGTTATTAGGAGAACCCGAGTACTCTCTTTCGAATCCAGGAAATAGCTCTCAGAGATCTTTTTTCCTTTTGGAAGATCCAGGAGCGAAACAATCAACCTATTGATATTAGAAGACTCAGATGATTCTTCCAATGTATCATTTTTGGGTCCAATGGAATTCATAGGTATAGTAAGAAGCCTTGTCAAATAGGGATTTTTTCTTTCGACCATTTTTCGATTGTTAATACGATAGATAAGGACCGCTACTACAAAGAGTACTACATACTTGATCGTAAAATATCGATTGCTTATTGAACCCTGTGAATTGCGTGAAAGTAGGATACTCCAAATTCGGGAGTCCAAGAGTTTTATAAAACTCTCTTGATGGAAAAAAAATATGAATGAACAATCCCGCTGAATTGAATTGGGTCCATGAATCTAAGAAATAGCGAGAATTATTGATTTCTCTCAATATCTCTCTCAATTCAAAAATCTAGGATTTGAATTGATGTCCTTTCATCGAATCCTCCTAATTGTATTGATTTATTCGAAAGATTTCACTTCAATTGGAATTTGGTTATTCACCATGTACGAGGATTCCCGCTAAGCATCCATGGCTGAATGGTTAAAGTGCCCAACTCATATTTGGTGAATTCGTAGGCTCAATTCCTATTGGATGCACACCAATGGGACCCTCCCTCCAATAAGTCTATCGGATTTTTGTTCAAGAATGAAATCTTATTGGAACTGTCCAGTTCACCCTTTGGAACCATATCACATCCCGGATATGATGAAATAGGATGAATTGAGACGGTATTTTGTAAGTACTTAATTATCTTGAATAAATTCACTATTTCTTTATTTTTCGATCGCCTGGAAAGAACAAGATGTTTCTTTTGTTCTTTCTTCAACAATTTCTGATCTCTAGTAGACCTCTCAGTAGGATTCAAACCCAGATGAAGTTTTGACCATATCTGTTAGAGAAAAAAGAACGAGTAGCTCTGTATCAATGGAATCTC
>CM048654.1:13705000-14085000 GCA_026413185.1 Pueraria montana var. lobata
TTTGTTAGAATCGTTAGCAAAAATGATGAAATGACTCTGTTGATACATTCGAGTAATTAACCGTTTTACAATTAGTAAACTAAATTTATTGTTATAACCTACATTTTCTACAAAAATGGACCCATGACCATAAGCTAGTCCATAAATATATTCCTAAAAAAAAGTGGGTATAGGGTGTCCTGGTGTCGAGATCTATGGAGTTCTAAATATGCTCGATATTCCTCCATTTAAAATTAAAAAAGTCTATTTGGTCAAACAAAGAATTAGAGATTCGTTGGATTATCAAATGATGCATAGTGCGATATGATCAAAATAGGGAATTCTAGGTAGATGTGTATATATATATATATATATATATATATATATATATATATATATCATTCTTATGGTAAAAAATTCATTTATACCTGTTATTTCACAAGAAAAAAAAAAGAAAAAAACCTGGGATCGGTTGAATTTCAAATATTCAAATTTACCAATAGAATACGAAGACTTACTTCACATTTTGAATTGCACCGAAAAGACAATTTATCTCAAAGTATATATATATATATATATATATATATATATATATATATATATATATACCTAGAAAACAAGTAAATCCATCAACGGATTCTCTCTAATTGCTTTTTCCACCTAATTTTTGTTCTAGGATAACAAGCTAGTTAGGAATCCTTTATTTTTTTTCAACCTAATCGCTCTTTTGATTTTGGAAAAAATGTCTTTATCAATATACTCTTTCTTTTACACATTTGTCGCTACCCCAAAATATAATGGAAAATAGCTATATAGTTAGGACTCATAACAAAAATAAATAATATATTCACCAGAAAAGCTTTTCCCATATCAAGCACTAACCTCTTTTTAATGTACAATTAGATGGGGTAATCATTCAAATAAAAAATAAATGAAAGCTCGTTGCTTTTTGTTTCCCTATTATAATTGGAGCCACCAAGCTCTATCCCTTTATTAATTAAATCCAACTGAATTTTTTTGTTTCGAGCTAAGAATTCACAAACAAAGATTTTGGCCGGATCCTATAAGAATGAAATATTTTTAGAATTCTTCATCGATACGACATGCTACTTTTTCCATTCATTCCTTTCTGGATCAGTCGTGGTTTTACAAGCTCTACCAATGGTATGGACGAACCGATTGCTTCATAGAAATGAGTAAAAAATAGAGTCGCTCTTAAAAGCCGAGTACTCTACGATTGAGTTAGCAACCCCAATACAATTTAGAAAATAACGTGGATGTATATATCCAATTGCAATAAAAATAATAAAATTAAAAGATTTTGAATTGTCAATAAAATATCAGACATTAAAAAAAATAGAAAAACTCAAAATGTTGAGGGCGAATTAATTCTCAACGTACAAATGAACAGATAAAAGAAAACAATTTTCTAAAAAAGAATAAAAAAAATGGTATACCAACTCTTTATCTACTATGTTATACATTATACATTATATATATATATATATATATATATATATATATATATATATTAGTTTTTTCTTTACCTTTCAATTCAATAAATAATTCAATTACTTACCTTTTAATCAAAAAAGAATTTCTTGTTTGTATCGCAGAAAATCCAATGAACCTACCATTTGATGAAGTAATAAAGCCTATTTAACGTGAGTAAATTGATCAATTTATTCACGATCGGATTATATTTATTTGATACACTGTTGTCAATATTAGTATTTTTTTTGAATGAATTTGTAGCAAGCAAACCTCACAGTTGGACGAGGACATCCCAACAACGTTGGCACCCCCTCGCCAACTAATCATCGGCAGCAAACCACAATTTATTAATATAAAGAAAAAAGACCAACAAATAGCATGGGGGGACTAGGCCAAAACCCATGATAACAATCAACAAAAGCGAAAAAAAGGCAATCCACAATGATTGCGAGCAAAACTATCCCTAACAAACAAGGGAATATGATCCCACCAAGTTAAATCAACCCGATGATCAACCCCATAATTAGCTAATCTATCTGCACAATGATTACCTTCTCTATAAATATGAGAATACAAGAAATGCATTTGAGAGCATAATTTAAGACAACGAATCCAACGACTTCTGAGGTCCCAAGGAACGATATCAACCTTATCAATCGCAGCAAGCACCAGCATGGAGTCACACTCCAACCACAGCTTATCCCAACCAACAGAATGAGCATATTCAATAGCTAAAATAGCAGCAAAAAGCTCTGCATGCAGCGCTGATTTAATACCTATATAAGCTGCAAAACAGCCACGAAAAACCCCAAAACTGTCTCGAAAAATACCACCACCCGCAACATGCCCAGGAGAACCTCTAGATGCACCATCAGTGTTACATTTGATGTATCCATAAGCAGGGGGAAACCAAGTCACTTGCTTAATCTGAACAGGCTTAGGAGGCTTAGCTGAGACTAAGAACTTCTGAAGAAAAGAAAATTCTGAGATAGAATTTGAAGCATGTCCCTTAGAGAGAAAATCGGAAAGAGAGACAGCAGAGATCACCATAGAAGAAGCTTGCCTCAGAGGAAGATGAACATCTCTGAACCTTATGCTGTTCCTGCACCACCAAATAACCCAAAAAACATGCACAACTACAGAAATCAGAACTTCCTTCACTTGTGTACTGCATGGCTTATCCACGGATAACAGCACAGCGATACAAGAAGAAAAATCCAACGTGCATGGAAGAAAAGACTGCATCCACTTCCATAAATCAGAAGCAAAACTACATGTCAGAAAAAGATGGTCAGTTGTTTCATACGCTTTACCACATAAGGCACACATGGAAACAACAACACAACCCCGAGACCGAAGCCTATCATCAGTAGGCATCTTGCCATGAGCAATGCGCCATAAAATAAAACTTCTAGAAGGCGGAACAGAGTTAATCCATAACAGTTTGATCCAAGGGAGACTTTGTCCCGGAGAGGAAAAATGATTAAAAGCAGCTTTAAAGGATAGCAGCCCATCCGTAGAAGATCTCCAGATTGGTTGATCAGGTTCCTGATTATCAAGCAAGGGAGCTGGGATAAAAGAAATTGCTGCACGCAGTTGAGGGAGACGTTGCAGCAAAGACTCAGGCACATTCCAATGATGATTAAGCACAAAGCAGCTGACTGAAGACTTTAAAGATCTTCTATGCATCTCTGGAATATTTAAAACATCAGCCAAAGAAGAATGAAGGCACCAAGTGTCTAGCCAAAAGTTGACACAATCACCTCTATTAACAACCCAACCAGTATTTTCCAAAGTCATATGCCACTTACTTTTCATAGAAGTCCAAATTGAGGACGACTTAAAGCTCAATAAAGGTTTGCCTTGTTTTAAAAAACGAGCTCTCATGAAAATCGCCCAATGTGAGTCAGAATAAACAAAATCCCACATAAGTTTTAACATACTTGCCTCATTCAACTTGACAATGGATTTCAATCCTAGGCCTCCTTCCACCAAAGGCTTGCAAACTTTACTCCAAGCTACAGTAACTAATTTGCGAGTATTTATATCACCAGACCATAAGAAATTCCTCATCCAACTCTCAATAGTCTTTAGCAAAGACACAGGCCATGCGTAGACATGAAAAGTATATAACATCATACCTGTAATGACTGAATTTATCAATTGAGCTCTGCCCATAATAGATAAGAGCTTTCCCTTCCAAGAAACCAGTTTGTCTTTGATTTTATCCGCAATAGGCTGCAGAAACCGAGCCCTTGGTTTACCTATAAAAATAGGGACACCAAGATAAGAAAAAGGCAAAGAACCAGGTCCAAAACCTAAACATTGCTGAACTCTGACTGTCCTGTCATGAGGCATAGAACCCGAGAAGAATTTACATTTCTCCGGACTAATATGCTGGCCAGACGCATCCCCATAAAACTTAAACAATAATTTCAAGTTATTCAGATTTTTTAAGGTCCCCCTACAAAAATCATGATATCATCTGCATATAAAGCATGAGATGGAGTAGAACACCCTCTTGGACTAGCCATAGGAAATAAGTATTTATTATCCACCAAGTACATTATCCCCCTGCTCAAGACATCCTCAGCTATACAAAAAAGAAGAGGAGACAGGGGGTCACCCTGTCGAACTCCCCTCTTGCAAGCAATATAACCAACCGAGGTCCCATTAACACCAAAAGAAAGCCGAGCAGACTACAGTATAATCATAATCCAATTGCAAAAAATATCACTGAAACCAAAAGCCTGGAGGACCTCCAACAGGAAATTCCAATCCAGAGTATCAAAAGCCTTTCTGTTGTCAATATTAGTATTGAAAAAGAATACAATCGAGAAAACAAACGAATAAAATAAAAATGATAAAATATAATATTAATGAAATATTAATATTTCATTAAGACTATATTTTCTATTTTAAATATTAGAAATTCAATTATTATTATGTTATAATTACTTATAACAAAAATTCTTTAAATATATCAATTTTATTATATTCTAATTCTAAACTAAAAACTTATAAAAAATTATAGAAATCTAAAAATAAATATGAAAATATAAATTTAATATAGAAATAGAAAAAAATAAAAAAATAGAGCAACCTTCCTATTATGTGAAATTCACATCGAAAAAGGAAATCGCCGTTTTCCCTTAGAAATTGTAATAACTTTTTTTGTAAAATCTCGTCTGCTTACTACGTTTCTATTCAATCTATTCCAATACGAAACAAATATATATATATATATATATATATATATATATATATATATATATATATATATATATATAAGTATCTTTGTATTGTAGTCTTGTATTCGACTCAATCCTTTTAGGAAAAGATTGAGCTGAGTTTAATTGCAATTAATTCTCTTCTTACCTTACAAAGTATCCATTGCTTCAAATTCAAATTTGATCTCCTTCCATACTTCACAAGCAACATCTAATTCAGAACTCCATTTGCTAGCCTCACAAATAATTTCATTACCTTCACGAGCAAGATCGCTTCCTTCATTTCGAGCCTGCACACATGCTTCAAGAGCTACTCGATTAGCTACAGCACCAGGTGCATTTCCCCAAGGGTGTCCTAAAGTTCCTCCGCCAAATTGGAGTACGGAATCATCTCCAAAGATCTCGGTCAGAGCAGGCATATGCCAAACGTGAATACCTCCCGAAGTAACAACACCTGGTAGAGAAACCCAATCCTGAGTGAAATAAATACCATGACTTCGATCTTTTTCAATAAAATCATCACGTAGTAAATCAAAAAAACCTAAAGTGATTTCTCTTTCCCCTTCAAGTTTACCTACTATGGTACCGGAGTGAACATGATCTCCACCAGACAAACGTAATGCTTTAGCTAGTACAGGAAAGTGCATACCATGATTCTTTTGTCTATCAATAACTGCATGCATTACACGATGTATATGAAGAAGTAGACCATTATCTTGACAATAATGAGCCAAGCTAGTATTTGCAGTGAATCCCGCCATTAAATAATCATGCATTATGATAGGAACGCCTAATTCTCTGGTAAATACAGCTCTTTTTATCATTTCTTCGCATGTACCCGCAGTTTCATTCAAGTAATGCCCTTTGATTTCACCTGTTTCATCCTGTGCTTTATAAATCACTTCGGTACAAAATAAGAAATGGTCTCTCCAACACATAAATGGTTGGGAATTCACATTTTCATCATCATTGGTAAAATCAAGTCCCCCACGAAGACATTCATAAATTGCTCTACCATAATTCTTAGCGGATAACCCCAATTTAGGTTTAATAGTACATCCTAATAGGGGACAACCATACTTGTTCAATTTATCTCTCTCAACTTGGATGCCATGAGGCGGACCTTGAAAAGTTTTAATATAAGAAATAGGGATTCGCAAATCCTCCAGATGTAGAGTGCGCAGGGCCTTGAACCCAAATACATTATTGACAATGGAAGTAAACATGTTAGTAACAGAACCTTCTTCAAAAAGGTCTAAGGGATAAGATACATAAGCAATATATTGATTTTCTTCCCCAGCAATAGGTTCGAGGTGGTAGCATCGTCCTTTGTAACGATCAAGACTGGTAAGTCCATCGGTCCACACAATTGTCCATGTACCAGTAGAAGATTCGGCGGCTACCGCAACACTTGCTTCTTCAGGCGGAACTCCAGGTTGAGGAGTTACTCGGAATGTTGCAAAGATATCAGTATGTTTGGTTTCATTGTCAGGAGTATAATAATTCAATTTATAATCTTTAACACCAACTTTGAACCCAACACTTGCTTTAGTCTCTGTTTGTGGTGACATAAATCCCTCCCTACAACTCATGAATTAAGAATTCTCAAAACAACAAGGTCTACTCGACATGACTTAGGAGTTAATGAAATCTTTCACTTCACAGGAATCTTTCACAAATAATCAACTAATATTATCAATTAATCCCCAAATTTCATTATTATTAAACGACAATATTTGATTTGTCAAATACATCATTATTGTATACTCTTTTAGATGTATGGCGCAACCCAATTTTTGTTTTTTTTAAAAATCTTGAATCTCCTATCCTTTTTTGAATTTTGGAATCGAAATATCTAATGTAAATAATAAAAAATTCACTCTTAATCTTGGCAGTGATATATGTTGTATATGTAAATCCTAGATGTAAAAATAGGCAGACTTCTCCCCGGAAAAAAAAGTAGGTAAAAAAATATGCTAGGTATAAATTGCCTACTGATGAAATACGAAAGCCGATGATATTGAAAAAAAAGAATAGTAAATAAGGTTCAGGTTCGACTTCCATAGAGAATATAGATGATATTGTCTATAATGATAGAAAAAAAATAAAAAACTTTGGAAATATTTTATCCAATTGAAAATTTCAAAATGACTAGGGTAAACTTAAGAATTCAATCATTGAAATTGAATAAGTAAACGATTTATTGGATTGGTTTGATGGTACCAAAACAATAGAGTACTAACTCCCATTTCTTATTTATTATTGCATTTCTTATTTATTATTGAATTAACCAATCAACTTGCTTTGTTATCGAACATTTATTTTTGATTTAAAAAATTTTCCAAAAAAAAAGGATATATTTTTATATGCGAATAAATCCTACTACTTCTGGTCTTGAGGTTTCTGCACTTGAAAAAAAAAATCTGGGACGTATCGCCCAAACAATTGGTCCGGTACTAGATGTAGCTTTTCCCCCAGGGAAGATGCCTAATATTTACAATGCTCTGGTAGTTAAGGGTCAAGATACTGTTGGTCAACAAATTAACGTGACTTGTGAAGTACAACAATTATTAGGAAATAATCGAGTTATAGCTGTAGCTATGAGTGCTACAAATGGTCTAACGAGAGGAATGGAAGTGAGTGACACAGGAGCTCCCCTAAGTGTTCTAGTAGGTGGAGCAACTCTAGGACGAATTTTCAACGTGCTTGGAGAGCCCATTGATAATTTAGGTCCTGTAGATACTCGCACAACATCTCCCATTCATAGATCTGCGCCTGCCTTTATACAATTAGATACAAAATTATCCATTTTTGAAACAGGAATAAAAGTAGTAGATCTTTTAGCTCCTTATCGTCGTGGAGGAAAAATAGGACTTTTTCGATGGAGCTGGAGTGGGTAAAATAGTACTGATTATGGAATTGATCAATAACATTGCCAAATCTCATGGAGGTGTATCTGTATTTGGCAGAGTAGGTGAACGTACACGTGAGGGAAATGATCTTTATATGGAAATGAAAGAATCTGGAGTAATTAATGAACAAAATATTGCAGAATCAAAAGTAGCTCTAGTATATGGTCAAATGAATGAACCGCCCAGAGCTTGTATGAGAGTTGGTTTAACTACCCTGACTATGGTGGAATATTTTTGAGATGTCAATGAACAAGATGTACTTCTATTTATCAAAAATATATTCCGCTTCGTCCAAGCAGGATCAGAAGTATCTGCCTTATTGGGTCGAATGCCCTCTGCTGTGGGTTATCAACCCATTCTTAGTATTGAAATGGGTTCTTTACAAGAAAGAATCACTTCTACCAAAGAGGGGTCCATAACTTCTATTCAAGCAGTTTATGTACCTGCAGACGATTTAACCGATCCTGCCCCTGCTATGACATTTGCACATTTAGATGCTACTATTGTATTATCAAGAGGATTAGCGGCCAAAGGTATCTATCCAACAGTAGATCCTTTAGATTCAACCTCAACTATGCTCCAACCTTGGATCATTGGTGAAGAACATTATGAGACTGCGCAAAGAGTTAAAAAAACTTTACAACGTTACAAAGAACTTCAAGACATTATAGCTATCCTTGGCTTGGATGAATTATCCGAAGAAGATCGCTTAACCGTAGCAAGAGCACGAAAAATTGAGCGTTTCTTATCACAACCCTTTTTCGTAGCAGAAGTTTTTACTGGTTCGTCGAGGAATATATGTTGGTCTTGCAGAAACAATTAGAGGGTTTAAATTGATTCTTTCTAGAGAATTAGATGGTCTTCTTGAATAAGTCTTTTATTTGGTAGGTAATATCGATGAAGCTACTACGAAGGCTACGAACTTAGAAATGGAGAGCAATTTGAAGAAATGACTTTAAATCTTTGTGTACTGACCCCCAATCAGATTTTTTGGGATTCGAAAGTGAAGGAAATCATTTTATCTACTAATAGCAGACAAATTGGAGTATTACCAAATCATGCGACTATTGCCACAGCTGTAGATATAGGTATTTTGAGAATATGTCTTCTTAAAGACCAATGGTTAACGATGGCTCTGATGGGCTGTTTTGCTAGAATAAACAATAATGAGATCATTGTTTTAGTAAATGATGCGCAAAAGAGTAGTGACATTGATCCACAAGAAGCACAACAAACTCTTGAAATAGCAGAAGCTAATTTGAATAAGGTGGAAGGCAAGAGACAAACAATTGAGGCAAATCTAGCTCTTAGACGAGCTAGGATACGAGTAGAGGCTATCAATGTGATTTCATAACAAGTTGCTGCGTCCGAATATCGGAATAACTAAAAAATTGAAAATTAAACAGTAAGAAAAGATAGAAAAAAAAAAGAAAATGGTGAGTAGAAATACTTATTAGATACCATTGACTCTGGTATCTAATAAGTTCTAACTATACTTTACCTACTATTGGATTTGAACCAATTATGAAAGCAATACTCTAACCACTGAGTTAAGTAGCTCATTTATCAACCCCCCACCCCCAAATGGATGGTACCTAGCTATCAGATCAATTGGTTACTTAGAAGCAATACCAACGCAATATCCGTTCAAGGGATTGGATTGTGTAATATTCATCTTGACAAGAAATTATCTACATACTATGATAAAATATGTATCAAAAGCACAAGGGCTATAGCTCAGTTAGGTAGAGCACCTAGTTTACACGAGCGCCAATGTTTTTTTTTTCTTTTCAGAGGAGTTCATCTTGTAATCAAAAGAGTTTATCTTATAGTAAGAAATCGATGTCGTACTCCATTTTAAGGAACAAAACAAGAGAACAATAGCTTGACAAAGGGTTTAGCCATAAAATAGAATCCATCATTGATTTGAGATATTGATAAGGTGAATACCCATTTCTCATCAATGCTAGGCATAATGCGGGTATAGGGACCTAAAAAAGATTATCTTTTCTTCCTATCTTATATATTAATTTTAGTACGTAGATAAAGAGTCCATTTAACTTGAGTTGATCTAGGCCAGAAGCAGACCTACATCAAGATAATCCTTCTTTGAAACACTTTGGTAGTGCTCTTAGATTGTAATCCAAATAAAAAAAAATCAGAGCATAGGGAATCATCTCTTTATTCTTTCTGTCAAGAAAAAAGATGGTGGACTAACTAATATTTCTATCAGTTAATGAAAAAGCTTCATGCAAAAAAAAAAAAATGCACGTTGGGTTTTTAAAAAATTTCAAATCATTTAGATAATAACCAGTTTGATTTGTTTTATCGAGAAGGTCTACGGTTCGAGACCGTATAGCCCTAATATTCCTACAGATACTAATAATATTTACGATTGAATATATCTCATCACTAATACTATTACTAAATAATAATAGAATAGAAAGAATTTGTAAATTTCTATCCGAACATATTAATATTCGATAGAATAATACTAATATTAGTATATTCAGATACTAGTCTAAAAAAATTTAGACTTTAGACTAATAATTAATACTAATCCGGTATATTTTCCACATTTAGGGGAGTACGTTTATGTTTCTTCTTTATGAATATGATATTTGTTGGACATTTCTAATAATATCAAGTTTTATTCCTATTTTGGCATTTCTAATTTTTGGAATTTTAGCCCTGATTAGCAAGGGACCAAAGAAACTTTCTAGTTATGAATCGGGAATAGAACCAATAGGTGATGCTTGGTTACAATTTTGAATTCGTTATTATATGTTTGCTCTCATTTTTGTTGTTTTTGATATTGAAACGGTTTTTCTTTATCCATGGGCAATGAGTTTCGATGTATTAGGGGTATCCATATTTATAGAAGCTTTCATATTCGTGCTTATCCTAATTGTTGGTTCAATTTATGCATGGCGAAAGGGGGCATTAGAATGGTCTTAATTCTTGACTATTTAGACAATTAGAAAAAAATATTGAGACAATTATGAATTCCATTGAGTTTCCCTTACTTGATCAAACAACCAAAAATTCAGTTATTTCAACTACATTAAATGATCTTTCAAATTGGTCAAGATTATCTAGTTTATGGCCGCTTCTCTATGGTACTAGTTGTTGCTTCATTGAATTTGCTTCATTAATAGGATCACGATTCGACTTTGATCGTTATGGACTAGTACCACGATCGAGTCCTCGGCAGGCAGACCTAATTTTAATAGCCGGCATAGTAACTATGAAAATGGCTCCTTCTTTAGTTCGATTATATGAACAAATTCCCGAACTAGAATATGTTATTTCTATGGGTATAATTACTGGGGGGATGTTGAGTACGTATTCTTATAGTACTGTTCTGGGCGTGAATAAACTAATTCCAGTGGATGTCTATTTGCCGGGCTGTCCACCTAAACCGGAGGCCATTATAGATGCTATAACTAAAGTTCGTAAGAAAATATCTCGAATAATCTATGAAGATCAAATGAGTTCTCAACGAGAGAATAGATGTTTTACAACCAACCACAAGTTTCATGTTGGATACAATACTCATACCGACAATTATGGTTAAGAATTATTCTATCAACTGCCATCTACTTCAGAGATACCATCTGACACGTTTTTTTAAAGTACAATAATAAATAGCAATTCCATTTTTAAAAATTTCATCGTAATGTAAATAGGAAATACTAATACCATATTAAAAAAACAATTCAGGAGAAGTAAAAAAATGCAAGGTCGTTTGTCTTCTTGGCTAGTCAAACATGGACTAATTCATAGATCATTGGGTTTCGATTACCAAGGAATAGAGACTTTACAAATAAAGCCCGAGGATTGGCATTCCATTGCTGTCATTTTATATGTATATGGTTACAATTATCTACTTTCCCAATGTGCCTATGATGTAGCACCAGGAGGACTATTAGCTAGTGTATATCATCTTACAAGAATAGAGCATGGTATAGATCAACCCGAAGAGGTATGCATAAAAATATTTGTCGCAAAAAAAAATCCCAGAATTCCTTCGATTTTCTGGGTTTGGAAAAGTGCGGATTTTGAAGAAAAGGAATCTTATGATACGTTGGGAATCTCTTATGATAATCATTTGTGTCTAAGATGTATTTTAATGCTTGAAAGTTGGATAGGATGGCCTTTGCGTAAAGATTATATCGCCCTAAATTTTTATGAAATACAAGATGCTCACTAAATGATAAAAATAAGAAACTAATCTAAACTTCTACAACCCTTGATATTTAAAGAATATCAGTACATTCTCTTATAGATCAGACAAAGTAATTGATATTAAATCCGACAGAATAATGGAAGTATCATTCACATCTTATTATGTATGTGAGAGATCACAAAATTCATAAATAATATAATAATATAGGGATTAAAAATGGGATATGGGTTCTTTAAGATTCTAAAATATGAACAATACTTATTTCTTATGAGTCATGCCAATAAAATAAATAGGATGAACTGTAAATATTCTTTATCATGAACTTTCTAACGTGCACATCAACATCAACAATTATATGGCCACGAAAAAGAAATAGTAACATCAAAGGAGATGAAGAAAACGGAAATAAATAAACACAAAGAAATGGGCTCCATTCTTTTTGTGTAATCCATCTAAGATGAATTTTTAATATTCCCACTCCACCCCTGAACTCTCTTAGACTAGACTTTTAGGTCTTTCAACCAACTAATTAAACCATTCGAATATTGTCTAAATAGAAACATTTTTTTTTAGTGCAAAAAAAAGGTAAACAAAATCAAATAAATAAAGAATTCATTATATATTCAGCGAATATACCTAAAAAAATGCATCTATTCTTTAATCATCTAGGAAAAATATATCTACAAATACTTAAATAGATACTCATACAAATGAATCATGTGCCAGGAACCAGATTTGAACTGGTGACACGAGGATTTTCAGTCCTCTGCTCTACCAACTGAGCTATCCCGACCATTCTTGACGCATAAGACTCATTTTTATTTTAAAAGATTACTGGAGTATATGTCAATGAATCTATATCAACTAAGTAAAAAAAAGACGAAAAATAAAAGTTTGTAAGTTAGTTTCAGTAGTAGTAATTATTTTGTATTGTTTTGTTAATCACGCATATGAGAATTCCTTGCTCAAAAATAAGATATTCATTTGTACGTTTATCATTAAAAAAAATTCTTTGTGTTTCACATATATATTTAAAAACTTATGACTTGTAATTATGATAAGAAATTTTTGAAAATAAAAAGACAAATTCCAATTTAGTTGTGAAAGAATAAACTGAATATAAACTGAATAAAACACATAAATAACGACTTAAAGATAGAGAGGATATGGGAAAAAATTAAAAAGTTAAACAGGCCTTTTGGGGATAGAGGGACTTGAACCCTCACGATTTCTTAAGTCGACAGATTTTCCTCTTACTATAAATTTCATTGTTGTCGGTATTGACATGTAGAATAGGACTCTATCTTTATTCTCTTCTGATTAATCAGTTCTTCAAGGGATCTATCATATTATGATGGAGTGAATAATTTGATCAATGAATATCACATCTTTTCTTCAACTTGGAATTGATTTGATTCACATATTTCATTTGTGAATATTTTTATCACAAATGGATCTTCATTAATCAATTGAAATAGTATTTCAGTATATATATGTTTATCTTTGATCCATTCCTGGAATTTTGATGGAAGGATTCTTTTCCTAATGCAAAAAGGAAAAATCGTCAACTGCGTTTGTTAGAACAACTTCCATTGAGTCTCTGCACGTATCCCTTTTTTATTATCACTTTCTGAACTTTTCTTTGTTTTTGGAAAACGGGATTGGGCTCAGGATTGCCCATTGTGAATTATAGGGTTTCTCTGAATTTGAAAGTTCTCACTTGGTAAGTTTCCATACCAAGACTCAATCCAATTAAGTCCGTAGCGTCTACCAATTTCACCATATCCCTCTCTTTTTTTATTTGATATTCGAATCTCATTATAATGCTTTTTTCATTTCTATTATGAGAATTATGCGGGAACTTTTGAATTCATTAAATACATATTTTTATATTAAAAATGTTTTCTCCTATTTTATTGATTTTCTTTCATCTATACTCGATACCATTATTTGCTTGAATTAGAAATGATTCTATTATCTATATATTAACAATTCAATATACACATATATATATCACATATCTATTTCTATTCTATGCCCCTACTTCTATTATTTTTTCATGCAATTTGGAATACTCGAATGGTCGATTCTTTTTTTTTTTCATCTTAGTTTTTTATCTTATCTTTCCGAATGAAAACATGGGAATCTTTTATTATGATCTGGGTTGGGCTTTTCTCTTTCTTTCAGTTTTTTCTTTTTTCCTTAAAGCAAACAAATACAGACTCTCTATAACAAAAACCAAAAAAATGAAAAATTTCATTTTTTTTTAGTTTTTGTTGAAATAAACAATCCATTTATTCATATAGAATTGATAGAACTAAAACGAGTCTAATGGCTATAAATAATCATTCTTTTAATGTAGAATTAGACATTCATTTAGAAATATGAAATTCCTAATTATTTACTAAAATTTACTTTGAAATAATAATATTTTTGAAATAATCATATATATATATATATTTGATAAATAGATCAAAATTTATTATATTAATATTAATTATTAATCCCTATCTTGCACTTTATGTACTAAAATATCAAATAAATAATATAAATAAGAAATATTGGATTGGATATTCTATATTTTCTATGTTTGTATTAATTTGAATTATGTTATAAATAACTAACAATTTATAACTAAGATCCCATTTATTAAATTCCTATGCATACGCATATTTTGGTTATGTTAGCCCGCTTAGCTCAGAGGTTAGAGCATTGCATTTGTAATGCGATGGTCATCGGTTCGAATTCAATAGCCGGCTTTTCTCAATTTGTTTTCGATTTTTTACATAATTGAGAATATCTTTTTTATAAATAAAAAAATTTAAAAATAAAAAATTGGGAGAGTTCGATCTCTATGGAACAAATCAAGAAAAGAACCTACTTTTTTGTTTTTTTTATATACAATAGAATAAAGTTCGGATATTGATAGGATTCGTCTAATTCTTCTTTGTAGTATAATACTTTAGTAGATTTCGCTTCATTTATAATATTTTTCATTTAGTTTAGTTTTAGTTTTGATTTATAATATTTTTGATTAAAAAAAAGGAGTCTTTATGCCACGTTACAGAGGACCTCGTTTCAAAAAAATACGCCGTCTGGGGTCTTTACCAGGACTAACTAGTAAAAGGCCAATAGTCAAAAGCGAACTTAGAAATCAATCGTGCTCCAGTAAAAAGTCTCAATATTGTTTGTTTAGAAGAAAAACAAAGATTTCATTTTCATTATGCTCTTACAGAACGACAATTGCTTAAATACATTCGTATCGCCGGAAAAGCTAAAGGATCAACTGGTCAAGTTTTATTACAACTACTTGAAATGCGCTTGGATAACATACTTTTTCTATTGGGTATGGCTGCGACTATTCCTCAAGCCCGCCAATTAATTAACCATAGACATGTTTTAGTTAATGGTCGTATAGTGGATATACCAAGTTATCGTTGCAAACCTCAAGATATTATTACAGTGAAGGATGAACAAAAATTGAAAAGTCTAACTCAAAACTATCTTGATTCAGCCCCCCGTGAGAAATTGCCAAATCATTTGACTCTTCACCCATTCCAATATAAAGGATTAATCAATCAAATAATAGATAATAAATGGGTTGGTTTGAAAATAAACTGGTTATAGAATATTATTCTCGTCAGACTTAAACCTAACTAAAATAACAAGAGCTTTTATACGATGATTTTCCGCCATTCATATATCCTAGACTTGGATATGGTAAAATTATGAATAGAGAGTCCATATCAAAAAATTTGAAATAATGGTATGCATTGTGATGAGTAATATTGATGAATTTGGTAAAGATTCGGAAAGAGAGGGATTCGAACCCTCGGTAAACAAAAAGCCTACATAGCAGTTCCAATGCTATGCCTTGAACCACTCGGCCATCTCTCCTACATAATGATGCCCAGAAATCGGGTGAATAGTGAATCATTCATATTTTTGATAAATGCATAAAACCTATTCAAACTATAAAAATAGAAAGAAAAATTATAAAAAAAAAACCTCCTACGAGGTCTTAGGATAAACAAATTTGATTAATGAGTCTGTTTTTACGTTATTTTGCATTGTATTATACAATTCCTTTATTTGTGGGATTTATTTCTCACACGATAAGTAATTAAATTATAGAATGGATTTTTACCTATGCCTATATCTCGGATAAATGAAAATTTTATTTATAAGACCTTTTCAATTGTAGCCAATATCTTATTACGAATAATTCTGACAACTTCGGGAGAAAAAAAGGCATTCACTTATTACAGAGATGGTGCGATTTGATTATATTTTTTTACTGAAATCGGTAAAAAAAATGGAAAAAGCCCGCACTTGCTGAAGCTGAAATTTATAAATAAAAGGATTAATTCCTTTTGTCGTGTATCCTCGATTAATGCAGCCTCATATGCTTGAACTTTAGGTTTATAGTATTAAGCGAAAGGGTATACCTATACTTATGTGGTTAGGTCAACCCTAACCTACTAGTAGTACTGATAGGCAGCATTGGGAAAGAAGTACTACACTTGGGAGTCAAGAACACGAAAACCTTGTATCTATATATAGATAGATATCCATGTCTTATCGAGATTGGGACAAACAAGAATGGTTGGGACAATAAATATCCATCTTGTTCATATTTTGGATACCCATATAACCATCGAAGATTATTGAGGTGACTAATTCCGGGAAATTAAGCAACGTTGAGGACAAAGAAATTGTTGGAGTTATTGTTTTTTTATCCAGTACCAACATATTTAATGTTAAGAAAGAATTTTTTACAGGAAGGTTGGCTAGAGATTTTTTGTAAAAATGTTAGCCTTGTTCAGTTGATAATGAGAATACTGCAATCATTTTTTATTCTATGTATTTTTATCATTACACACATAAGGGAGGAGCCGTATGAGATGAAAATCTCACGTACGGTTCTGGAGCGGAGATTCTTTGAACCGAATGATGACCGTAACGAATGTCAGGTTAATCTGAAGGAAATTATGCAGAAGCTTTACAGAATTATTATGAGGCTATGCGACTGGAAATTGATCCCCATGAGCAAAGTTGTATACTTTATAACATAGGCCTTATCCACACAAGCAACGAAGAACATACTAAAGCTTTGGAATATTATTTTCGGGCGCTCGAACGAAACCCATTCTTACCCCAAGCTTTTAATAATATGGCCATGATCTGTCATTACGTGCGACTATCTCCACTATAGAAAGAAAAAAGAAAAGAACAAGCAAATCCACAAATACTAATATAATAAATACTAGAAATAAAGGCTTTCTACATATACATATATCGTCCAAAACAACAATTTTTATCAGCTGTAGCAAAGAATGAAACTTCACAGAAGTCAAAATATGAAGAAATCAATATGTCTAGATACCCTATTTTTCTATGGATAAAATATCTAATTGATAAAGGAAGCATCGTAAGGATCAATTAACGCAGTTTTGAACCGATACAATAAAAACTGCTTACTTATCTCATGATAGAAAAGTTAGGAATCCACTTATGTAATAAAGTAGATCCCCCGATATTAATCCCAAAGATAGAAAGTATTTTCTCTTTACTTTATAAAAAAGGAAGAAAAGACTTTTTCCAAGATTCTATAGAAATGGATATATTATATAGAAAAGTATATGATATATAAAATCGAGATAGTTACCTTTCAGAAAATGATAATGAGGGTGTTAATGCCGATGCTTTATTCCCTTTTCTGAAGGTAGGAGAAACTTAAAAAAAGATTAAATTCTTTATTAGTCAAAACTCAAGTTTGAAACTTATGTTAATAACTTTTTTTTTTTTTTTTCTTTTAGTTAACTTCAAGATAATAGAACAAAAAAAGAATTGACTGTTGAGCCGTATGAGTCAGGAAATTCTTAAGTACGGTTCTAAGGAAAGGAATTTACTCACCTATTTCGACCGAGGAGAATAGGCCATTCGACAGGGAGACTCGAAAGTTGCGGAGTCTTAGTTTAACCAAGCTGCTAAATATTGGAAACAAGCTATAGCCCTTACCCCTGGTAATTATATTGAAGCACATAATTGGTTGAAGATCACATGGCGTTTTGAATAAGAACACTCTGTTTATTTATTTTTTTTCTTATATTTTCTTCTTAAACTATATCTATCTATCTATAATTATATCTATCTATATAGATAGATAGATATCTATAGTTATAAATTCTTGTTTGTTGTCCCCATCAATCAAATTAAATTAAAAAATCATTTCTATAGGAACGACCAATTACAGAATTTAATTATATCCCTTTAAAATTGTTAGATTTCGTCTAGTATTTCATAGCTAGTATTTCATAGAGATAAACGATATGTGGATACAGTAGAGACTTTTCTCCTTTTTCTGCTATTCAAACTAATATTCAATCAAATTAATAAAAGAAAATAGACCTTTCGAAAAAATAAAAAATAAATAAAATACCGGTATGTTGCCTGGGATATTGCCTAATAATGAATGCTAATGACTGCTTACAGGATTTGAAATAGAGTAAGTACATAATAATACTTTTTCTCTATAAAAAAGGTAAAATTAGTTCCATGTAGGAACTTCTGAATAAAATATGAATACATTAGATTAGGCTGCATAAAAAATTATTTTACTTCCATTCAAAGTTCGCAAAAAGGTCTTAGAAGATTAAAAAAGGTCCGTTGAGTGCCCCACTGTTATGTCATAATAGATTTGAACACTTGCCTCGGATTGACTTTGAGATCATAATTGTTCTAGTGAATAACTAAAGAAAATAGATTAAATTAAAGAAAATATAAAATAGATAGATGGGAGATAGAAGAGAACAAAACTCAATAGAAACATCTCTAATAAGTTCACTAATTCTGTTTTATGTTGGCAGGTCTCTTTGTATGTGTTGTCTGGAAAGAGGAGGACTCAATGATTATTCGTTCACCAGAACCAGAAGTGAAAATTTTGGTAGATAGAGATCCCATGAAAACTTCTTTCGAGGAATGGCAAAACCTGGTCATTTCTCAAGAACAATAGCTAAGGGACCCGATGCTACTACTTGGATTTGGAACCTACATGCTGACGCTCATGATTTTGATAGCCATACTAATGATTTAGAGGAGATTTCCCGAAAAGTTTTTAGTGCCCATTTCGGCCAACTCTCTATCATCTTTCTTTGGCTGAGTGGCATGTATTTTCATGGTGCTCATTTTTCCAATTACGAGGCATGGTTAAGTGATCCTACTCATATCAGGCCTAGTGCTCAGGTTGTTTGGCCAATAGTGGGCAAAGAAATATTGAATGGTGATGTAGGGGGAGGGTTCCGAGGAATACAAATAACCTCTAGTTTTTTTTTCCAGATTTGGAGAGCATCTGGAATAACTAGTGAATTACAACTCTATTGTACCGCAATTGGTTCATTGGTCTTTGTAGCCTTAATGCTTTTTGCTGGTTGGTTTCATTATCACAAAGCTGCTCCAAAATTGGCTTGGTTCCAAGATGTAGAATCTATGTTGAATCACCATTTGACAGGGCTCCTAGGGTTAGGGTCTCTTTCTTGGGCAGGACATCAAATACATGTATCTTTACCAATTAACCAATTTCTAAATGTTGCAGTAGATCCCAAAGAGATTCCACTTCCTCATGAATTTATCCTGAATCAGGATCTTTTGGCTCAACTTTATCTGAGTTTTGTCAAGGGAGCAACCCCATTTTTCACCTTGAATTGGTCAAAATACATAGAATTTCTGACTTTTCATGGAGGATTAGATCCAGTAACTGGAGGTCTATGGCTGACCAATATTATACACCATCATTTAGCTATTGTAATTCTTTTCTTGGTAGCGGGTCACATGTATAGGACCAACTGGGGTATTGGTCATAGTATAAAAGACATTTTAGAGGCACATAAAGGTCCATTTACCAGCTAGGGTCATAAAGGTCTATATGAGATCCTAACAACATCTTGGCATGCTCAATTATCTATTAACCTAGCTATGTTAGGTTCTTTGACCATTGTTGTAGCTCACCATATGTATTATATGCCCCCTTATCCATACCTAGCTACTGACTATGGTATCATAGTTGGTGCTGCTGCGCATGCAGCTATTTTTATGGTAAGAGACTATGATCCGACTATTCAATACAACGATCTATTAGATCGTATCCTTAGACATCGCGATGCAATCATGTCACACCTTAACTGGGTATGTATATTTTTAGGCTTTCACAGTTTTGGTTTGTATATTCATAATGATACCATGAGCACTTTAGGGCATCCTCAAGATATGTTTTCAGATACCGCTATACAATTACAGCTGGTCTTTGTTCAATGGATACATAATACCCACGCTTTAGCACCAGGCACAACAGCCCCTAGTGCAACAACAAGTACCAGTTTGACTTAGGGGGTGATAATTTAGTAGTAGTGGGCGGTAAAGTTGCTTTGTTATCTATTCCATTAGGAACTGCAGATTTTTTGGTCCATCATATTCATGCATTTACAAATCATGTAACAGTATTGATACTCCTAAAAGGTGTTCTATTTGCTCATAGTTCACGATTGATACCGGATAAAGCAAATCTAGGTTTTCATTTTCCTTGTGATGGACCTAGAAGAGGGGGGACATGCCAAGTATCTGCTTGGGATCATGTCTTCTTAGGACTATTTTAGATGTACAATTCAATTTCGGTAGTAATATTTGTTAGGTTCTAAGACCTTGGACGATGTCCAACCCCTCGAATTTCGGTTTTGATGATAACAACTAAAGGATAAATTTTGAAGTATCTAATGATCTAGTTTGAGTGTTATAGGATTTACGTCGTCCAATTCCGCAATGGTATTGTATCTCTCAAACCTCGACTTTATGTTTTAATAAGAAAAGCGTCCAAATGTGTTTTGTAAGATTTCTACAGGCAGCGTCCAATGCTCCTGTGAGAGCAAGCGTCCAATGACTATATAACCCACTCTGTAGTTTCTATCTTAAAATAATATTATAAGGAAATACGTTTTCAATGTTGATTCTATATAATGCAACGATTATTCTCTCACATTTTAATATGTCATTCTATTTGATTTTTCGAGTAGTATTGAACAGGAAAAGAAGAAGCTTCTCTTTGCAGAAAAAGTACAAGTAGGAGAGGCGCTATATGCACGGCTGTCACTTCTATCTCTCCACCCTAAGTCAAAACGTGACAACGGTCACATGCTATGGAGAGAACCGCTCTTGGCAAAGGAACAGATCCCTCAACGGATACCTTTCAACAAGCTGCCTATAAATAGAGGAATGAGCTCATGTATCAGACTGCCGAAAAATTGAAAAAGAGCTGAATCTCTGTCAAAATGACTGGACGATCAATACTTAAGCAAAACGAGCTTTCTTCTTAGCTTTGCTAAGCGATTCTGTATATTCGTGTTTACTGTAATATCCTCTCTGTGAGAGTTAGTCTTACTTTCCATACTCAAACAATTCTGTTTGGAAAGCCAGGAGTGGCTTAGTGTTAAAGAATACTTGGGTTTGTGTTTAATCTCAAGGGGAGATTAAGGGTGTGCCAGGAGTGGCCTAGAGAATACTTGTAGCCAGAAGTGACAAGGTTAGAATACTTGAGAGTAATCAGATCTTGATTAGTAGAACCCTTCAAAAGTTTTTGAAGGAGAACTGGACGTAGCTCAATTGAGTGAACCAGTATAAAACTAAGTGTTCTATTCTCTCGCTTTCTAGCTTACTTGCATATCTATTAAACTATCTCTTCAACATACTACGAAAGTGATTCTTTACACATGTTATCTACGATTATCTTTTACGTGTGTTCTAACAAAAAGCAAGAAAGAGCAGTTTCATTGGACTGTTGATTTTAAACTGCTGGACGATAGCATAATCTTCTGTTTTACTAAGTTCTTGTAAAACTTAAGATATACTATCTTCACATTAGTTAAAGTTTTTCAATGAAATTATAAATACACTATTCAACCCCCATTCTAGTGTATTTCTCTATATTTCAGTTGGCATCAGAGCTCGACCTCTTGGGTTGAGTACTTAGCAGTACAGAGGAAAGATCCTAAGAAAGATGGAAAACGGAGGACAAGCTGTGAACAGACCACCACTCTTCAAGGGTGTCAAATATGATTACTGGAAACAAAGAATGATAGCATTCTTTGAATCTAGCCATATTGACATGTGGGAAGTTGTGGAGATGGGCGACTATATTCCACTTGATGCGAGCCTCAACGAAATCCCAAAGGCTAGATGGACGGAAGAGCAAAAACAAAGATTTTATCTCAACTCCAGAGCCAGAAACATCATCATGTGTGCACTGAGCGAACAAGAATACAACAAGGTGCACAGTCTCAAAAGCGCAAAACAAATGTGGGACACTCTTGCGTTAACGTATGAGGGTTCCACTCGGGTAAAACGTAACAAACTCAGTCTCCTTACTCGTCAATATGAGTTGTTTAGTATGGAAGAAAACGAGGACATACAAAGTATGTTTGGACGGTTTCAAACCATACTAAATGAACTTAGAGCACATGGTAAAGATTACAATAACTATGAACATATTGACAAAATTCTAAGAAGTTTGCCTAGGAAATGGAGACCACAGGTTACAGCCTTGAGAACAAAAAAGGAACTGGACGATATGTCCCTGGAAGAACTCGTGGGAACTCTCAAGGTGCATGAACTAGAACTGCATCAAGATAGTGATGGTAAAAAAAATAAGTCTCTGGCACTCAGCGTCCAGAAGCCAAGGAAAGCATCATCGTCCAAAGCCATGCAAGCTGAAACATCATCAGACAAACAATATGAAGATGATGACTCAGACGAGAATGATGAACTATCCTTTATATCCAAAAGGATACATGCTATGTGGAAGAAGAAAGGTGGATCCAGATGGAGAAACCTAAAGAGGAAAGACTTCAAAGAAAAGAAGGAGAAGAGTCCAATTGTATGCTACGAATGCAAAAAGCCAGGACACTTCAAATCAGAATGCCCAGATCTCGACAAAAGCAAGGACAAGAAGAAGAAATTCTTCAGCAAAGGAAAGGGCAAGAAAGTTCTGATGTCCACATGGGAAGACCTGGACGATGACTCATCATCGGACGATGGAGAAGAAGAGGAAGCACACATATGTCTGATGGCAGACACCTTAACTGACTCTTCTGAACCAGAAGAAGAAGATGAGGTAGATTTTAATGACATAGATTCAATTCAAGAAGCTTATCATGAACTACTTTTAAACTCTTATATTTTGTCAAAGGCCTATAGAACTTTAAAGAAATCATCCAAATCACTTTCAAAAGAAAAAGAAGCTTTAGAAAAAAGTGTTAGACAACTGGAAAGTGAAAAGGAGGATTTACAGAAAAAGTTTACAGAGCTCTCAAGGCAAAATGAAATTACAAATATGGATAGGCGACCTCTCTGGAATGATGCTGCTCGAGCCCATAAATCCTGTGAGGATTCAAGGACTAGAGAAAGAAATCTTTCCATAGAGATTCGAAATCTCAACGCAGAAAACAAAAGGCTAGTTGAGAAGCTTCTGAAAGTTGAAGCAGATACTTCCTTAAGAGGTCAATCACATGATGTTGTAAAACTTCATGAAGAAATTGACAGCCTAAAGAAGGATCTGTCAAACTTTGTCAAGGGCTCTGACAACCTCAAAAATCTTTTAAAATATGAAGGTTGTAAGAGACCAAATGACAGGTCAGGACATGGATATAAGGGAAATAAATATATTCATGATGAGGAAATAGATGTTTACTACTTCTGTGGGAAACCTGGACATATAACGTCCAAATGCAGACACCTGCCTAAGAAGGGAGCATTCAATGCCCTTCGAGCTAACAAAAAAGGACCCAAGTCAATCTGGGTACCTAAGGATAAAATTGTTCCTGTTGCAGACATGCTTAACAGCAGGAAAGAAACTCCAATCATGGTACCTGGACAGTGGGTGCTCACATCACATGACAGGAGAAAGGTGTATGTTCCAAAGCCTCCTACCCAAGACTGGTGGGACAGTCACTTTTGGAGGGAATCAGAAAGGGATGATAGCTGGCGTAGGTAAGATTGGTATACCACCCTATCCTTGTATTGATAAAGTTCTTTATGTTAAAGGTCTTAAACATAATCTACTTAGCATAAGCCAATTATGTGACAGTGGATATGATGTTGCCTTTAACAAAGGTGAATGTACAGTCAAAAACTCTGATGGATCCCTTCTCTTTACCGCAAAGAGGCAAGGCAATCTGTATAAGATTAAACTTGGGGAACTATCAAGTCAAAATGTATCATGCCTAGTCTCTGTACAAGAAAATCATTGGTTATGGCATAAAAGACTTGGTCATGCAAGCTTGAGGTTAATCTCAAAGCTGAACAGGCACAACCTCGTAAGAGGACTACCAAGTATGTCATATAAAGATGATCTTCTTTGTGAAGCTTGTCAGAAAGGGAAACAAGTGAAAAGTTCTTTTCAAAGTAAAAACATTGTTTCCACTTCTAGACCTCTTGAGCTGTTACATATTGATCTGTTTGGACCCACAAGAACAGCCTCGGTAAGTGGTAAAAGATATGGATTAGTTATAGTGGACGACTATACTAGATGGACATGGGTCTTATTCCTATCCCACAAAGATGAGTCCTTTAAGGCCTTTTATAACCTCTGCAAAAGAGTTCAAAATGAAAAAGGAGTATGCAGTACTTCTATCAGAAGTGATCACGGGGGTGAATTCGAAAACGAAAGTTTTCAAAGGTTCTGTGAGGATAATGGTATCCTTCACAACTTCTCAACACCTAGAACACCACAACAGAATGGTGTAGTTGAGAGGAAAAACAGGTCGCTCCAGGAGATGGCCAGAACCATGTTGAATGATAATTCAACCCCTAAACACTTCTGGCTGAAGCAGTGAATACTGCCAGCTATTTACAAAACAGAATCTATATAAGGCCAATATTGAAAAAGACTCCATATGAATTGTGGAAGGGTAGAAGACCCAACATATCCTACTTCCATCCATTTGGATGTCAATGTTTCATTCTGAACACTAAGGATAACCTGGGAAAATTTGATTCTAAGTGTGATGAAGGAATACTGCTTGGATATTTTGAAACTTCAAAGGCATACAGAGTTTATAACTCTAGAACCTTAGTTGTTGAAGAAGCTATCCATGTGAAGTTTAATGACAACAAGTCTGATAAGGAATTATCAGAGCTGGATAAATCATTTGCAGATCTCAGATTGGATGATGCAAGTAAGTCATCAGATTCGTCCAACCATGATGTCTCAGTTGAAGAGTCAAATGCACCACTGGACGGTCCAGTCGCAGAACAAAGAGAACCAAATGGACGTAACTGGCAAATGAAGAAACATCATCCACAGGAGCAAATCATTGGAGATCCAATAGACAGAGTCAAAACTAGATCTTCACTTCAATGACAGCAAGGTCACACAGCATTCATATCTCAAATAGAACCTAAGACTATGGACGATGCCTTAGAAGATGAAGGCTGGGTCAAAGCAATGCAAGAAGAACTTGACCAATTTCAAAAGAACAATGTCTAGAAGCTAGTAGAACTCCCCAACGACAAAGAAGCTGTAGGAGCAAAGTGGGTGTTCAGAAACAAGCTGGACGAAGCAGGTAATGTTGTGAGAAACAAAGCAAGGTTGGTAGCAAAAGGTTACTCACAACAAGAAGGTATAGATTATACTGAAACTTATGCTCCCGTTGCACGTCTGGAGGCAATCCGCATTCTACTGTCATTTGCAGCTCATAGCAATATGAAGCTATATCAAATGGACGTAAAAAGTGCATTCCTCAATGGACTCATAAAGGAAGAAGTCTATGTGGAACAACCCCCAAGATTTGAAAGTGATGATTTTCCAAACCATGTTTTTAAACTTAACAAAGCCTTATATGGGTTGAAACAAGCCCCTAGAGCTTGGTATGAAAAACTCAGCTCATTTCTGTCAGAAAATGGTTTTTCAAGAGGAAAAGTAGACACTACATTATTTCGCAAAGACTACTCTTCTGATTTTATTATTGCACAAATATATGTTGATGATATCATATTTGGTGCCACTAATGAGTCTCTCTGTTAAGATTTTGCCAAATTAATGCAAACAGAGTTCGAGATGAGCATGATGGGTGAGCTGAAATTCTTCCTTGGACTCCAAATCAAACAAACTGAAAAGGGAATATATATACATCAGACTAAGTATGTCAAAGAGCTGCTAAAGAAGTACAAGTTGGACGATGCAAAACCAATGAAAACTCCTATGCATCCAACAACAGTACTTGGACTGGATGACAACTCAAAGAAAGTAGATAATACTCTATACAGAGGTATGATAGGATCACTCCTATACCTCACAGCGTCCAGACCTGACACCATGTTCAGCGTATGCTTATGTGGCAGATTTCAATCTGACCCGAGGGAAGTTCACTTAACTGCTGTTAAAAGAATCTTTCGATATCTTGCTGGAACCACTAACCTTGGGTTATATTTCAAAAGGCAGAAAGATTTCAGGCTAATAGGATACTGTGATGCTGATTATGCTGGAGATCGAATTGAAAGAAAAAGCACCAGTGGAGGGTGTCACTTCATCGGTGGTAATCTAGTCTCCTGGACATGCAAGAAGCAAGGAACCATTGCTCTGCCCACTGCTGAAGCAGAGTATATTTCAGCTGCAAAATGCTGTTATCAAATCTTGTGGATCAAACATCAACTCGAGGACTACAACATATATGAGAGTAACATTCCTATCTTCTGTGATAGTAAAGCTGCCATAAATCTTTCTAAAAATCCCATATTGCATTCAAGGGCCAAACATATAGAGATTAAACATCACTTTATAAGAGACCATGTTCAAAAGGGTACTGTGGAATTACACTTTGTAACCACAGATAATCAGCTTGCTGATATATTCACCAAACCCCTTACTGAAGACAAGTTAATCCTTCTGAGGAACAAACTTGGCATGGACTCTGTAAAGGAATGATTAACATCTACATGATGCGTCCAATAAAACCATAACATCCAAAGGACATGTCGTCCAAGGAACACTAGAGTCATGCACATGCATTACATATATTTCACTTAAGTCCAATATGTGGACGATGTTTTTTTTTTATATCTTAGTCTTTTCTTTTGATTCAAATAATCAAAACAGATCGTTTTAAGAGTAAGTATGAGCTAATACTCTATGCCGAGTCACCAAAATGTTAGTAACCGTACACAGTTACCCACATTCTTCGCACGTCTCATCATGGCGGGTTTTATGGCGTCATTTACATTTCAAATATTCAAAAAGCCCAAAACCGTTTCATATCCTCCAAACAAAGCCCAAATATACACTTATCAATTCATCACAGAAAAACACCACCGTATCCATCTTCTCTGAGATTATCATCACCCTAAACACACACACACTCTCTCTCTCAGAAACCCAAAACCCTCTTAGAAAACCTAAAAAAAAAAAATTCCAAACTTTTCTAGCATGGCAAACTCTGCAAACTCAAGCAACTCGGAACCCGACGTCCTCACTTACCCTGAAACCACAGTTGTGTGCCAAGGAGTTGCTACAGTGCACATTGAGCACTTCTTCGACATCGAAAAGCTTGAGAAGCTGGGACTGAACCTGAACGAGAGCCTTCTAAAGTATGGAATCAGAGGCTACTTCAATGAAAACCAGCAAATATTCCCTGAGTTGATCAGAATATTCTGGAGAAATGCCAAGTTCCAGAGCTCAAGGGAGCTCGTGGCCACGGTTCTTGGACGAGAGGTGACACTATCCATCGAGACCATTGCAAAGGTAACTGGTTGCATTAGGGAGCAGAACCAGTACAGAACAGACTGGGCCAAGCAGTACGACAATCACATTGCGACCGTGCTTTGCAAGACCAAATCCACCGATTCAATAAAGATTGAGTACAGGAACCTGTGTGAGGAAGCAAAAATCTGGCAGCAGGTGTGCAACAAGAGTATCCTGCACAAAGCTGGGTCTAAGGACTCAGTCACGGACTTACACAAGTTTGTGATATTCCATCTTATGGAAGGAATTCCCTTCAATCTCCCTCACATCATTTACGTCAATATCGTGAGAATGATGAAGTCAGTGGGTGGCAATGATGACATTTTCTATGCCGCCCTGATGAACAAGATCTTCTGGGACCAGAAGGTCTATCAACGCTTCCTTGATGAACTGGAAGAAGATGTTTACGAAGCTATTGTGAAGAAAGGGCCAATGGTAGCAACACAACAACTGTTTGGTGAGTCCAACATAAAACCTATGAAGATCAAACTAACAGCCAAGGTCTTAAGGGACCTGGACGAGGACACCATCAACAAGCAACGACATGAACAGAGCAAGATCATCTCCAATAATGATGAAGAAGAGATTGATCTTCTTGGTATTGGCAAAAAGATCAAAAGGCTGATGGAGGAACAGGAGGGCAGAAAGATTACACGACAAATGTCTCAGAAGCATGAGGAAGATGCTGAAAAGGAGAGAAGAACTAAGAAAAGACATGCTGACACATCCACTGCTCAGTTCCCAGCAGGGAAGCGTCCAAGGACTGATGCGTCCAAACCTGCTCAAGCTGAGCAGCGTCCAAAGGCAGCACCAGTAAAGCTTGCTCCAGAAAAGCAAAAGGTTTGGAAGCTTCAACTACTGGACGACTCTGATGATGATGACCAGATCCCAATTGGTCAAATCATGAAAAAGGCAGAGGAGACGGAGGGTCCTCAGCAAAAGAAGCAGAAGGTACAATCTGATAAACCAATTTCCTTTCCTTCTAACGTGCCACGACGAGTAAAAACCCAGGCAGCAAGGCCAAAGAGAATTGCAGTTCTACCAACTTCCTCTCAAGACACCGACAACATATCCACCAGCACCCTTCTACCAACAACACCCAGTGCTCCATCCACATCAACAACCCAGCACCCACATCTTCGCTTGGACCTGTCTAAGTTTGTGCATCCAAGGGATGCATGGAGGGATACATGGTCCCCATGGACTATACCCCCCAAGCAGAAAACCAAAGAAGAAAAAGACAGAGAACGTTTCCCGGTTGCATTCCTTACAGGAAATGATCAGAATTACTGTAAGAAAAGTGATGTGATCCGGAGGCCTCTACAAGAGCCTTTGAAGCGGCATTTCACTACTGCCTCAGCACCAGAGTGGACGAGGTATGATTACACTCATGTTCCTTCAGCTGTTTATTCTGCTATGCCAAAAGGAGCGATCATCAGCAACCCTCTGCCCAATTGGACGAGAGAAGTGTACCCACACTTGATCCGCATGCCTCATCCTTACTCCTATCCAACTGGAACTCAGCAAAGAGTGCGTCCAGCAGCAGAAGATCTGCATAAACCAGAGGTGGAGGTTGCCTCTCGATTCACAAAGACGGTTGCGGAGCAGAAAGGGAAGGCTCCAAGAAAAATGAAGGCACCGTCCAAGAAGTCCCCTGTTAACAAGGATATTGAACTGGCTGCAGAGTTGCAGTTGGCCATTAAAGAAAGTCTGGACCCTTCCATAACGAACCAGCGTCCAGATGCAGGGTGGTCAAGGATGTTCAAATCTGGACTCCAATCACAAAGTTCCTGCCTCTACCAGCTGGAACTCCAGTGCTAAACTTCCAGCCAGGCGACTATGATGAACTTGGAAAACTTCTGCAACAAATGTATATACCAAACCAAGCCATCGCCTACCCACCAAACCTTCACATAAGCCGCGCCACAGAAATAAAGTTTGTACCAGACAGGGTATGTCCTAGACTACCTTTATATGATGCTGGTCGCAAGAAAGGCTACAAGTTCTACGGCATTGAGATGCCCAGCAGGGAAGAGAAAGTTGAAACCTTGCAAAAATCCTCTCATACCTGGGGTCATCTGTTTGACAAGACTGGTAAGCTTACGCGTTCACTCGGAACCTTTGATTCCATTATCTTTTGGCGCCAGATCTTATGGAACGATTCCCAGAAAGCCTCCTCCTCAGGCAGCTCCAAGGATGACTTTGTTCACCCCCCTCATGGTATTGAGGTGCTGCGTCCAGTAAAGACTCACCACTTCTCAGACACCTTTGCATGCTTTCTGAAAGATTCAGATGATTATCTAGAGTTAATGAAGTCATTGCCAAAAATCAGAAGCAACAAAGTGTTTGATCTTCGAACACTGGATCGCACAGAGTTTGTGGAGGAACTCCAAACTCTGCATGAGGAGTACAAAGCAGAAGAAGCCACAGCAGCAGAACAAGCTCGTCTAGAGCAGCTGGCTCTTGAGGAAGCTGAGACCGCAACCATAGAAAAGGAAGATAAGGTTGCTAAGTCGAAAGCTACACAGGCAGAGCTGGATGAAGCATCTGCCAAAGTAACAAAGGTGCTAGCTCATCTTGACCTGGACTCATCTGTACCAGTGGACGTGGAACACTTTGTCACGTTACATGAAGAACCTACCGTCCAATCTGGAAAGTCCAAGGATGATAGAGAGCTCGTTGTTGAAGCATCCAAGCCAATGGAAGCAACTGTAGCAAAGCCTACTGCTGAAGATATCACCAGCTTCCCCATTGTTGATGCATCTACTGAAGCACATTCGGGCACACGACAACTGGTTCCCACCAGATCTTCAAGTCCAAGGGGCATCCATCCCTTGCGATTTGCTGAACCTCAAGGAGTCTTAGAAGATCGTGTTCACGAGATAGTGCAACAGGCACTAAGGCAACAACAGCTGGAAACCGAAGCAGCTCTTCAAGCTTTTCAGCAAAGGCAACAGGCTGAGGCTGATCAACATCGTCTGATGCTGCAGAATGCCATCACTGAACAGTTCATGAGTCTCTCCCAGACGCTTGTGAACCAGATTCAAAATACAGCAGCCACCTTGCTTGGACAAGTTGCTCATGCAGTTCCACCCGTCCAACCACAACCTCCACAACCAGCACCACCTATACAAGCGCCACCAGAACAACCACCACCACCACCACAAGAACCACCTCCACAGCCATAAGGTGACCATGATGGCCCAATCATTTTTCCATCTTTCAAACCTTTTTGTTAATGACAAAGGGGGAGAAATTGGAATTTTGATGTCATAGAAGTAAATAGCTAAACACTCTGTATATAAAAATATTGGCATCTTTATCAATACATGAGGTGTTTATTTCATAAACTCCGCATCCATATCCTTGATATGTTTTACACTCTGATATCTGTTATACCTGATATATACTTGCCTTTTATATTTCTCTGTTATCAGATGCATAAGAAATGTTGAACTCAGGGGGAGTACTTCATTTCACATTTATACACTGGCATAACATAATCATCTCTGACTTGATTCATTGTATTCTTATATGATTATGTGTCTGTTAACATCAAAATTTACCATTATTTGTCATCATCAAAAAGGGGGAGATTGTTAGGTTCTAAGACCTTGGACGATGTCCAACCCTCGAATTTCGGTTTTGATGATAACAACTAAAGGATAAATTTTGAAGTATCTAATGATCTAGTTTGAGTGTTATAGGATTTACGTCGTCCAATTCCGCAATGGTATTGTATCTCTCAAACCTCGACTTTATGTTTTAATAAGAAAAGCGTCCAAATGTGTTTTGTAAGAATTCTACAGGCAGCGTCCAATGCTCCTGTGAGAGCAAGCGTCCAATGACTATATAACCCACTCTGTAGTTTCTATCTTAAAATAATATTATAAGGAAATACGTTTTCAATGTTGATTCTATATAATGCAACGATTATTCTCTCACATTTTAATATGTCATTCTATTTGATTTTTCGAATAGTATTGAACAGGAAAAGAAGAAGCTTCTCTTTGCAGAAAAAGTACAAGTAGGAGAGGCGCTATATGTACGGCTGTCTCCTCTATCTCTCCACCCTAAGTCAAAACGTGACAACGGTCACATGCTTTGGAGAGAACCGCTCTTGGCAAAGGAACAGATCCCACAACGGATACATTTCAACAAGCTGCCTATAAATAGAGGAATGAGCTCATGTATCAGACTGACGAAACATTTATAAAGAGCTGAATCTCTGTCAAAACGACTGGACGATCAATACTTAAGCAAAACGAGCTTTCTTCTTAGCTTTGCTAAGAGATTATGTATATTCGTGTTTACTGTAATATCCTCTCTGTGAGAGTTAGTCTTACTTTCCATACTCAAACAATTCTGTTTGGAAAGCCAGGAGTGGCTTAGTGTTAAAGAATACTTGGGTTTGTGTTTAATCTCAAGGGGAGATTAAGGGTGTGCCAGGAGTGGCCTAGAGAATACTTGTAGCCAGAAGTGGCAAGGTTAGAATACTTGAGAGTAATCAGATCTTGATTAGTAGAACCCTTCAAAAGTTTTTGAAGGAGAACTGGACGTAGCTCAGTTGAGTGAACCAGTATAAAACTAAGTGTTCTATTCTCTCGCTTTCTAGCTTACTTGCATATCTATTAAACTATCTCTTCAACATACTATGAAAGTGATTCTTTACACATGTTATCTACGATAATCTTTTACGTGTGTTCTAACGAAAAGCAAGAAAGACCAGTTTCATTGGACTGTTGATTTTAAACTGCTGGACGATAGCATAATCTTCTGTTTTACTAAGTTCTTGTAAAACTTAAGATATACTATCTTCACATTAGTTAAAGTTTTTCAAAGAAATTATAAATACACTATTCAACCCCCCTTCTAGTGTATTTCTCTATATTTCAATATTCCATTTCAGTTGGAAAATGCAGTTAGATGTTTGGGATAGTATAAGTGATCAAGGGATAGTAAATCATATCACAGGAGGAAATTTTGCGCAGAGTTCCATTACCATTAATGGGTGGCTCCATGATTTCTTATGGGCACAGGCATCGTAGGTAATTTAGTCTTATGGTTCTTCATTATCTGCATATGGTGTTTTTTTCTTGGGTGCACATTTTATATGGGCTTTTAGTTTAATGTTTCTATTTAGTGGGTGTGGTTATTGGCAAGAACTTATTGAATCCATTGTTTGGGCTCATAATTAATTAAAAGTTGCTCCTGCTACTCAACCTAGAGCCTTGAGTATTGTACAAGGACGTGCTGAAGGAGTAACACATTACCTTCTAGGTGGAATTGCCACAACATGGGCATTCCTCTTAGCAAAAATTATTGCAGTAGGATAATAGCTAGGAGGATTTGAAAATCATTATGGCATTAAGATTTCCAAGGTTTAGTCAAGGCTTAGCTCAAGACCCCACTACTAGCGTATTTGGTTTGGTATTGCTACCGCACATGACTTCGAAAGTCATGATGATATTACTGAGGAACGTCTTTATCAGAATATTTTTGCTTCTCATTTCGGGCAATTAGCAATAATTTTTCTGTGGACTTCCGGGAATCTATTTCATGTAGCTTGGCAAGGGAATTATGAGGCATGGGTATAGGATCCTTTACATGTAAGACCTATAGCTCATGCAATTTGGGATCCTCATTTTGGTGAACCGGCTATAGAAGCTTTTACTTGAGGAGGTGCTCTAGGCCCAGTTATAATAGCCTATTCTGGTGTTTATCAGTGGTGGTATACAATCGGTTTACGTACTAATGGGGATCTTTATACTAGAGCTCTTTTCTATTATTTCTTTATACTATATCTTTAATAGCGGGTTGGTTACACTTGCAACCAAAATGGAAACCAAGTGTTTTGTGGTTTAAAAATGCCGAATCCCGCCTCAATCATCATTTGTCAGGACTATTCGGAGTTAGTTCCTTGGCTTGGACAGGGCATTTAGTCCATGTTGCTATTCCGGGATCCAGGGGGGAATACGTTCGATGGAATAATTTATTAAGTATATTGCCGCACCCCGAAGGATTAGGTCCATTTTTCATAGGTCAGTGGAATCTTTATGCTCAAAACCCTGATTCCAATAGTCATATATTTGGTACCCCTCAAGGAGCAGGAACTACTATTCTAACACTTCTCGGGGGATTTCATCCACAAACTCAAAGTTTATGGCTGACCGATATTGCACACCATCATTTAGCTATTGCATTTATTTTTCTAGTTGTTGGCCATATGTATAGAACTAACTTAGGGATTGGTCACAGTATAAAAGATCTTTTAGAAGCACATACTCCTCCGGGGGGTAGATTGGGGCGTGGACATAAGGGTCTTTATGACACAATCAACAATTCAATTCGTTTTCAATTAGGTCTTGCTCTAGCCTCTTTAGGGGTTATTACTTGCTTGGTAGCTCAACACATGTACTCTTTACCCGCTTACGCGTTTATAGCGCAAGACTTTACTACTCAAGCTGCATTATATACTCATCATCAACATATAGCATGCTTCATTATGATAGGGGCTTTTGCTCATAGAGCTATATTTTTTTTTAGAGATTATAATCCAGAACAGAATGAAGATAATGTCTTAGCAAGAATGTTAGACCATAAAGAAGCTATCATATCCCGCTTAAGTTGGGCTAGCCTCTTTATGGGGTTCCATACTCTGGGACTTTATGTCCATAATGATGTCATGCTTGCTTTTGGTACTCCGGAGAAACAAATCTTGATTGAACCTATATTTGCTCAATGGATACAATCTGCTCATGGTAAAACATCCTATAGGTTCGACATACTTTTATCTTCAACGAACAATCCGACGTTCAATGCAGGACGAAGCATATGGTTGCTTGGTTGGTTAAACGCTGTTAATGAGAATAGTAAACAATAGGGCCTGGAGACTTCTTGATTCATCATGCTATTGCTCTTGGTTTACATACAACTACATTGATTTTAGTAAAGGGTGCTTTGGATGTGCGTGGTTCTAAGTTAATGCCAGATAACAAAGATTTTGGTTATAGTTTTCCTTGCGATGGCCCGGGACAAGGCGATACTTGCGATATTTCGGCTTGGGACGCATTTTATTTAGTAGTTTTCTGGATGTTAAATACCATTGGGTGGGTTACTTTTTATTGGCATTGGAAACACATTACACTATGGCAGGGTAATATTTCACAGTTTAATGAATCTTCTACCTATTTGATGGGATGGTTAAGAGATTATCTATGGTTGAACTCTTCACAACTTATCAACGGATATAACCCTTTTGGTATGAATAGTTTATCAGTCTGGGCATGGATGTTCTTGTTTGGACATCTTGTTTGGGCTACTGGATTTATGTTCTTCATTTCCTAGCGCGGATATTGGTAGGAATTGATTGAAACTTTAGCATGGGCTCATGAACGCACACCTTTGGCTAATTTGATTTGATGGAGAGATAAACCAATGGCTCTTTCCATTGTACAAGCAAGATTGGTTGGACTAGCCCACTTTTTCGTAGGTTATATATTTACTTATGCAGCCTTCTTAATTGCCTCTACATCGGGTAAATTCGGTTAATTTAATTCTTTATTATTATATCTGGCATATCATTTCCTTCTATGGGGAAGGGAAGCCATTTATACATCTAGGATCCAACTTCTATCATTGATACTAATAGGAAATGAACCACTATGGCAAGGAAAAGTGTGATTCAGAGGGAGAAGAAGAGACAAAAAGTGGAACAAAAATATCATTTGATTCATCGATCCTCAAAAAAAGAAATAAGCAAAGTTCTGTCGTTAAGTGATAAATGGGAAATTCATGGAAAATTAGAATCACTACCATGTAATAGTGCACCTATACGTCTTCATCGATGTTGTTTTTTGACCGAAAGACCGCAAGCTAATTATCGAGACTTTGGATTATCCGGACACATACTTCGTGAATGGTTCATGCATGTTTATTGCCCGGTGCAACAAGATCCAGTTCGTAAGATAAGTAAGGATTCCAAATTATTTTCATTTTTTTATTCATTTTTATTATTTATTCATTTTTATTATAAACGATCATAGGAGGGTCCCTTTACCGTTATGTATAAATGGTTTATTCTATTTGTACATATATGGTAAAGGGACGCATTCAATCTTTGTTTTTGTTATTTATTTATCAATTCTTCTCTTTATCGCAGAGTAGAGCAACTTGGTAGCTCGCAAGGCTCACAACCTTGAGGTCATGGGTTCAAATCCCGTCTCCGCAACATTTTGAATTTGATAAAAACAAGGGTTCCATAAATAAAAAGGGGCATTATACATAATCAATTCTATAGCATTTTTCTTATTATGACTATTAAATACATAACTAAATAACTAAGTAGGGGTGGATAGCGGGAATCGAACCCCGTGTCTTCTCCTTGGCAAAGAGAAATTTTACCATTCGACTATATATGCATTTTTAGTGTACTTGATATGTTATTTTATTTGTACAGAGATCGGCCCGATACTCTATTAGGGGTAATTCAAAATAAATGTATGTATATAATAGATTATATCTATATAGATATAATCTATTATAATAGATATTCTCTTCTAAATAAAATATTTTATATTACTATTAATTTCTATTAATAATTCCTACTTCTATTATTATATATTCTTTTTTTCTATGTATCTATATAATCGAATTGAAATTACGATTCTATCAAATATTTTTATTTACTTTCTTTTTTAAGAAAAAATAAAGTTCTAATTAATAATAAATTATATCTATCTATATAAATAGATATACAGATAGATATTCTATATTTTTTATATTAATTAATAAACGATGTATAAATAAATAGATTTTTAGTATTTCAAATTTTTAGATTTCATTTTTTATATTTTATTCTATGTATTTTTCTTATTATTATTTTTTTAGTTTTACAATGTACCACCATATAAATATAAGATATAAGATTTTTACAATAAAAGAAGTTTGACCCCTCATTATAATGTGTTATAGTTTTCTTTATTTTTAGGAACTTATCCATTCCTTTTTTAATGTGCCTGACAATCCGAAAGAATTCTGGGGGAGGGGTCATTTCGTTTTTGATCTAGAATAAATAGAGCTTCAAGAAATGAGAGGAATAAGAATACCCACTAGAAACACTAATCCAATCCATAATGATGTACCGGAAAATACAACATTTTTGTTATTCGACCAACCTTCAGGAGAAGCAAATACAATAGGTACACTAATCAATAAAATAAATGAAATACCAATTAATGCAAAAACAACTAATTGGAAAGCAATAGTCATGTTTCTAATCCTCCAATTTACCAACAAAAGAACTTTACCATTTGATCCCCCAATCCCTTGATCCTTTTATTGACAAAAAAAATTGTAATAAAAAAATGCAGAAGGGTTTTCTCATGAATTCATTGATTTTTTTTTTTTTTACTAATTATCAACCCTTTTGAGGCATGGATCGAGGGTAGTTTTTTTTTTTTTTTTTTTACTTCACAAAAAGGCATGTTGGATTATGCACCTATATACATAATGATAGAAAACTAAACAAATAGATTCACATCGGATATCTTTACCATGGATAGATAATATAAAGGGTATCAATTTATATGCTCATGTTTTATTCAGTGGAATAAAGATAAAATATAAATTAGCTTTTGGAGAGATGGCTGAGTGGTTGATAGCCCCGATCTTGAAAACCAATATAGTTTGCAACAAAGAACTATCGAGGGTTCGAATCCCTCTCTCTCCTCTTTCTCGGCGAATAGATTTGTTTATTTTCTTAGTTTCTATCGAAAAAAAAGATTCGATAAAAACTAAGAAACATGGGAAAAGAAATTATTATTTTAATACGACCCGCTCAACTCAACCCAATATTTATAGTAAAATAAAAGTGATTTCTACTTCATTGGATCTCATGTCTAAATTAAGAGGAGTCATGGAAAGAACAAGTTCAAAATCTAGATCAATTCCTTTTTCAAATCCTGCGGCAGCTGTGCGAGCTCTTCCTGCGTGCCATAAATGGCCTACAAATAGGAAGAATCCTAGAACAAATGAGAAGTAGCTAACCAACTTCTAGGAGAAACATAATTGACTGCATTAATCTCTGTAGCTACGCCACCCATGGAATTTAAGGAACCTAAAGGAGAACGAGTCATATATTCCGCAGAACAACGTTCTTGCCAAGGCTGTATATCTTTTTTCAGTCTACTCAAGTCTAAACCATTCAGACCCCTTAGAGGTTCTAACCAAGGAGCACGCAAATCCCAAAAATGCATAGTTTGTCCCCCCAAAAATCACTTCTCCAGTCGGGGAACGCGTTAGATATTTACTTAAACTTGTAGGTCCTTGAGCAGATCCTATATTAGCCCCAAGACGTTGGTCTCTAACTAGAAAAGTAAATGCTTGAGCTTGAGAAGCTTCTGGCCTAGTGGGCCCGTAAAACTCACTAGGATAAGCGGTTTTATTAAACCAGACAAAGCAACAAGCAATAAAACCAAAAATAGATAAAGCACCTAAACTATAAGATAAGTAAGCTTCTCCATACCATACAAGTGCACGCCGAGCCCATGCAAAGGGTTTGTTTAAGATATGCCAGATTCCACCAAGTATACAAAAGGAACCCAACCATACATGCCCTCCAATTATATCTTCCAAATCATCCACACTAACAATCCACCCTTCTCCTCCAAAAGGTGATTTTAATAAATATCCAAATATAATACTTGGACTGAGGGTCAAATTGGTTATTTTTCTTACATCTCCGTCCCCTAAAGCCCATGTATCATATATACCTCCAAAATAAAGAGCCTTAAATACTAGAAGTAAAACACCTATACCTAACAAGATTAAGTGAATACCTAAAATTGTAGTCACTTTATTTCTATCTCTCCATACATAACCGAAGAATGGAAAAGATTCTTCAAGAGTCTCAGGTCCCAGAAGTGCACGATAAATACCGCCAAAGCCCAATACTGCAGAGGAAATTAAGTGAAGTACTCCAGACACAAAGTACGGAAAGGTGTCTATAACTTCCCCCCAGGACCTACCCCCCAACCTAGAGTAGTTAGATGGGGAAGTAAAATTAAACCTTGTTCATACATGGGCTTCTCGAGTACGAAATGAGCCACTTCAAAAAGGTTCATTGCTCCGGCCCAGAATACTATTAATCCAGCATGGGCTACATGGGCCCCAAGTAGTTTATCGGATAAATTGATAAGTCGGGCATTCCCGGTCCACCAAGCGAAATCGGTAGTTTCCGGGTCACGACCAATTAAAGCTAAAGTTCCATTAAAGAGCGTTTCCACGTGGTAGAACCTCCTCAGGGAATATAAGGTTTTCATGAGGCTGATCTTGAGCCACCATCCACGCACGAATACCTTCGTTTAAGAGAATATTTTTGGTGTAGAAAGTCTCAAATTCAGGATCTTTCGTTGCACGAATTTCTTGAGAAACGAAGTCATAGGCACGTAGGTTCAGGGCCAAACCGACTACCCCAAGAGCACTCATCCATAAACCAATTACTGGTACAAATAACATAAAGAAAAGTAACAAACGTTTATTGGAAAAAAGCAACCCCAAAGATTTGGGACCAAAAGCGATTAGCAGTAAACATTGAATAAGTTTCTTCAACTTGGGTTGGGTTAAAAGCACGGAATGTATTTGTGCCATCACCATCTTCAAATAAAGTATTTTCTACGGTGGCACCATGAATAACGCATAGTAGTGCAGCACCCAATACACCAGCAACTCCCATCATATGAAATGGGTTTAATGTCCAATTATGAAACCCTTGGAAAAAAAGGATGAATCGAAATATAGCTGCTACACCAAAACTAGGAGCAAAGAACCAACCAGACTGACCCAGTGGATAAAAAAGGAATACAGAAACAAAAACAGCAATTGGACCAAAGAATGCGATTGCATTATAAGGCCGCAATTGAACAGATAGAGCAAGTTCAAATTGACGTTCCGAAAGCACTGTGGAGAGCAACAAAAGTCCACAGACCACCTAATTGACACCAACGGGTAAAATCTCCCTATGCTTCCGAACCTTACAGTAACAACAAAGAGTGTGCTAAACTATTAGCGGGAGTGGAGACTGCAGCAGTTAAGAAGTTGCAGCCTTCCAAATAAGAACTTGCCAATCCATCAGTATACCATGAAGTTACAAAGGTCATACTTATGAACCAACCCCCCAAGGCGAAATAGGTGCAAGGGAAGAGTAATAGACTGGACCAACCCACAAAAATGAAACGGTCCCTCCACAACCAGTCATCCATAAGATCAAATAAATCATTTTCATCTTTGGTAAATTTACCAAGAGCTATAGTCATAGCGATCCTCCTATTCAACTACTTCAACCATTTCCCAACACCTCATCGCATTTTCAGGGATGGGACGGACCCTCGAGGCTTTTATCATTTATCTATCTATAATATAGAGAGAGATAATTTTCTCGTATACTTTCCCTTCTTTTCTAATTGGTTTTGAATAAAAAATCATTTGTGGGTCTATTGATATCTAGGGCAAATCGATGAACTCAATGTGGTTATTCCCTTCTATTCTTAAAAATCCTCCAAGTCATAAATCATAAAATATCCTATGACTCAAAAATCTGATAGAATTTTTTTTTAATTAAAAGAACTGTTCAAGAAACAAATGATCCTCTCTTTCACTCCTTATACCCAGCGGATCCTCAGACATATTTCTCTCCTTTCATTAGATAATCTTATTCTTGAATCTTGTTTGTGAACTTACTTCTATTTTGTCTAGGGAACTACTCTAGGATCATAGATTTTATAAATTTCTATTTTATTTACAGTTTTTCTTTTTATTAATTATTTAAAAAAATAAAATAATAATTAATAAAAAGAAAAAACTATAAGTGAAAGTTTTTGTCTCACATACATTAATTGCTGGAAAAATATCATACGCATTGATATGAAAAGAAAATATTTGATACGCGAAGACATAATTTAATGTATTTTTCTATTATTTCTATAAGATTTTATCTTATAGAAATAATAGAAATTGAAATTGATTTTTTCTTATATTAAAAAAAAAAGATGTTTCAAATTAATAAAAACTTGTTTGGTGGAACTTGGAATAAGGCCCTTCTGAGTAAAGAAAGGGCATAGTAATTTTTTTTATAGGACCTTCAGGAACAAGAAGATTTAATTGGAAATATCGACAGATTCTTAGGGAGTCTAAACCAAAAAAGTATTAAAAAGAAAATAAAAAAATCATTGTTCGAGTTTAATCTTTATCCAATTTGAATATCAGAATAGTAAATATAGGTATAATTCAATGGGTTAGGTCCACTTACTTTTTTTTAATCTTTCCCTTTTTAATAATTTTACACTTTTTAATTTGCATTTCTTTCTTTACTATATTCTAATGAAATTCTACGATTACTTTATTTTTTATTACAAATAGAAAGCTTTTCCAAATATCAACAATATTTCTATTCATCCTTAAAATAGAAATACTACTGCTTTTTTTTTTTTTCTGGAAAAAAAGAGTAAAAAGCCCCTTATCGGATTTGAACCGATGACTTACACCTTACCATGGCATTACTCTACCATTGAGCTAAAGGGGCCCTTTTTTATTCAATTCCTAAATAAGGAACTAGCCAATATGACTAGTACATCTATTTGTTATCGCGTATACTTATTATATAAATTTATATAAATTAGATAAATGGGATTATAATATATGTACATCAATACACACACACACACACACACACACACACACACACACACACACATATATATATATATATATATATATATATATATATATATATATTATAATTTGCATAATGACTTATCAAAGAACAAAAAATTGTATTTACCTAGTGAATAGAATATAGTAAATTAAAAAAGAATTTATTAATATTGGATTTGACCAATATCTATGGAATACATTATTTCAAAATTGATTCTTGAAATCATTCTAATCATAACACCAAATTCATTTCATTGATAAATAAATGTACTCACCAATTCAAATATTTCATCGAATCATTGATAAATGGATTCCATTTGTCCTGTCCCTAAACCAAATTCATATTTTATTGAAAAATTCTTTTCAAAAACTTGTTGATCTCTATCCTTCCTACCCAATTTCCAGATTGATTATCGTTTTTTTTATTTCCCGGCTTAGTATTAGATATAAATATACCTATCGAATCTTAGCAATAAAGGACAATGAAAGAAATGAAGTTTTAACCTCCCGTCCTTTCCAACAAACCAATCATTCTTGTAAGGGATTTTATCTTTATTTGACTTTCTTTCACATTACTTATTATTTTCTTATTATGACTGGAATAAAAATAAATAATTTCGAAATTGAAATGATTAATAAAAAAATTCTATGGAATTATGAAAGATGGAAATTTTTTTATCGAATCATATCATTCCATTATATTGACAATTTCAAAAAACTGTTCATACTATGAACGTAGTATAATGGTGGTCGGGCAAGTATGCCCCCATCGTCTAGTGGTTCAGGACATCTCTCTTTCAAGGAGGCAGCAGGGATTCGACTTCCCCTTGGGGTAGGGTGCTACGAAAGGAAGTTGATAATGATTTTTCAATAAAAACTGAAATGTATTCTTCTTGTTCCTGGGTCGATGCCCGAGCAGTTAATGGGGACGGACTGTAAATTCGTTGGCAATATGTCTACGTTGGTTCAAATCCAGCTCGGCCCAAGAATTTGCCGATCCACTATGAAGTTATATAACCCATTTATTGTTCTCTGGAAATGACTGATGTGCTCTGATACGGAAGAATCAAAATATGAAACATCCCTAACGCTATTTTTTTTCTTTCTGTATTCCATATTTCCACAAATTCGAATCTTGCTAATAATCTAGATTCATATCAAGATCCGTAAATAGAAAATCTAGGGAAAATTTTTAAATAAACAAAAAAAAAAGATTTTTTTTCATTGATTAAATTTTCAATCGATTTGTCACTAACACACAGATTATGAGTAATCTGTGTTGATCTCACTAAAGTTCATATCTATATAGATATCAATATATACAAAAATCCACCTCTTTCATTTACAGCAAAATGGTTCGAATCCGAAACAGAAAAAGAAAAGGTTTGAAAGAAACCATAAAAATATGTATATTGTACACCCCTTTCCCTGGGATTGTAGTTAAATTGGTCAGAGCATCGCCCTGTCAAGGCGGAAGCTGCGAGTTCGAGCCCCGTCAGTCCCAATGGATACAAATCCAATAAAATCAAAAAGACAACCATTCATTTTTTGTGTGAAAGGGAATAAAATTGATAAACAAAATCTTAATTCCTAATAGGGATCCCTCCTGCTTTTTTTCCTTTTTGGTTGAAACCTTTACCTTAAATGAAAAAGGAAAAGGAAGGAAAGGAAATTTTGAATTCCATAAAAAAGAAATGTTTTTTTGTTTTATTTAGTATGGATAAAAGATCGTCCTATGTTATACTATTTAATTCTCGACGATGAGTCGATTTGATAGCTCGGATATTGTTATTCGTGATATTGATCTGATTTGATATCATCGAAATCAAATTTATACCATTGTTGAATTAATTATCGATGAAAGATTTATCATCTCTATGGGATTAAATCCCGAATTTTTTATTGGAAATTTAAGAGAAAGAAAACATAATAAAGATTATGGAAGTAAATATTCTTGCATTTATTGCTACTGCACTGTTTATTCTAGTTCCTACTGCTTTTTTACTTATAATTTACATAAAAACGGTAAGTAAAAGTGACTAATTTTACTTAAATATGACTTCTTAATTTTAATCAATGTAATCAATGATTAAAAAAAATGAAAAAGGTTTTCAATTTAGGGTCTTAGTCTAAAAAAAAGATTGGACTACAATAAGTGTAATCCAGATAGTATAAATCAAATATATTTGATTTCTACTATCTGAGAATTGAGTCCAATTTTTTTTTTTTAGTTTCATCTATTTGATTTGTATTGATTCCAATATATTTGAAATAATAAAAAAACAACTCTTATTCTTTCGGTTCTCATTTTTTTTTAGATTTCGGATTCTTTTTACAATCCCGGTATGATATTAAAAAAAGAAGGGGGGGGGGGGGTAAAAAAGCAGGAATGGGGATTACGCGGTCCCCCATTTTCCATATATATATAACCTGGTTAAGCATCAGTTAATCAAAATAGAAATTTTAAGAAGAATTCGGTTGGAATAGTAATCAATTTCCTATTCTATTTGATTCTCTTGATTTTCTCAAAATACAAATATAGAAATAATTCAAATCTTTGTTTGATTGAAAGAGTATTTTCAATTTCTATAATATACATAGAATACATTACACTAATAGAATATAATAGAACCCTGAAATGCAGATCTATTTTACATTTGAACTCAATTAATTAGTATAAATGAAATACTTTAATTCAATAGTTTAGAAATTTAAAAACCCAGGTAGAAAACAAAATGGGTACTTTGATCCGTTAACTCAATTTTGAGTATCCCTATAGTCCACTTCTTCCCCATACTATGAGGGAAAGGGAAAATGAAAAAACTACCATTAAAGCAGCCCAAGCAAGACTTACTATATCCATGTAAATTTTGTCTCCTATCTCTAAAAATATGAAGGAATTATTTAATTATTATTCAAAAAAAATTCTTCTATTATTTTCTTTTGTATTATTCACTAAAAATACTATAATAATAGCGGAATTGCTGTTAGAGAGTCAAAAAAAGGATTATGGGCTAACACCATTGACAAAAAACAAGAATCCATTCTATTAGAACATCTAAAAAGTTTTTTTATATGATTTTTAGTAAAATCGGAAAATATTAAGCATAAACAACACATCAAGAAACATACTCGAAAGTTTTAAGTAAATGAATGTTACTAACAGGTAGGAATAATAAGATTTCTGTTTTATCCCCCCATTTCATTAATTCATTAAGTAATTTCCTTAAGTATAGAAAAAAAGAATCAAGACAGATTAATTTGCATACTTATACTCTTATTTCTATTTGAAATAATTCCTTAATGTCTCCCGATTCGTTCTCTAAAATAACTAAAATAATCGGAAGATAGCTTGCCTATTAATTTTTTTACTAGAGGTTAATGAAAAGAAAGATTTTCTTTTTTCTATTAGATTTTAGAATAAAAATTTTTAAATTATATATATATATATATATATATATACTTTTAAGATTAAGAAAGCGAATTAGCTAAATTAAAAACTATTCAATCTAACTAATCTAACTAATAGTCATTAAATGTGGAAGCACTAATAGACTTTACATCAGTCTGTATACAAGGTTTTTCTTCTGCCCGTTCTCTAACTAAAAATGGAATTCCTTATTCGACTTATCCTTATCCAATCTAATTCAAGACCCAGTCAGTAGACGGACAGTACAATAGTTGTGTAGTGAAAGAACTATCATTTCTAAATTTATTGATTCCTTTTCACTACTTGAATCTGAAACGAAAATATTTACAGCATTTTTTAGAACAAACCTACTGATGCTTAGAATTTAGAATCAAACGCAAGTCTAAAGACTCCTTTCCCCTAGCTTGCTTCTGTTGGAAAAAAGTTTTCTAGAAAAAACGTAATACAATATTTCATTTCAAATGTCTTATCGATTAGGTGACACTCGGATTTGAACTGGAGAAAAGGGATTTGCAGCCCCCCACCTTACCACTCGGCCATGCCGCCAAATAGATATAGATATATAGATATCTGAAGTATATGAGAATACCCCTTTTTTCTATTGAAAAATGAAAAAAAGATCGAGACAATTTGCAACCGTTAACTATTCATTTATGAATTATTCTTGAATATTTGAATCTAAAATGGTTTTTTTTAATGAGATAAGAAAATAAAATTGATACATAACTAATCAATATTGCTTTTTTATTGAAAAAAAACTTTCTCCATTCCAATTATAACAGCAACTGTCAATATATGTAAACCCTAGAACATAAATTTGAATTGTTACACAGATATTATCTAATCGGGTATCTTATCCATCCATATAATACCGATACTATACGGAATTCTCAAGAAACTGAAATACAGAGAAACACACTAGAGGGGGGTTGAATAATGTGTATATATTATTTTTGGTATCCTTTTCAAATATGAAGATAGTGTATCTTAAGTTTTACAAGAACCTTATGAAACAGAAGACTATGCTATCGTCCAGTGGTTCAAATACAACAGTTCAATCAAACTGCGTTTTCTCATTTTTCGTCAGAACACATGTAAAATATTTTCGTAAACAAAATATGTAAAGAAACTCTTTCGTGGTATGTGAAGAGATGACTTAAGAGATTTGCTAGTAAGCCAGAAAGTGAAAGAGTAGAACACTTAGTTTTATACTGGTTCACTCAAACTGAGTACGTCCAGTTCTCCTTCAAAAACTTTTGAAGGGTTCTACTAATCAGAGTCTGATTACAAACAAGTATTTTAACACTGCCACTTCTGGCTACAAGTATTCTCTAGGCCACTCCTGGTTACAAGTATTCTCTAGGCCACTCCTGGCTACAAGTATTCTCTAGGCCACTCCTGGCACACCTTTAATCTCCCCCTGAGATTAAAGCAAACCCAAGTATTCTTTAACACTAAGCCACTCTTGGCTTTCCAAACAGATATTGTTTGAGTATAGAAATAATGAATAACTCTCACAGAGAGGATATTACAATAAAAAAACAAATATACAGGATCGCTTAGCAAAGCCAAGTAGAAAGTTCTTTTTCGCGCAAGTGTGGATCGTCCAGTCGTTTTGACAGAGTTTCGGCTCTTAATTAAATCTTTTTTTCTATTGATGTATGAGCTTGTTCCTCTATTTATAGACAGCTTGGTGTAAAGTATCCGTTGTGGGATCTGTACCTTTGCCAATAGCGGTTCTCTCCTAACTATGTGACCGTTGTCACGTGTCGACTTGGGTTGGAGAGACAGAGGAGACAACCGTACATGTAACGCCTCCTTTACTTGTACTATTTCTGTAGTGATGTGCTTTTCTGTCCCTGTACAATACTTTTTCGAAAATTCAAATAGAATGTCATGTTAGAATGAGGGGGAACAATCGAACATTCCAGAGAATCATCATTGAAAACGTATTGTCGCATTATATAACTTTTAAGATAGGAAACAGAGTGTAAGTTATATATAGGCATTGGACGTTTGCTTTATAGAAACATTGGATGCTGGACGTAGTACTTTTCAAAACATATTTGGACGCTTTGCTTATTGAAATATAAAGTCTAAGTTTGAGAGATACAATACCATTGCGGCATTGGACGACGTAGATCCTATAACACTCAAACAAGACCATTAGATACTTCAAGATTTATCCTTTATTTGTTATCATCAAAACCGAAATTTGAGGGGTTGGACATCGTCCATAGTCTTAGAACTTAACAATTGTCATGCTTCTCCCCTTTTTACAATTTTTCTATTCATTAAATTGAATAGAAAATGGAAAAATTGTAAAAATTAACACGACATGTTATGTGTTGTCCCGAACAAATATGACTGCAATAAAGTTAGAGACAGATCTATGGTTGGGGTTAAATCTGTGCATGTTTAAAAAATACAAAAGCCTTATTACACATTACACACTCTAATCGTATTCTCCAAAAAAATAGGTAAAAATATTTCTTTTCTTTACAATCTCGAATTCATTTTTTTGGTATCCAATTGAATTGGAATATGTAATATCATAATAATGATAGAAACGGGATGCATTTTTTTATATTCCTTAAAAGAAATCTTGAAATCCGGGTTGAATTTTTCAATTCATTTCCATTTTTAGATTAGAAATTCGATTCTATCTGTTTGTTTTGTTGCAAATTCCTTCCTTCGAAGTTGAGTATAAAATTCTATTTTATTTATTCCTCTTTTCATAATAGGTATTTCATACATGCGATTAGGTAAAATTTCATGTAATTCAGTATAAAGAACAGAAATTCCAGTATTGCTAAATTGATTCATGTGATTTGATGAAGAATGGCAGCAAATCGGTGGAATATTTTTCGATAAAATTCATGGGGAAATTGAAAATGCTTGGGGATGGAAATGAAGGAATGTCTACACTACCTGGATTGAATCAGATACAATTTGAAGGGTTTTGTAGGTTCATTGATCGGGGCTTAACAGAAGGGCTTTTTAAGTTTCCAAAAATTGAGGATACAGATCAAGAAATTGATTTTCAATTATTTGTAGAAACATATAAATTATTAGAACCCTTGATAAACAAAAAAGATGCTGTATATGAATCACTTACATATTCTCCTGAATTATATGTATATGCGGGATTAATTTGGAAAAGTAGTAGGGACATACAAGAACAAACTATTTTTGTTGGAAACATTCCTCTAATGAATTCTTTGGGAACTTCTATAGTAAATGGAATATATAGAATTGTAATCAATCAAATATTGCAAAGCCCTGGTATCTATTACCATTCAGAATTGGACCCTAGCGGAATTTCGGTCTATACTAGCACCATTATATCAGACTGGGGGGGGGGGGGGGGTAGATTAGAATTAGAGATTGATAGAAAAGCAAGGATATGGGCTCGTGTGAGTAGGAAACAGAAAATATCTATTCTAGTTTTATCATCAGCTATGGGTTCAAATTTAAGCGAAATTCTAGAGAATGTTTGTTATCCTGAAATTTTCGTGTCTTCCCTAAATGATAAGGATAAAAAAAAAATTGGGTCAAAAGAAAATGTCATCTTGGAGTTTTATTGACAATTTGCTTGTGTTTGGGGAGATCCAGTATTTTCTGAATCTTTATGTAAAGAATTACAAAAAAAAAAATTCAACAAAGATGTGAATTAGGAAGGATTGGTCGACGAAATATGAACCAAAAGCTTAATCTTGATATACCTCAAAACAATACATTTTGTTACCACGAGATATATTGACAGTTGCGGATCATTTGATTGGAATGAAATTTGGAATGGGTATACTTGACAATATAAATTATTTGAAAAATAAACGTATTCGTTCCGTAGCAGATATATTACAAGATCAATTTAGATTGGCCCTGGTTCGTTTAGAAAATATGGTTAGAGGAACTATATGTGGAGCAATTAGACATAAATTGATACCGACTCCTAAGAATTTGGTGACTTCAACTCCATTAACAACTACTTATGAATCTTTTTTTTTTGGATTACATCCATTATCTCAAGTTTTGGATCAAACTAATCCATTGACCCAAATAGTTCATGGGAGAAAATTGAGTTATTTGGGCCCTGCAGGATTGACGGGGCGAACTACTAGTTTTCGGATACGAGATATCCACCCTAGTCACTATGGACGCATTTTTCCAATTGACACGTCTGAAGGAATCAATATTGGACTTATTGGATCTCTAGCAATTCATGCGAGGATTGGTAGTTGGGGGTCCATAGAAAGTCCATTTTAAGAAATCTCTGAGAGATAAAAAAGAATACGCATGCTTTATTTATCACCAAGTAGAGATGAATACTATATGGTAGCAATAGGAAATTCTTTGGCACTTAATCGAGATATTCAGGAGGAACTAATTGTTCCAGCCCAATACCATCAAGAATTTCTTATGATTGCATGGGAACAGGTTCATCTTCGAAGTATTTTTCCCTTCCAATATTTTTCTATTGGAGCTTCTCTGATTCCTTTTATTAAACATAATGATGCGAATCGAGCTTTAATGAGTTCTAATATGCAACGTCAAGCAGTTCCCCTTTCTTTGCCTGAAAAATGCATTGTTGGAACTGGATTGGAACGCTAAGTAGCTTTAGATTCAGGGGTTTTTTGCTATAGCCGAACACGAGGGAAACATCATTTATACCAATACTGACAGGATATTTTTATTTGGTAATGAAGATACTCTAAGCATTCCATTAACTATATATCAACGTTCCAACAAAAATACTTGCATGCATCAAAAACCCTAGGTTCACTGAGGTAAATGCATAAAAAAGGGACAAATTTTAGCGGATGGTGCTGCTATAGTTGGCGGCATACTCGCTTTGGGAAAAAACATATTAGTAGCTTATATGCCATGGGAAGGTTACAATTCTGAAGATGCTGTACTCATTAGTGAGCGTCTGGTCTATGAAGATATTTTTAATTCTTTTCACATACGAAAATATGAAATTCAGACTTATATGACAAGCTATGGTTGTGAAAAAATCACTAATAAAATTCCACATCTAGAAGCCCATTTACTCATAAATTTAGACAAAAATTGTGATCCTCAGGTCGTGGATAGAAACGGGCGATATTTTGGCGGGTAAATTAACACCTCAAATGGCAAAAGAACCTCGTATTCCCCCGAAGACAGATTATTACGAGCTATACTTGGCATTCAGGTATCCACCTCAAAGGAAACTTGTCTAAAACTACCTACAGGCGGTAGGGGTAGAGTTATTGATGTGAGATGGATCCAAAAAAAGGGGGGTTCCTGTTATAATCCAGAAACGATTCGTATATATATTTTACAAAAACGTGAAATTAAAGTAGGAGATAAAGTGGCTAGGAGACATGGAAATAAAGGTATCGTTTAAAAAATTTTGTCTAGACAGGATATGCCTTATTTGCAAGATGGAAGACCCGTTGATATGGTATTCAATCCACTAGGGGTACCTTCACGAATGAATGTAGGAAAAATATTTGAATGCTCGCTTGGGTTAGCAGGAGGTATGCTAGAAAGACATTATCGAATAACACCTTTTGATGAGAGATATGAACAAGAAGGGAATTCTTTTAAACAACCTGTTATAATGGGGAAACTTTATATTTTGAAATTAATTCATCAAGTTGATGATAAAATACATGGACGTTCCAGTGGACATTATGCACTTGTTACACGACAACCACTTAGAGGAAGGGCCAAGCAGGGAGGACAATGGGTAGGCGAAATGGAGGTTTGGGCCTTGGAAGGATTTGGCGTTGCTCATATTTTACAAGAGATTCTTACTTATAAATCTGATCATATTAAAACTCTCCAAGAAGTACTCGGGACTACGATCATTAGAGGAACAATACCTAAACCTACAGATGCTCTAGAATCTTTTCGATTGCTCGTTCGAGAATTACGATCTTTAGCTATAGAACTAAATCATTTCCTTGTAACCGATAAGAACTTCCGGATTCATAGGAAGGAAGCTTAATTGGACTGAATCAAAATTTTTATTCTATGATTGATCAGTATAAACATCAACAACTCCAAATTGGATCAGTTTCTCCTCAACAAATAAGTGCTTGGGCAAAAAAAATCCTACCTAATGGAGAGATAGTGGGGGAGATAACAAAACCCTATACTTTTCATTACAAAACCAATAAACCTAAAAAAGATATGTTGTGAAAGAATTTTTGGGCCTATAAAAAGTGGGATTTGTGCTTGTGGAAATTATCGAGTAATCAAAGATAAAAAGGACGACCCAAAATTTTTTGAACAATGCGAAGTAGAATTTATTGATTCTCGGATACGTAGATATCAAATGGGCTATATAAAATTGGCATGCCTAGTAACTCATGTGTGGTATTTGAAACCTCTTCCTAGTTATATCACAAATCTTTTAGATAAACCTCTAAAGGAATTAGAAAGTCTAGCATACTGCGATGTGTGATTTGATAAAAAAATTTATTGTACAGATTTCAAATGAGAAATTGTCATTCCATTTAATTTAATTGGGATGCTGTGAATCTGATATGTCTCTTGGGATGAGTAACATGAAGCTCAGAATTATGGATGTATTGAATACTCCCTAATAAAAAGGGAATGGGTCTATGGTCAATTCAGTAACAAAAAATATGAAATTCTAAATATAAATTTCTAACTGTAGGTACCTCGTAAAAAAAAAATATTTTTCTTGTAGAATTAGCTATTCCATCTTTTTTTTAGAAAGAACTGAAATTATGTTCAAATAAGCAAATATATCGTGGTTACAGAAGTCTATACATCATATATAGGCTTAAGGACATCCTGACATAACCATCAAGGCGACGTTTGGACCTAAAAGATCGAATGGAATGATACATAGACAAGTAAATCTCTTATGAATTTTGGGATACTCCTTTATTTAATTAATCAATTTTTAATCAATTTTAGAAGATTACGCATTCGAAGGGGAGTAAACTAATCAAGAACTTTACTTTTCATTTCTTTTTTGTCTTAATTGAGAATTGGATAAATAATTAAGAAAAAAAAGAAGAATACGTCAATGAAATGTTGATTGGTATTTATTGAGAAGTTGAGTAAAGAGTAAACCTTTTTTATTTTAGATTAGAGTTTTTTTTATAGAATTTGAAAGTGAAAACCCTTTGCTTTTTTTATTTGGTATAACTACCTGAGCCGGATGAGAGGAAACCTTCACGTCCAATTTTGAAAGGGGGAGATCTTATTGGATTGGATCCTATCTAAATTTTTCGTTTTCTTGACCCGTAGTTAAAAAACCCACTTTCTTACGATTACGAGGTTCATTCGAATATGAAATCCAATCTTGAAAACACAGCATACCACTTTTTTTTACTACCCAAGGTTTTGATATATTTCGAAATCGAGAAATTTCAAGTGGAGTGGGTGCTATCCGAGAACAATTGGCCGATCTAGATTTGAGAATTCTTATTGATTCTTCGTTGATAGAATGGAAAGAATTAGGGGAAGAGGGATCCCCGGACAATGAAAACGAATGGGAAGATCGAAAAGTTGGAAGAAGAAAGAATTTTTTGGTTCGACACATAGAATTAGCTAAGCATTTTCTCCGAACAAATATAGAACCAAAATGGATGGTTTTATGTCTCTTACCCGTTCTTCCTCCCGAATTGAGATCGATTATTCAAATCGATAGGGGTAAACTATTGAACTCGGATATTAATGAACTATATAGAAGAGTTATCTATCGGAATAATACTCTTATCGATCTATTAACAACAAGTAGATCTACTCCGGGAGAATTAGTAATGTGTAGGAGAAATTGGTACAAGAAGCCGTGGATACACTTCTGGATAATGGAATCCGCGGACAACCGATGAGGGACGATCATAATAAGGTTTACAAATCATTTTCTGATATAATTGAGGCCAAAGAGGGAAGATTTCGGGAGACTCTACTTGGGAAACGGGTTGATTATTCTGGTCGTTCTATCATTGTCGTAGGTCCATCACTTTCATTACATAGATGTGGATTGCCATGCGAAATAGCAATAGAACTTTTCCAGACATTTCTAATTCGTGGTCTAATTCGAAAACATTTTGCTTCGAACATAGGAATTGCTAAAAGTAAAATTCAGGAAAAAGAACCGATTGTATGGGAAATACTTCAAGAAGTTATGTAGGGACATCCCTTTATTGCTGAATAGAGCGCCTACTCTGCATAGATTAGGTATACAGGCATTCCAACCCATTTTAGTAGAGGGGCATGCTATTTGTTTGCATCCATTAGTTTGTAAGGGATTCAATGCAGACTTTGATGGGGATCAAATGGCTGTTCATGTGCCTTTATCTTTAGAAGCTCAAGCAGAAGCTTGTGTACTTATGTTTCCTCATACGAACCTCTTGTCTTCGGCTATTGGGGATCCAATTTCCGTACCAACTAAAGATATGCTTGTTGGACTTTACATATTAACGAGTGGGAATCGTCGAGGTATTTCTTCAAATAGGTATAATCCACGGAATTGCAGAAATTTTAGAAATTTAAAAAATGAAAGAATTCGAGATAATAACTATAAGTATACAAAAAAGAGAATAAACTTCGATAGTCCTTTGTGGCTCAGGTGGCGACTAGATCAACGCATTATTTCGTCAAGAGAAGTTCCTATCGAAGTTCACTATGAATCTTTAGGAACCTATCATGAAATTTATGAGCATTATCTAGTAGTAAGAAGTACAAAAAAAGAAATTCGTTCTATATACATTCGAACCAATGTTGGTCATATTTCTTTTTATCGAGAAATCGAAGAAGCTATACAAGGTTTTTGCCGGGCCTATTCATATGATATCTAATCATATAGATGGTTGGTATTTAAGATAAGCAAATTTTTTATACCGGTGTAAATTCAGGTCATCATGGTTTAACTAGGATCATAGTTTTTCAATTTCTACACAAATCAAGATAAATAAAAGGCAATTAGTAGGTATGAGAGGATTAATGTCGGATCCACGGGGCACCAAAACCCAAAAGTCTTATTTTGGCAGGAAAATTGCACCATGTGCCAAAAATGCACCACGGGACACCACCGACCTAAAAACTGAAAAGTGCTCCGAGCCTTATGGTTTTTTATGCATAAGAATGAACTAGGGATCACAGGGAACGAAAACCCAAAAGTCTTATTTTCGCACTAAAATTGCATAATGGGCTGAAAATGCACCACGGGCACCAAAATTGGACCATAGGGAACCACGAACCTCAAAACTGAAAAGTGGTTCAAGCATTATTGTTTTTTATGCATAAGAATGCACAAGGGATGACGGGGCACCAAAACCCAAAAGTCTTATTTTCACACAAAAATTGCACGATGGGCCGAAAATGCACCACGGGCACAAAAATTGGACCACGGGGAACCACGGAACTCAAAACTGAAAAGTGCTACGAGCTTTATGGTTTTTTATGCATAAGGATGCACGAAGGATCACAGGGCACTGAACCCCCCTTCTAATAAAATTTAATTTAACTATTTAATTTATTTTATACATAATTGTTTTAATACATTCTATTAAAATCCAAAATATATTCATTTTTACATCACTAAAATTTTCCAATTTTTTTTAATTATTACAAAATGTTTCTTCTAGAAGTACTGATTTCCCAAAATCCACCCATCCTATAGCTCTGGTCATATCTGCATCTTTTTCTTCTAACTATTCTTCTTTCACCTGCAATTAAACTTCCCTAGAAGCTAGGGACAAAATTTACCGGATCAGGCATTTTATTTCTCATACAATTAGAAACAATTTCAATCAAGGTAATATTTCATACATTACTTGATAATTCACAAAATATAATTGCAGTATGATTTATGCAAATGCAGTTTTGACTCAAAATCATTTTTAACCCTGCTCCATGGAGAATTCCCCTTTTGAGTGTTTAGTAAGAAACTGGCCTATCATTACACACTGCAATTCAGCTATCAGCCCCTACTAAACGCGAATAAGCTAAATAGAATTAGGAGATCAGGATACCCAGGAAGGCCACCACGACCGCAACTCACTCCAGTTTCCAGCCACATGTGGAATTACCAATATCCTTCACCCCACAAACTACATAATCACAGACTATACACTCCTGTCTAACTTACTCTGCTCACCCCAAAGATTCAATTCTCATGACTACCGCAGTCCCGGTTAGTCAACATTTATTCTTTCTTTTCTTTGTTTTTTTTTTCATTTCTTTTCTTTCTTTTCATTTCTTTTCTTTTCTTTTCATGGCTGCCACAGTCCCGGTTAGCCAACATCAATCAATTTTTTTTCACTTGAATCTTTGTAAAACCCCCAAAAAGACTCATGCATGCTTATGCCATGTGATAATGATCATAAGTATAAATTAACATTAAACAATCACATAAAGAGAAATAAAATACAATAATTAATCTTATAACATTAATATTTTACTAAAATACTAATTAGGTCTCATTATGCAAAATTACTAAGCTACCCTTAATCTTTTCTAAAATTCCAATTATGTCCTTAAAATGTGAAATTACCAAATTACCCTTACTATTTTCTATTATTTCCGATTTTACCCTTGATCTTTTTATAAAATCCTAAGATTATCCCTAAACTTTCTAGAATATGTGTAATTACTATTTTACCCTTATACTTTTCTATTATTTCCGAAAATGCCCTTGATCTTTCTATAAAATTCCCAATGTATCCCTACATGTGAAATGACTATTTTGCCCTTGGTTATTTGAAAATTTCCACATAGTACCCCTTGTTTCTAGCCATGGCCGAATGGCCCTCATTCAATTCCAACAACATTTCAACAAATTCAACCCAACAATTTCAATCAATAACAAATCAAACCAAGTCTCAATCAAGCTCAAATACATCAACCAAAGTTCAATCCATCACACATATCATAAAATCAACCAAACATTTGTTTCAATCATTTATTTCAAGCTTCAAACATCAAAACATATAAAAGTCCTAAATCAATTTCCTATATTCATGGTTCTTGATCAAATTTTGAAATTAAACCTAAGAACATGTTTCTCCTACTTCTAAGTTATCTAAATTGAAATTAAATGCCAAGATCCTTACCTTGGATCCTTAGTTTGATGGAGAATTCTTGAAGTCCTTTTTCTCCCTTTCTCTTGGCTTCTTGAAATTTTTAAGGTTTTTCTTCTAAATCTTCTTCTTTAGCCGATTATCTATGGTTGATTGTGAGGTTTGGTTTGATTTCTCTCTTGGTTTTGGTTGAAAGGATGAAGTGAAAATGGAGGACTGCAGCTGTTGGGACTCACGGTTTTGGGTAGTGAGGAGAGCTAGCTTATGAGTTTTTCTTTTGCCTTGGGTTTTCATGTTTTTAAAATAAAATTTTCTCCACCCAAAGGGTTTATATATATATATATATATATATATATATATATATATATATATATATATATATATATTCACATCCAGCTGCTGTCCAGGGTCCAAGGGCAGTCCATTGGGTCAAGAATCACTGCCACTTGGACGGCCAAAATCACTTACGTGGGTGATTAGCTAATTGCTTTATTACTTGGTAAAAAATTGTAGGCAATTTGTAGATTTTTCTAGAAAGTTGTAGAGCTTTTAAATTTTCTTACAATCTAATTAGAATTTTAAGAAACTAACACCACCATTAAATTCCTCACTATCAAAAACCTTGGGGTAGTGTCTTAATTATCTCTTAATCAAAGTCTAATTAGCTTAATTTAATTAAATTAGAAATATTGAGTTGTCAAATTTTGATTGGCTAATACTTTTATTTTTATTTTTCTTAGTTAAACAATATTAATAATTATTCTAAGTATGTTATAATTAATAGATAATTCCATAGGTGTCATACAAATTTTATCTTAATTTTCTACCTTAGAATTTTATCGCACCAATTTCACAGAGTTCTAACTTTCAGAAAATCCTAACAATTCGAAATTAGCATCTTAATTTCTCAACTGTATATATTTTAAATCTAAATTCAATTATCTTTTTATTAAATTACAGTCTATTCCAAAATGTTACACCGGAAAATTTATCTTGGACAGCTGTCTGACACAACTGTCCAGTCAATAAGTAATTCATTTCTCAACTGTATATATTTTAAATCTACATTCAATTGTCTATTTATTAGGTTACTGATTTATCCAAAATGCTACACTGGAAAATTTTATCCTGAACAGCTGTCAGGTCAACGATAAATTCAGGCCTAAACAAAAGCACTAAAAGACTTAGAAAATTTTACTGAATAGAACTGTATTAATGTTATTATGAAAATATGTACAGATGGTTTTTCTATAATTACAGTACATAATTTCTCATAATATTTATATAAAAATATTTACAAATAGTAAAATAAAAATGAGGGTGTTACAGGCACCAAAACCCAAAGGTCTTATTTTGGTACGAAAATTGCACCATAGGCCAAAAATGCACCATGAGGCACCATAATTGGACCACTGGACACCACAGACCTCAAAACTGGAAAGTGCTCCGAGCATTACGGTTTTTTATGCATAAGGATGCACCAAGGATCACAGGGCACCAAAATTCAAAAGTCTTATTTTTGCACGAAAATTGCACCATGTGCCGAAAATGCACCACGGGCACCAAAATTGGACCACAGGGCACCACAGACCTCAAAACTGAAAAGTGCACGGAGCATTACGGTTTTTTATGCATAAGAATGCACCAAGGATCACGTGGCACCAAAATCCAAAAGTCTTATTTTCGCACAAAAATTGCACTATGGGCCAAAATTGCACCACAGGCAAAAAAATTGGACCACGGGACACCACGGACCTAAAAACTGAAAAGTGCTATGAGCCTTATAGTTTTTTATGCATAAGAATGCAGCAAGGATCTCGGGGCACCAAAACCCAAAAGTCTTATTTTGGCAGGAAAATTGCACCATGGGCAAAAAATGCACCACGGGACACCAAAATTGGACCACGACACACCACCGACCTAAAAATTGAAAAGTGCTCCCAGCCTTATGGTTTTTTATGCATAAGAATTCCCCAGGGATCACGAGGCACGAAAATCCAAAAGTCTTATTTTCGCACGAAAATTGCATAATGGGCCGAAAATGCACTACGGGCACTAAAATCGAACCACGGGGCACTACGGACCTCAAAACTGAAAAGTGCTCCAAGCATTATTGTTTTTTACGAATAAGAATGCACTAGGGATGACGGGGCACCAAAACGCAAAAGTCTTATTTTGGCACGAAAATTGCACCATGCATTAAAAATGCACCACGAAGCACCCAAATTGGACCACGGGGCACCACAGACCTCAAAACTAAAAAGTACTCAGAGCATTATGGTGTTTTATGCATAAGAATGCACCAGGGATCACGTGGCATGAAAAGCCAAAAGTCTTATTTTGTCACAAAAATTGGACCATATGCTGAAAATGCACCACGGGCACCAAAATTGGACCTCTGGACACCACGGACATCAAAACTGAAAACTGCTCCGAGCATTATGGTTTTTTATGCACAAGCATGCACCAAGGATCACAGGGCACGAAAACCCAAAAGCCTTATTTTGGCACGAAAATTGGACCATGTATCGAAAATCTACCACGGGCACCACGGACCTCAAAACTGAAAAGTGCTCTGAGCATTATGATTTTTTATGCATAAGGATGCACCAAGGATCACAAGGCACGAAAACCCAAAAGCCTTATTTTGGCACGAAAATTGGACCATGTATAGAAAATCTACCACGGGCACCAAAATTGGACCACAGGGCACCACGGACCTCAAAACTGAAAAGTGCTCCGAGCATTATGATTTTTTATGCATAAGAATGTCCCAGGGATCTAGGGGCACCAAAACCCAAAGGTCTTATTTTGGTACGAAAATTGCACCATAGGCCAAAAATGCACCACGGTGCACCAAAATTGGACCACTAGACACCACGTACCTCAAAACTAAAAATTGCTTCGAGCATTATGGTTTTTTATGCATAAGGATGCACCAAGGATCACAGGGCACAAAAACCCAAAAGTCTTATTTTGGCTCGAAAATTGCACCATGTGCCGAAAATGCACCACAGGCACCTAAATTGGACCACGTGGCACGACGGACCTCAAAACTGAAAATTGCTCCAAGCATTATGGTTGTTTCTGCATAAGAATGCCCTAGGGATCAAGAGGCACCAAAACCCAAAGGTCTTATGTTGGTACGAAAATTGCACCATAGGCAAAAAATGCACCACAGGGCACCAAAATTAGACCACTGGACACCACAGACCTCAAAACTGAAAATAGCTCTGAGCATTATGGTTTTTTATGCATAAGGTTGCACCAAAGATCACAGGGCACGAAAACCCAAAAGCCTTATTTTGGCACGAAAATTGGACCATGTGCCGAAAATCTACCACAGGCACCAAAATTGGACCATGAGGCACCATAGACTTCAAAACTGAAAAGTGCTTCGAGCATTATGGTTTTTTGTGCATAAGGATGCACCAAGGATCATGGGGCTCAAAAACCCAAAAGTCTTATTTTGGCAGAAAAATTGCACCATGCGCCGAAAATGCACCTCAGGCACCAAAATTGGACCACGGGGCACCACGGACCTCAAAACTAAAAGGTGCTCCAAGCATTATGGTTTTTTATGCATAAGAATTCCCCAGGGATCAAGGGGCACGAAAACCCAAAGGTCTTATTTTGGTACGAAAATTGCACCATAGGCAAAAAATTCACCACAGGGCACCACAATTGGACCACTGGACACCACAGACCGCAAAACTGAAAAGTGCTGCGAGCATTATGGTTTTTTATGCATAAGGATGCACCAATGATCACATGGCACCAAACCCAAAAGTATTATTTTGGCACGAAAATTGGATAATGGGCCGAAAATCCAGCATGAGCACAAAAATTGGACCACTGGACACCACAGACCTCAAAACTGAAAACAGCTCCGAGCATTATGGTTTTTTATGCATAAGGATGTACCAAGGATCACAGGGCACCAATACCCAAAAGTCTTATTTTGTCACAAAAATTGGACCATGTGTCGAAAATCCAGCACGAGCACAAAAATTGGACCACGGGCACCACAGACCTCAAAACTGAAAAGATCTCCAAGTATTACATGCATAAGGATGCACCAATGATCACAAGGCACCAAAACCCAAAAGTCTTATTCTGGCACAAAAATTGCACGATGTGCCGAAAATGCACCACGAGCACCAAAGTTGGACCACGGGGCACTGCAGACCTCAAACCTGAAAAGTGCTCCAAGAATTATGATTTTTTATGCATAAGAATGCACCAGGGATGATGGGGCACCAAAACCCAAAAGTCTTATTTGGCACGAAAATTGCACCATGGACTAAAAATGGACCACGAGGCACCAAATTTTGATCACGGGGCACCACAGACATCAAAACTGAAAAGTACTCTGAGCATTGTGGTGTTTTATGCATAAGAAGGCACCAGGGATCACGTGGCACGAAAACCCAAAAGCCTTATTTTGGCACGAAAATTGGACCAAGTGCCGAAAATCTACCACAGGCACCAAAATTGGACCATCGGGCATCACGGGCCTCAAAACTGAAAAGTTCTCCAAGCATTATGGTTTTTTATGCATAAGGATGCACCAAGGATCATCGGGCACCAAAACCCAATGGTCATATTTTTGTACGAAAATTGCACCATAGGCCTAAAATGCACCACGAGGCACCAAAATTGGACCACTGGACACCACGAACCTCAAAACTAAAAAGTGCTCTGAGCATTATGGTTTTTTATGCATAAGGATGCTCCAAGGATCACAGGGCACCAAAACCCAAAAGTCTTATTTTGGCACGAAAATTGCACCATGTGCCGAAAATGCACCACGGGCACCAAAATTGGACCACAGTATACCACGGACCTCAAAACTGAAAAGTGCTCAGAGGATTACGTTTTTTTATGCCTAAGAGTGCACCAAGTATCACAGGGAAACAAAACCCAAAAGTCTTATTTTGGGACGAAAATTGCATCATGGGCCGAAAATGCACCAATGGGCACCAAAATTGGACCACTGGGCACCACATACCTCAAACCTGAAAGGTGCTCCAAGCATTATGATTTTTTATGCATAAGAATGTACCAGGTATCACGGGGCAACAAAACCGAAGAGTCTTATTTTGGCACGAAAATTGCACCATGGACTAAAAATGCACCACGAGGCACCAAAATTGGACCACAGGGCATCACAGACCTCAAAACTGAAAAGTACTCCGAGCATTATGGTGTTTTATGCATAAGAATGCACCAGGGATCACGTGGCACGAAAACCCAAAAGCCTTATGTTGGCACGAAACTTGGACCATGTGCCGAAAATCTAGCACGAGCACCAAAATTGGACCACGGGGCACCACGAACCTCAAAACTGAAAAGTGCTTCGAGCATTATGGTTTTCTATGCATAAGAATGCCCCAGGGATAAAAAGGGGCACCAAAACCCAAAGGTCTTATTCTGGTACGAAAATTGCACCATTGGCCAAATATGCACCACGGGGCACCAAAATTGGACCATTGGACACCACGTACTAAAAACTAAAAAGTGCTCCCATCATTATGTTTTTTTATGCATAAGGATGCACCAAGGATCACAGTGCACCAAAACCCAAAATTTTATTTTGGCACGAAAATTGCACCATGTGCCGAAAATGCACCGCGGTGCACCACAGACCTCAAAACTGAAAAGTGCTCCGAGCATTATGATTTTTTATGCATAAGAATGCCCTAGGGATCAAGCGGCACAAAAACCCAAAGGTCTTATTTTGGTACGAAAATTGCAGCATAGGCCAAAAATGCAGCACAGGGCACCAAAAATTGGACCATTGGACACCACACACCTCAAAATTGAAAACGGCTCCGAGCATTATGGTTTTTTATGCATAAGGATTTACCAAGGATCACAGGGCACCAAAACCCAAAAGTCTTATTTTGTCACGAAAATTGGACCATGTGCCAAAAATCCCGCATGAGCACAAAAATTGGACCACGGGGCACCACAGACCTGAAAACTGAAAAAATCTCCAAGCATTATGGTTTTTTTATGCATAAGGATGCACCAAGGATCACAGGGCACAAAAACCCAAAAGTCTTATTTTGGCACGAAAATTGCACCATGTACTGCAAATGCACCACGGGCAGCAAAATTTGACCACAGGACACCACGGACCTCAAACCTGAAAAGTGCTCCAAGCATTATGGTTTTTTATGCATAAGAATGCACCAGGGATAACGGGGCACCAAAACCAAAAAGTCTTATTTTGGCACGAAAATTGCACCATGGACTAAAAATGCACCACGAGGCACCAAAATTGGACCACAGGGCATCACAGACCTCAAAACTGAAAAGTACTCCGAGCATTATGGTGTTTTATGCATAAGAATGCACCAGGGATCACGTGGCATGAAAACCCAAAAGCCTTATGTTGGCACGAAACTTGGACCATGTGCCGAAAATCTAGCACGAGCACCAAAATTGGACCACGGGGCACCACGAACCTCAAAACTGAAAAGTGCTTCGAGCATTATGGTTTTCTATGCATAAGAATGCCCCAGGGATAAAAAGGGGCACCAAAACCCAAAGGTCTTATTCTGGTACGAAAATTGCACCATTGGCCAAATATGCACCACGGGGCACCAAAATTGGACCATTGGACACCACGTACTAAAAACTAAAAAGTGCTCCCATCATTATGTTTTTTTATGCATAAGGATGCACCAAGGATCACAGTGCACCAAAACCCAAAATTTTATTTTGGCACGAAAATTGCACCATGTGCCGAAAATGCACCGCGGTGCACCACAGACCTCAAAACTGAAAAGTGCTCCGAGCATTATGATTTTTTATGCATAAGAATGCCCTAGGGATCAAGCGGCACAAAAACCCAAAGGTCTTATTTTGGTACGAAAATTGCAGCATAGGCCAAAAATGCAGCACAGGGCACCAAAAATTGGACCATTGGACACCACACACCTCAAAATTGAAAACGGCTCCGAGCATTATGGTTTTTTATGCATAAGGATTTACCAAGGATCACAGGGCACCAAAACCCAAAAGTCTTATTTTGTCACGAAAATTGGACCATGTGCCAAAAATCCCGCATGAGCACAAAAATTGGACCACGGGGCACCACAGACCTGAAAACTGAAAAAATCTCCAAGCATTATGGTTTTTTTATGCATAAGGATGCACCAAGGATCACAGGGCACAAAAACCCAAAAGTCTTATTTTGGCACGAAAATTGCACCATGTACTGCAAATGCACCACGGGCAGCAAAATTTGACCACAGGACACCACGGACCTCAAACCTGAAAAGTGCTCCAAGCATTATGGTTTTTTATGCATAAGAATGCACCAGGGATAACGGGGCACCAAAACCAAAAAGTCTTATTTTGGCACGAAAATTGCACCATGGGCTAAAAATGCACCACGAGGCACCAAAATTGGACCTCGGGGCACCACAAACCTCAAAACTAAAAATGCTTTGAGCATTATGGTTTTTTATGCATAAGGATGCACCAAGGATCATGGGCTCCAAAACCCCAAAAGTCTTATTTTGCCAGGAAAATTGCACCATGTGCCGAAAATCCACCACGGGCACCAAAATTGGACCACGCGGCACCGCGGACCTCAAAACTGAAAACAACTCCAAGCATTAGGGTTTTTTGTGCATAAGGATGCACCAAGAATCACTGGACGCCAAAACCCAAAAGTCTTATTTTGGCACTAAAATTGCACCATGTGCCGAAAATGCAGCACCAGCACCAAAATTGGACCACGTGGCACCACAGACCTCAAACCAGAAATGATCTCCAAGGATTATGGTTTTTTATGCATAAGGATGCACCAAGGATCACAGGGCACCAAAACGCAAAAGTCTTGTTTTGGCACTAAAATTGCACCATGTGCCGAAATTGCACCACGGGCACAAAAATTGGACCACGGGGCACCACGAACCTCAAAACCAAAAAGTGCTCCAAGCATTATGGTTTTTTATGCATAAGAATCCACCAGAGATCAAGGGGCCCCAAAACCCAAAAGTCTTATTGTGGCATGAAAATTGCACCATGGGCCAAAAATGCGCCACGGGACACCAAAATTGGACCATGGGACACCACGGACCTAAAAACTGAAAAGAGCTTCGAGACTTAGCTTTTTTGCATAATAAACCACCAGGGATCACGGGGCACCAAAACCCAAAAGTCTTATTTTGGCAGGAAAATTGCACCATGGGCCAAAAATGCACCACGGGACACAAAAATTGGACCACGGGGCACCACAGACCTAAAAATTGAAAAGTGCTTTGAGCCTTATGCTTTTTTATGCATAAGAATCCACCAGGGATCACGGGGCCCCAAAACCCAAATGTCTTATTTTGTCACGAAAATTGGACCATGTGCCAAAAATCCCGCATGAGCACAAAAATTGGACCACGGGGCACCACGGACCTAAAAACTGGAAAGAGCTTCGAGACTTAGTTTTTTTGCATAAGAAACCACCGGGGATCACGGGGCACAAAAACCCAAAAGTCTTATTTTGGCACAAAAATTGCACCGTGGGCCAAAAATGCACCACGAGACACCAAAATTGGACCATTGGACACCACAGACCTAAAAACTGAAAAGTGCTTCGAGCCTTATGGTTTTTTATGCATAAGAAACCACCAGGGATCATGGGGCACCAAAATCCAAAAGTCTTATTTTGCACGAAAATTGGACCATGTACCGAAAATGCATCACGGGCACCAAAATTGGACGACGGGCCACCACAGACCTCAAAGCTGATAAGTGCTTAGAGCATTGTGGTTTTTAATGCATAAGAATGCACTAGGGATCACAGGGCACCAACACCCAAAAGTCTTATTTTGGGAAGTAAACTGCACCATGGACCGAAAATGCACCCTTGGGCACCAATATTGGACTACGGAGCACCATGGATATCAAAACTGAAAAGTGCTCTGAACATTATGGTTTTTTATGCATTAGGATGCACCAGGGATCACGAGCACCAAAATCCAAAAGTCTTATTTTTGCACAAAAATTGCACCATGTGCCGAAAATCCACCACGGGATCCAAAATTGGACCACGGGGCACCATGGATGTCTAAACTGAAAAGTGCTCCGAGCACTATGGTGTTTTATGCATAAGAATAAACCAGGGATCACGTGGCACCAAAATCCAAAAGTCTTATTTTGGCACGAAAATTGGACCATGTGCTGAAAATGCAGCACAGGCACCAAAATTGGACCACGGGGAACCATGGACCTCAATACTGAAAAGTGCTCTGAGCATTATGATTTTTTATGCATAGGGATGCAACAAGAATCACGGGGCACCAAAACCCAAAAGTCTTATTTTGGCACGAAAATTGCACCATGTACCGAAATTGCACCACGGGCACCAAAATTGGACCACGGGGCACCACGAACCTCAAAACTAAAAAGTGCTCCAAGCATTATGGTTTTTTATGCATAAGAATCCACCAGAGATCAAGGGGCCCCAAAACCCAAAAGTCTTATTGTGGCATGAAAATTGCACCATGGGCCAAATATGCACCACGAGACACCAAAATTGGACCACGAGACACCACGGACCTAAAAACTGAAAAGAGCTTCGAGACTTAGTTTTTTTGCATAAGAAACCACCGGGTATCACGGGGCACAAAAACCCAAAAGTCTTACTTTGGCACAAAAATTGCACCGTGGGCCAAAAATGCACCACGAGACACCAAAATTGGACCATTGGACACCACAGACCTAAAAACTGAAAAGTGCTTTGAGCCTTATGGTTTTTTATGCATAAGAAACCACCAGGGATCATGGGGCACCAAAATCCAAAAGTCTTATTTTGCACGAAAATTGGACCATGTACCGAAAATGCATTACGGGCACCAAAATTGGACGACGGGCCACCACAGACCTCAAAGCTGATAAGTGCTTAGAGCATTGTGGTTTTTAATGCATAAGAATGCACTAGGGATCACAGGGCACCAACACCCAAAAGTCTTATTTTGGCACGTAAACTGTATCATGGGCCGAAAATGCACCCTTGGGCACCAATATTGCACCACGGGGGAACCACGGATATGAAATCTAAAAACTACTCCGAGCATCATGCTTTTTTATCCATAAGAATCCAACAGGGATCACGGGGCACCAAAACCTAAAAGTCTTATTTTGGCACGAAAATTAGACCATGTGCCGAAAATCCACCACAGGCATCAAAATTGAACCACGGGGCACCACGTACCTAAAAATTAAAAAGTGCTCCGAGCATTATGGTTTTTTATGCATAAGGATGCACCAAGAATCATGGGGCACCAAAACCCAAAGGTCTTATTTTGGCATAAGAATTGCACCATGTGCCGAAAATACACCACCAACACCAAAATTGGACCATGGGCCACCACGGAACTCAAAACTGAAAAGTGCTCGAAGCATTATGGTTTTTTATGCATAAGGATGCACCAAGGATCACAGGGCACCAAAACCTAAACGTCTTATTTTGGAACGAAAATTGCACCATGTGCCGAAAATGCACCACCGGCACCAAAATTGGGCCACGGGGAACCACGGATATGAAATCTAAAAACTGCTCCGAGCATCATGCTTTTTTATGCATAAGAATCCAACAGGGATCACGGGGCACAAAAACCTAAAAGTCTTATTTTGGCACGAAAATTGGACCATGTGCCGAAAATCCACCACAGGCACCAACCACGGGGCACGATGGACCTCAAAAATGAAAAGTGCTCTGAGCATTATGTTTTTTTATGTACAAGGATGCACCAAGGATCACGGGGCACCAAAACCCAACAGTCTTATTTTGGCACAAAAATTGCAGCATGTGCCGAAAATGCACCACGGGTACCAAAGTTAGACCACGGGGCACCATGGACCTAAAAGCTGATAAGTACTCAGAGCATTATGGTTTTTTATGCATAAGAATGCACCGAGGATCACGGGGCACCAAAACCAGAAAGTCTTATTTTGGCACGAAAACTGCACCATGTGCCGAAAATGCACCACGGGCACAAAAATTGGACCTCGGGGCACCACGGACCTCAAAACTAAAATGTTCTCCGAGCATTATGGATTTTTATGTATAAGAATCCACCAAGGATCACGTGGCTCCAAAACGCAAATGTGTTTTTTCGGCACGAAAATTGGACCATGTGCCGAAAATCCACCACGGGCACCAAAATTTGACCACGGGGCACCACGGATCTCAAAACTGAAAAGTGCTCCGAGCATTATGATTTATTATGCATAAGGATGGAACAAGAATCATGGGGCACCAAAACCTAAAAGTCTTATTTTGGCACGAAAGTTCCACCATGTGCCGAAAATGCACCACGGACACCAAAATTGGACCAGACGACACCACGGATCTTAAAACTAAAAAGTGCTTCGAGAATCATGGTTTTTTATACATAAGAATCCACTAGGGATCACGGGGCACCAAAACTCAAGAGTCTTATTTTGGCATGAAAGATGGACCATGTGCCGATAATTCACCACGAGCACCAAAATTGGACCATTGGGCACCACGAAACTCAAAAACGAACTGTGCTCTGAGGATTATCATTTTTTATGAATAACGATGCACCAAGGATCATGGGGCGCCAAAACCCAATAGTCTTATTTTGGCACAAAAATTGCACCATGTGCCAAAAAGCACCACGGGCACCAAAATTGGACCACAGGGCACCACGGACCTCAAAATTAAAAAGTGCTCTGAGCATTATGGTTTTTTATGCATAAGAATCCACCAGGGATCATGGGCACCAAAACCCGACAGTCTCATTTTGCCACGAAAATTGGACCATGTGCCGAAAATCCACCCCGGTTACCAAAATTGGACCACGGGGCACCACAGACATAAAAAATGAACAGTGCTCAGAGCATTAAGGTTTTCTATGCATAAGAATCCACCAGGGATCATGACGCACCAAAACCCAAAAGTCTTATGTTGGCACGAAAATTGGATCGTGTGCCGTAAAACCACCACGGGCACCAAAATTAGACCACGGGGCACCACGGAAATCAAAACTGAAAAGTGCTCAGAGCATTATGATTTTTTATGCATAAGGATGCACCAAGGATCACAGGGCACCAAAACCTAAAATTCTAATTTTTGCACGAAAACTGCACCATGTGCCAAAAATGCACCACGGGCAACAAAATTGGACCACGGGGCACCACGGACCTCAAAACTAAAAAGTGCTCTGAGCATTATGGTTTTTTATGCATAAGAATCCACCAGGGATCACGGAGCACCAAAACCCAAAATTCTTATTTTGGCACAAAAATTGGACCATGTGCGAAAAATCCACCACGGGCCCTAAAATTGGATCACGGGGCACCACGGACCTAAAAACTAAAAAGTGATCCGAGCATTATGGTTTTTTATGCGTAAGGATGCACCAAGGATGACGGGGCACCAAAACCCAAAAGTCTTATTTTGGCACAAGAGTTGCACCATGTGCCGAAAATGCACCACGAGCACCAAAATTGGACCATGGGGCACCATGGACCTCAAAATTGAAAAGTGCTCGGAGCGTTATATTTTTTTATGCATAAGGATGCACCAAGGATCGTAGGGCACCAACACCCAAATGTCTTATTTTGGTACGAAAATTGCACCATGTGCCGAAAATGCACCACGGGCACCAAAATTGGACCATGGGGCACCACGTACCTCAAAACAGAAAAGTGCTCGGAGCATTATATTTTTTTATGCATAAGGATGCACCAAGGATCGAAGGGCACCAACACCCAAATGTCTTATTTTGGCACGAAAATTGCACCATGTGCCGAAAATGCACCACGGGCACCAAAATTGGACAATGGGGCACCACGAATCTGAAAACTAAAAAGTGCTTCGAGCGTCATGCTTTTTTATGCATAAGAATCCACCATGGATCACGGGGAACCAAAACCCAAAAGTCTTATTTTGGCACGAAAATTGGACCATGTGCCAAAAATCCACCACGGGCACCAAAATTGAACCATGGGGCACAACGGACCTCAAAAATGAAAAGTGCTCCGAGCATTATGGTTTTTTATGCATAAGGATCCACCAAGCATCACGGGGCACCAAAACCCAACAGTCTTATATTGGCACAAAAATGGCAGCATGTGCCGAAAATGCACCACCGGCACGAAAGTGTGACCACGGGACACCATGGACCTAAAAGTTGATAAGTGGTCAGAGCATTTCAGTTTTTTATGCATAAGGATGCAACAAGAATCACGGGGCACCAAGACCAAAAAGTCTTATTTTGGCACGAAAACTTGACCATGTGCCGAAAATGCACTACGGGCACCAAAATTGGACCACGGGGCACCACGGACCTCAAAAGTACAATGTGTTCGGAGCATTATAGGTTTTTATGGATAAGAATCCAGAAGGGATCACGGGGCACCAAAACCCAAATGTCTTATTTCGGCACGAAAATTGGACCGTGTGCTGAAAATCCACAACAGGCACCAAAATTGGACCACGGGACACCACGAATCTCAAAACTGAAAAGTGCTCCGAGCATTATGATTTTTTATGCATAAGGATGGAACAAGAATCATGGGGCATCAAAACCCAAATGTCTTATTTCGGGACAAAAATTGGACCGTGTGCCGAAAATCCACCACGGGCACCAAAATTTGACCACGGGGCACCACGGATCTCAAAACTGAAAAGTGCTCCGAGCATTATGATTTTTTATGCATAAGGATGGAACAAGAATCATGGGACACCAAAACCCAAAAGTCTTATTTTGGCACGAAAGTTCCACCATGTGCCGAAAATGCACCACGGGCACCAAAATTGGACCAGACGACACCACGGATCTTAAAACTAAAAAGTGCTTCGAGAATCATGGTTTTTTATACATAAGAATCCACCAGGGATCACGGGACACCAAAACCCAAAAGTCTTATTTTGGCATGAAAAACGAACCATGTGCCGATAATTCACCACGGGCACCAAAATTGGACCACTGGGCACCACGGAACTCAAAAACGAAAAGTGCTCCGAGTATTATGGTTTTTTATGAAAAAGGATGCACCAAGGATCACGGGGCACCAAAACCCAACAGTCTTATTTTGGCACAAAAATTGCACCATGTGCCAAAAAGCACCACGGGCACCAAAATTTGACCTCAGGGCACCACGGACCTCAAAATTAAAAAGTGCTCTGAGCATTATGGTTTTTTATGCATAAGAATCCACCAGGGATCACAGGGTACCAAAACCCGACAGTCTTATTTTGCCACGAAAATTGGACCATGTGCCGAAAATCCACCCCGGGCACCAAAATTGGACCACGGGGCACCACAGACATAAAAAATAAACAGTGCTCCAAGCATTAAGGTTTTCTATGCATAAGAATCCACCAGGGATCACGACACACCAAAACCCAAAAGTCTTATTTTGGCACGAAAATTGGACCGTGTGTCGTAAAACCACCACGGGCACCAAAATTGGACCACGGGGCACCACGGACCTCAAAACTGAAAAGTGCTCAGAGCATTATGGTTTGTTATGCATAAGGATGCACCAAGGATCACAGGGCACCAAAACCCAAAATTCTTATTTTTGCACGAAAACTGCACCATGTGCCAAAAATGCACCATGGGCAACAAAATTGGACCACAGGGCACCGCGGACCTCAAAACTAAAAAGTGCTCCGAGCATTTTGGTTTTTTATGCATAAGAATCCACCAGGGATCACGGGGCACCAAAACTCAAACATCTTATTTTGGCACCAAAATTGGACCATGTGCGAAAAATCCACCACGGGCACCAAAATTGGTCCATGGGGCACGACGGACTTAAAAACTAAAAACTTATCCGAGCATTATGGTTTTTTATGCATAAGGATGCACCAAGGATCACGGGGCACCAAAACCCAAAAGTCTTGTTTTGGCACAAAAATTGCACCATGTGCCGAAAATGCACCACGAGCACCAAAATTGGACCATGGGGCACCACGGGGCTCAAAAATGAAAAGTTCTCGGAGCGTTATAGTTTTTTATGCATAAGGATGCACCAAGGGTCGCAGGACACCAACACCCAAATGTCTTATTTTGGCACGAAAATTGCACCATGTGTCGAAAATGCAGCACGGGCACCAAAATTGGACCATGGGGCACCACCTACCTCAAAACAGAAAAGTGCTCGGAGCATTATATTTTTTTATGCATAAGGATGCACCAAGGATCGAAGGGCACCAACACCCAAATGTCTTATTTTGGCGCAAAAATTGCACCATGTGCCGAAAATGCACCACGGGCACCAAAATTTGACCACGGGGCACCACGAATCTAAAAATTGAAAAGTGCTTCGAGCAATATGATTTTTTATGCATAAGGATGGAACAAGAATCATGGGACACCAAAACCCAAAAGTCTTATTTTGGAATGAAAACTGCACCATGTGCCAAAAATGCACCACGGGTCCGAAAATTGGAACACGGGGCACCACGGACCTCAAAATTGAAAAGTGCTCAGAGCATTATGGTTTGTTATGCATAAGGATGCACCAAGGATCACAGGGCACCAAAACCTAAAAGTCTTATTTTTGCTCGAAAACTGCACCATGTGCAAAAAATGCACCACGGGCAACAAAATTGGACCACGGGGCACCGTGGACCTCAAAACTAAAAAGAGCTCCGAGCATTTTGGTTTTTTATGCATAAGAATCCACTAGGGATCACGGGGCACCAAAACTCAAAATCTTATTTTGGCACAAAAATTGGACCAAGTGCAGAAAATCCACCATGGGCACCAAAATTGGTCCATGGGGCACGACGGACCTAAAAACTAAAAAGTGATCCGAGCATTATGGTTTTTTATGCATAAGGATGCACCAAGGATCACGGGGCACCAAAACCCAAAAGTCTTATTTTGGCACAAAAATTGCACCATGTGCCGAAAATGCACCACGGGCACCAAAATTGGACCATGAGGCACCACGGGCCTCAAAAATGAAAAGTGCTCGAAGCGTTATATTTTTTTATGCATAAGGATGCACCAAGGGTCGCAGGGTACCAACACCCAAATGTCTTATTTTGGCACGAAAATTGCACCATGTGTCGAAAATGCAGCACGGGCACCAAAATTGGACCATGGGGCACCACCTACCTCAAAACAGAAAAGTGCTCGGAGCATTATATTTTTTTATGCATAAGGATGCACCAAGGATCGAAGGGCACCAACACCCAAATGTCTTATTTTGGCACAAAAATTGCACCATGTGCCGAAAATGCACCAAGGGCACAAAAATTGGACCACGGGGAACCACGAATCTGAAAAGTAAAAAGTGCTTCGAGCATCATGCTTTTTTATGCATAAGAATCAACCATGGATCACGGGGCTCCAAAACCCAAAAGTCTTATTTTGGCACGAAAATTGGACCATGTGCCGAAAATCCACCACGGGCACCAAAATTGAACCACGTGCCACGACGGACCTCAAAAAATGAAAAGTGCTCCGAGCAATATGCTTTTTTATGCATAAGGATCCATTAAGCATCACGGGGCACCAAAACCCAACAGTCATATATTGGTAAAAAATGGCAGCATGTGCCGAAAATGCACCACCGGCACGAAACTGTGACCACGGGACACCATGGACCTAAAATCTGATAAGTGCTCAGAGCATTACGGTTTTTTATGCATAGGGATGCACCGAGGATCACAGGGCACCAAGACCAAAAAGTCTTATTTTGGCACGAAAACTGCACCATGTGTCGAAAATGCACCACGGGCACCAAAATTGGACCACGGGGCACCACGGACCTCAAAAGTAAAATGTGCTCGGAGCATTATGGGTTTTTATGAATAAGAATCCACAAGGGATCATGGGGCACCAAAACCCAAATGTCTTATTTCGGCACGAAAATTGGACAGCGTGCCAAAAATCCACCACGGGCACAAAAATTGGACCACGGGGCACCACAAATCTCAAAACTGAAAAGTGCTCCAAGCATTATGATTTTTTATGCATCAGGATGGAACAAGAATCATAGGGCACCAAAACCTAAAAGTCTTATTTTGGCACGAAAATTGCACCATGTGCCGAAAATGCTCCACAGGCACCAAAATTGGACCACGGGGCACCACGGACCTCAAAACTAAAATGTGCTCGGAGCATTATGGGTTTTTATGAATAAGAATCCACAAGGGATCATGGGGTACCAAAACCCAAATGTCTTATTTCGGCACGAAAATTGGACAATGTGCCGAAAATCCACCACGGGCACAAAAATTGGACCACGGGGCACCACAAATCTCAAAACTGAAAAGTGCTCCGAGCATTATGATTTTTTATGCATCAAGATGGAACAAGAATCATGGGGCACCGAAACCTAAAAGTCTTATTTTGGCACGAAAACTGCACCATGTGCCGAAAATGCACCATGGGCACCAAAATTTGAACTCGGGGCACCACAGACCTCAAAACTAAAATGTTCTCCGAGTATTATGGATTTTTATGCATAAGAATCCACCACGGATCACGGGGCTCCAAAACCCAAATGTCTTTTTTTGGCACGAAAATTGGACCATGTGCCGAAAATCCACCACGGGCACCAAAATTTGACCACGGGGCACCACGGATCTCAAAATTGAAAAGTGCTCCGAGCATTATGATTTTTTATGCGTAAGGATGGAGCAAGAATCATGGGGCACCAAAACCCAAAAGTCTTATTTTGGAATGAAAACTACACCATGTGCCAAAAATGCACCACGGGTTCGAAAATTGGAACACGGGGCACCACGGACCTCAAAACTGAAAAGTGCTCCGAGAATTATGGTGTTTTATGCATTGGAATCCACCAGGGATCACGGGACACCAAAACCCAAAAGTCTGATTTTGGCACGAAAATTGGACCACATGCCGAAAATCCACCCCGGGCACAAAAATTGGACCACTTAAAGTTTTTTCTACATAAGAATCCACCAGGGATCACGGCGCACCAAAACCCAAAAGTCTTATTTTCGCACGAAAATTGGACCGTGTGCCGAAAAACCACCATGAGCACCAAAATTGGACCATGGGGCACCACGGACCTCAAAACTAAAAAGCGCTCAGAGCATTAAGGTTTTTTACGCATAAGCATGCTCCAAGGATCACAGGGCACAAAAACCCAAAAGTCTTATTTTGGCACGAAAATTGCACCATGTTCCGAAATTGCACCACGGGCAACAAAATCGGACCACGTGGCACCACGGACCTCAAAACTAAAAAGTGCTCCGAGCATTATGGTTTTTTATGCATAGGAATCCACCAGGGATCACGGGGAACCAAAACCCAACAGTCTTATTTTGGAACGAAAATTCCACCATGTGCAGAAAATGCACCACGGGCACCAAAATTGGACCACGGGGCACCACGAATCTCAAAAATTAAAAGTTCTCCGGGCATTATGGGTTTTTATGCATAGGAATCCACCAGGGATCACAAGGCACCAAAACCCAACAGTCTGATTTGGCACGAAAATTGCACCATGGCCCAAAAATGCACCACGGGACACCAAAATTGGACCACGGGGCACCCCGGACCTCAAAACTGAAAAGTGCTAAGAGCATTATGGTTTTTTATGCATGGGGAAGCACCAAGGATCACATGGCACCAAAACCCAGAAGTCTTACTTTGGCACGAAAATTGCACCATGTGCGGAAAATGCACCACAGGCACCAAAGTTGGACCACGAGACACCATGGACCTCTAAGCTGATAAGTGCTCAGAGCGTTATGGTTTTTTTATCCATAACGATGCACAAGGATCACGGGGTACCTAAATCCAAAAGTCTTAGTTTGGCACGAAAACTGCACCATGTACAGAAAATGCACCACGGGCACCAAAATTGCACCACGGGGCACCAAGGACCTAAAAACTAAAAATTGCTCCGAGCATTATGGTGTTTTATGCATAAGAATCCACCAGGGATCACGGGGCACCAAAACCCAAAAATCTTATTTTGGCACAAAAATTGGACCATGTGCCGAAAATCTACCACGGGAACCAAAATTGGACTACGGAACACCACGGACCTAAAAACTAAAAAGTGCTCCAAGCATTATGGTTATTTATGCATAAGGATGCACCAAGGATCACAGGGCACCAAATCCCAAAAGTCTTATTTTGGCACAAAAATTGCACCATGTGCCGAAAATGCACCATGGGCACCAAAATTGGACCATGGGGCACCACGGACCTCAAAACTGAAAAGTGCTCGGAGCATTATGGTTTTTTATACATAAGGATGCACCAAGGATCAGAGGACACCAATACCCAAATGTCTTATTTTGGCACGAAAATTGCACTATGTGCCGAAAATGCACCACAGGCACCAAAATTGGACCACGCGGCAACACGGATCTGAAAACTAAACAGTGCTCCGAGCATCATGCTTTTTTATGCATAAGAATCCACCAGGGGTCATGGGGCACCAAAACCCAAAAGTCTTATTTTGGCATGAAAATTGGACCATGTGCCGAAAATCCACCCCGAGCACCAAAATTGAACCACGGGGCACGACGGACCTCAAAAATGAAAAGTGCTCAGACAATTATGATTTTTTATGCATAAGGAAGCACCAAGGATCCAGGGGCACCAATATCCAACAGTCATATTTTGGCACAAAATTGCAGCATGTGCCGAAAATGCACCACATACACCAAAGTTGGACCATGGGACACAATGGACCTAAAAGCTGATAAGTGCTCAGAGCATTACGATTTTTTATGCGTAAGGATGCACCGAGGATCACGGGGCACCAAAATCACAAAGTCTTATTTTGGCACGAAAACTGCACCATGTGCCGAAAATGCACCATGGGCACCAAAATTGGACCACAGGGCACCACGAATCTCGAAAATTAAAAGTGCTCTGAGTATTATGGTGTATTATGCATAGCAATCCACCAGGGATCACGGGGCACCAAAACCTAAAAGTGTGATTTTGGCATGAAAATTGAACCATGGGCCAAAAATGCACCACGGGACACCCAAATTGGATCACGGGGCACTACGGATCTCAAAACTGAAAAGTGCTCAGAGCATTATGGTTTTTTAGGCAAAAGGAAGCATGAAGGATCACAGGGCACCAAAACCCAAAAGCCTTACTGTGGCACGAAAATTGCACCATGTGCAGAAAATGCACTACAGGCACCAAAGTTGGACCACGGGACACCATGGACCTCAAAGCTGATAAGTGCTCAGAGCATTATGGTTTTTTATGCATAAGGATGCATAAGGATCACGGGGTACCAAAACCTAAAAGTCTTATTTTGGCATGAAAATTGCACCATGTGCCGAAAATGCACCACGGGCACCAAAATTGGACCGCGGAGCACCAACGACCTAAAAACTAAAAAGTGCTCCAAGCATTATGATGTTTTATGCATAGCAATCCACCAGGGATCACGGGACACCAAAACCCAAAAATCTTATTTTGGCACGAAAATTGGACCATGTGCCGAAAATCCACCACGGGCACCAAAATTGGACCACGGGGAAGCACGGACCTAAAAACTAAAAAGTGTTCAGAGCATTATGGTTTTTTATGCATAAGGATGCATGAAGGATCACAGGGCACCAAAACGCAAAAGTCTTATTTTGGCACAAAAATTGCACCATGTGCCGAAAATGCAGCACGGGCACCAAAATTGGACCCTGGGGCACCACAGACCACAAAACTGAAAAGTGCTCGGAGCATTATGATTTTTTATGCATAAGGATGCACCAAGGATCATAGGGCACCAATACCCAAATGTCTTATTTTGGAACGAAAATTGCACCATGTGCCGAAAATGCACCACGGGCACCAAAATTTGACCACGGGGCACCACGAATCTGAAAACTAAAAAATGCTCCGAGCATCATGCTTTTTTATGCATAAGAATCCACCATGGATCACGGGGCACCAAAACCCAAAAGTCTTATTTTTGCACAAAAATTGGACCATGTGCCGAAAATCTACCACGAGCACCAAAATTGGACCACGGGGCACCACGGACCTAAAAACTAAAAAGAGCTCCGAGCATTATTGTTTTTTATGCATAAGGATGCACCAAGGATCATGGGGCACCAAAACCCAAAAGTCTTATTTTGGCAAAAAAATTGCACCATGTGACGAAAATGCACCACGGACACCAAAATTGGACCATGGGGCACCACAGACCTAAATAGTTAAAAGTGCTCAGAGTATTTTGGTTTTTTTTGCATAAGGATGCACCAAGGATCACAGCGCACCAAAACCCAAATGTCTTTTTTTGGAATGAAAATTGCACCATGTGCCACGGACACCACGGGCACCAAAATTGGACCACGGGGCACCACGGATCTAAAAACTAGAAAGTACTTCGAGCATCATGCTTTTTTATGCATAAGAATCCACCAGGGATCACGGGGCACCAAAACCCAAAAGTCTTATTCTGGCATGAAAATGGGACCATGTGCCGAAAATCCACCACGGGCACCAAAATTGAACCACGGGGCACGACGAACCTCAAAAATGAAAAGTGCTCCAAGCATTATGGTTTTTTATGCATAAGGATGCACGAAGGATCACGGGCGCACCAAAACCCAACAGTCTTATTTTGGCACAAAAATTGCAGCATGTGCCGAAAATGCACCACGGGCACCAAAGTAGGACCACGAGACACCATGGACGTAAAAGCTGATAAGTGCTCGAAGCATTATGGTTGTTTATGCATAAGGATGCACCGAGGATCACGGGGCACCAAAACCAAAAAGTCTTATTTTGGCACGAAAACTGCACCATGTGCCGAAAATGCACCATGGGCACCAAAATTGGACCACGGGGCACGACGGACCTCAAAACTAAAATGTGCTCCAAGCATTATGGTTTTTTACGCATAAGAATCCACCAGAGATCATGGGGCACCAAAACCCAAATGTCTTATTTCGGCACGAAAATTGGACCATGTGCAACCAAGGAAGAACAAGTTAGGAAGCTCAGTTGACTTCTTTCTTGTTAATCATGAAAATAATGTTTCAAGCAAGAAAGTAAGGAGGAAATGAAGAAAGGAATCAAGATCCCTTATTGATTGATTTCAAGTGTGTTTCTTCTTTGATTCTTTTTCTCATGGTCATTTCTTGTCCACTTTGTTCTTTCCTGAGTACTACCTTGGTCAATCGTAACCACGGGCACAAACAAGATGCTTTCTTGATTGTGATATTGCATCAAGAAAGCAGTCAAGAACAAGTGACCAAGAAAGAAGAAGTTAAGAAGCTCAACTGACTTCTTTCTTGTTGACTAAGAAAGCAATGTTTCAAGAAAGAAAGCAAGGATGAAATGAAGAAAGGGATCAAGATCCCTTCTTTGTTGATTCCAAGCTGTGTTTCTTCTTTATTTCTTTCTCTCATGGTCATTTCTTGTCATATTTGTTCTTACCTAAGTTCTACCTTGGTCAATCATAACCACGAGCACAATCAAGATGCTTTCTTGATGGCAATGATGATCCAAGAAAGCAGCCAAGAATAAGCGACCAACAAAGAAGAAGTCAAGAAGCTCAGTTGACTTCTTTCATGTTGACCAAGAAAGCAATGTTTCAAGAAAGAAAGCAAGAACAAAATGAAGAAAGGAATCAAGATCCCTTCTTGATTAATTCCAAGTCGTGTTTCTTCTTAATTTCTTTCTCTCATGGTAGTCTCTTGTCCTCTTTGTTCTTTCTTGAGTTCTACCTTGGACAATTGTAACCACGGGCACAATCAAGATGCTTACTTGATTGCGATCTTGATTCAAGAAAGTAGCTAAGAACAAGCGACCAAGAAAGAAAAAGTCAAGAAGCTCAGTTGACATCTTTCTTGTTGACCAAGAAAGCAAAGTTTCAAGAAAGAAAGCAAGGAGGAAATGAAGAAAGGAATCAAGCTCCCTTATTGATTGATTCCAAGCCGTGTTTCTTCTTTGATTCTTTCTCTCATGGTCATTTCTTGTCCACTTTGTTCTTTCCCGAGTACTACCTTGGTCATTCGTAGCCACAGACACAATCAAGATGCTTTCTTGATTATGATATTGCTTTAAGAAAGTAGTGAAGAATAACCGACCACGAAAGAAGAAGTCAGAAAGCTCAGCTGACTTCTTTCTTTTTGACCAAGAAAATAATGTTTCAGTCAAGAAAGCAAGGACGAAATGAAGAAAGGAATTAAGATCCCTTCTTGATTGATTCCAAGACGTGTTTCTTCTTTGTTTCTTTCTCTCTTGGTCATTTCCTGTCCTCTTTGTTATTTCTTTTGTTCTACCTTGGTCAATCACAAACACGAGCACAATTAAGATGCTTTCTTGATTACGATCTTGATTCTAGAAAGCAACCAAGAACAAGCGACCAAGAAAGAAGAAGTCAAGAAGCTCAGTTGACTTCTTTCTTGTTGACCAAGAAAGCAATGTTCCAAGAATGAAAGCAAGGGCGACATGAAGAAAGGAATCAAGATCCCTTCTTGATTGATTCGAAGCCGTGTTTCTTCTTTGATTCTTTCTCTCATGGTTGTTTCTTGTTCTCTTTGTTCTTTCTGGAGTTTTACCTTGGTCAATCGCAACCACAGGCTCAATCAAGATGCTTTCTTGATTGCGATCTTGCTTTAAGAAAGTAGTCAAGAATAAGCGACCAAGAAAGAAGAAGTCAAAAAGCCCAATTGACTTTTTTCTTGTTGACCAAGAAAATAATGTTTCAGTCACGAAAGCAAGGATGAAATGAAGAAAGGAATTAAGATCCCATCTTGATTGATTCCACGACGTGTTTCTTCTTTGTCTTTTTCTCTCATTGTCGTTTCTTGTCCTCTTTGTTCATTCTTGAGTTCTACCTCGGTCAATCGTAACCACGGGCGCAATCAAGATGCTTTCTTGATTGTGATCTTGGTTCAAGAAAGCAGTCAAGAACAAGTGACCAAGAAAGAAGAAGTCAAGAAGCTCAGTTGACTTCTTTCTTGTTGACCAAGAAAGCAATGTTCCAAGAATGAAAGCAAGGGCGACATGAAGAAAGGAATCAAGATCCCTTCTTGATTGATTCCAACTCATGGTTGTTTCTTGTTCTCTTTGTTCTTCCTCGAGTTTTACCTTGGTCAATCGCAACCACAGGCTCAATCAAGATGCTTTCTTGATTGCGATCTTGCTTTAAGAAAGTAGTCAAGAATAAGCGAGAAAGAAAGAAGAAGTCAAAAAGCCCAATTGACTTTTTTCTTGTTGACCAAGAAAATAATGTTTCAGTCACGAAAGCAAGGATGAAATGAAGAAAGGAATTAAGATCCCATCTTGATTGATTCCACGACGTGTTTCTTCTTTGTCTCTTTCTCTCATGGTCGTTTCTGGTCCTCTTTGTTCATTCTTGAGTTCTACCTCGGTTAATCGTAACCACGGGCGCAATCAAGATGCTTTCTCGATTGTGATCTTGGTTCAAGAAAGCAGTCAAGAACAAGCGACCAAGAAAGAAGAAGTCAAGAAGCTCAGTTGACTTCTTTCTTGTTGACCAAGAAAGCAATGTTCCAAGAATGAAAGCAAGGGCGACATGAAGAAAGGAATCAAGATCCCTTCTTGATTGATTCCAAGCCGTGTTTCTTCTTTGATTCTTTCTCTCATGGTTGTTTCTTGTTCTCTTTGTTCTTTCTCGAGTTTTACCTTGGTCAATCGCAACCACAGGCTCAATCAAGATGCTTTCTTGATTGCGATCTTGCTTTAAGAAAGTAGTCAAGAATAAGCGACCAAGAAAGAAGAAGTCAAAAAGCCCAATTGACTTTTTTCTTGTTGACCAAGAAAATAATGTTTCAGTCATGAAAGCAAGGATGAAATGAAGAAAGGAATTAAGATCCCATCTTGATTGATTCCACGACGTGTTTCTTCTTTGTCTCTTTCTCTCATGGTCGTTTCTTGTCCTCTTTGTTCATTCTTGAGTTCTACCTCGGTCAATCGTAACCACGGGCGCAATCAAGATGCTTTCTTGATTGTGATCTTGGTTCAAGAAAGCAGTCAAGAACAAGCGACCAAGAAAGAAGAAGTCAAGAAGCTCAATTGACTTCTTTCTTGTTGACCAGGAAAGCAATGTTTCAAGAAAGAAAGCAACAACGAAATGAAGAAAGGAATCAAGATCCCTTCTTGATTGATTCCAAGTCATGTTTCTTCTTTATTTCTTTCTCTCATGGTAGTTTCTTGTCCTCTTTGTTCTTTCTTGAGTTCTACCTTGGTTAATCGTAACCACCGGCACAATCAAGATGCTTACTTCATTGCAATCTTGATCCAAGAAAGCAGCGAAGAACAAGCGACCAAGAAAGAAAAAGTCAAGAAGCTTAGTTAACTTATTTCTGTTGACCAAGAAAGCAATGTTTCAAGCAAGAAAGCAAGGAGGAAATGAAGAAAGGAATCAAGATCCCTTCTTGATTGATTCCAAGCCATGTTTCTTCTTTGTTTCTTTCTCTCATGGTTATTTCTTGTCTTCTTTGTTCTTTCTTGAGTTCTACCTTGGACAATCACAAACACGGACACAATTAAGATGCTTTCTTGATTGCAATCTTGACTCTAGAAAGTAGCCAAGAACAAGCGACTAAGAAAGAAGAAGTCAAGAAGCTCAGTTGACTTCTTTCTTGTTGACCAAGAACGCAGTGTTTCAATTAAGAAAGCAAGGACAAAATGAAGAAAGGAATCAAGATCCCTTCTTGATTGATTCCAAGCCGTGTTTCTTCTTTGATTCTTTCTCTCATGGTCGTTTCTTGTTCTCTTTGTTCTTTCACAAGTTTTACCTTGGTCAATCGAAACCACGGCCGCAATCAATATGCTTTCTTGATTGCGATCTTGTTTTAAGTAGTCAAGAATAAGCGACCAAGAAAGAAGAGGTCAAAAAGCTCTATTGGCATCTTTCTTGTTGACCAAGAAAATAATGTTTCAATCAAGAAAGGAGGGACAAAATGAAGAAAGGAATTAAGATCCCTTGTTGATTGATTCCACGACGTGTTTCTTCTTTGTCTCTTTCTCTCATGGTCATTTCTTATCCTCTTTGTTCCTTTTTGAGTTCTACCTTGGTCAATCATAACCACGGGCGCAATCAAGATGCTTTCTTGATTGCGATCTTGATTAAAGAAAGCAGTCAAGAACAAGCGACCAAGAAAGAAGAAGTCAAGAAACTCAGTTGACTTCTTTCTTGGTGACCAAGAAAGCAATGTTTCAATTAAGAAAGCAAGATAAAATGAAGAAAGGAATCAAGATCCCATCTTGATTGATTCTAAGCCGTGTTTCTTCTTTGATTCTTTCTCTCATGGTCGTTTCTTGTTCTCTTTGTTCTTTCACAAGTTTTACCTTGGTCAATCGAAACCACGGCCGCAATCAATATGCTTTCTTGATTGCGATCTTGTTTTAAGTAGTCAAGAATAAGCGACCAAGAAAGAAGAGGTCAAAAAGCTCTATTGGCATCTTTCTTGTTGACCAAGAAAATAATGTTTCAATCAAGAAAGGAGGGACAAAATGAAGAAAGGAATTAAGATCCCTTGTTGATTGATTCCACGACGTGTTTCTTCTTTGTCTCTTTCTCTCATGGTCATTTCTTATCCTCTTTGTTCCTTTTTGAGTTCTACCTTGGTCAATCATAACCACGGGCGTAATCAAGATGCTTTCTTGATTGCGATCTTGATCAAAGAAAGCAGTCAAGAACAAGCGACCAAGAAAGAAGAAGTCAAGAAACTCAGTTGACTTCTTTCTTGGTGACCAAGAAAGCAATGTTTCAATTAAGAGAGCAAGATAAAATGAAGAAAGGAATCAAGATCCCATCTTGATTGATTCTAAGCCGTGTTTCTTCTTTGATTCTTTCTCTCATGGTCGTTTCTTGTTCTCTTTGTTCTTTCTCGAGTTTTACCTTGGTCAATCGCAACCACGGGCTCAATCTAGATGCTTTCTTGATTGCGATCTTGCTTTAAGAAAGTAGTCAAGAATAAGCGACCAAGAAAGTAGAAGCCAAAAAGCCCAATTGACTTCTTTCTTGTTGACCAAGAAAATAATGTTTCGGTCATGAAAGCAAGGATGAAATGAAGAAAGGAATTAAGATCCCATCTTGATTGATTCCACGACGTGTTTCTTCTTTGTCTCTTTCTCTCATGGTCGTTTCTTGTCCTCTTTGTTCATTCTTGAGTTCTACCTCGGTCAATCGTAACCACGGGCGCAATCAAGATGCTTTCTTGATTGTGATCTTGGTTCAAGAAAGCAGTCAAGAACAAGCGACCAAGAAAGAAGAAGTCAAGAAGCTCAATTGACTTCTTTCTTGTTGACCAGGAAAGCAATGTTTCAAGAAAGAAAGCAACAACGAAATGAAGAAAGGAATCAAGATCCCTTCTTGATTGATTCCAAGTCATGTTTCTTCTTTATTTCTTTCTCTCATGGTAGTTTCTTGTCCTCTTTGTTCTTTCTTGAGTTCTACCTTGGTTAATCGTAACCACCGGCACAATCAAGATGCTTACTTCATTGCAATCTTGATCCAAGAAAGCAGCGAAGAACAAGCGACCAAGAAAGAAAAAGTCAAGAAGCTTAGTTAACTTATTTCTGTTGACCAAGAAAGCAATGTTTCAAGCAAGAAAGCAAGGAGGAAATGAAGAAAGGAATCAAGATCCCTTCTTGATTGATTCCAAGCCATGTTTCTTCTTTGTTTCTTTCTCTCATGGTTATTTCTTGTCTTCTTTGTTCTTTCTTGAGTTCTACCTTGGACAATCACAAACACGGACGCAATTAAGATGCTTTCTTGATTGCAATCTTGACTCTAGAAAGTAGCCAAGAACAAGCGACTAAGAAAGAAGAAGTCAAGAAGCTCAGTTGACTTCTTTCTTGTTGACCAAGAACGCAGTGTTTCAATTAAGAAAGCAAGGACAAAATGAAGAAAGGAATCAAGATCCCTTCTTGATTGATTCCAAGCCGTGTTTCTTCTTTGATTCTTTCTCTCATGGTCGTTTCTTGTTCTCTTTGTTCTTTCACAAGTTTTACCTTGGTCAATCGAAACCACGGCCGCAATCAATATGCTTTCTTGATTGCGATCTTGTTTTAAGTAGTCAAGAATAAGCGACCAAGAAAGAAGAGGTCAAAAAGCTCTATTGGCATCTTTCTTGTTGACCAAGAAAATAATGTTTCAATCAAGAAAGGAGGGACAAAATGAAGAAAGGAATTAAGATCCCTTGTTGATTGATTCCACGACGTGTTTCTTCTTTGTCTCTTTCTCTCATGGTCATTTCTTATCCTCTTTGTTCCTTTTTGAGTTCTACCTTGGTCAATCATAACCACGGGCGCAATCAAGATGCTTTCTTGATTGCGATCTTGATTAAAGAAAGCAGTCAAGAACAAGCGACCAAGAAAGAAGAAGTCAAGAAACTCAGTTGACTTCTTTCTTGGTGACCAAGAAAGCAATGTTTCAATTAAGAAAGCAAGATAAAATGAAGAAAGGAATCAAGATCCCATCTTGATTGATTCTAAGCCGTGTTTCTTCTTTGATTCTTTCTCTCATGGTCGTTTCTTGTTCTCTTTGTTCTTTCTCGAGTTTTACCTTGGTCAATCACAACCACGGGCACAATCTAGATGCTTTCTTGATTGCGATCTTGCTTTAAGAAAGTAGTCAAGAATAAGCGACCAAGAAAGTAGAAGCCAAAAAGCCCAATTGACTTCTTTCTTGTTGACCAAGAAAATAATGTTTCGATCATGAAAGCAAGGATGAAATGAAGAAAGGAATTAAGATCCCATCTTGATTGATTCCACGACGTGTTTCTTCTTTGTCTCTTTCTCTCATGGTCGTTTCTTGTCCTCTTTGTTCATTCTTGAGTTCTACCTCGGTCAATCGTAACCACGGGCGCAATCAAGATGCTTTCTTGATTGTGATCTTGGTTCAAGAAAGCAGTCAAGAACAAGCGACCAAGAAAGAAGAAGTCAAGAAGCTCAATTGACTTCTTTCTTGTTGACCAGGAAAGCAATGTTTCAAGAAAGAAAGCAACAACGAAATGAAGAAAGGAATCAAGATCCCTTCTTGATTGATTCCTGATAAACCAGATTTTGACCGTATTTTCTATCTCAGTTTGGATACCATTTGCATATGATTTGAGCTTAATTGTTGGCAGAACTCACGGTTTATTGCTAGTTTGTGTAAGACAGGCAATTCAAGGATTTCTTGAAGAAAAGAGCTCAAAAATAAATAAATTGAAGGAAGTTACCTTTGTCTGGAATACCACGGCCGTGGTAGAATAAGCACGGCCGTGCTAATTCACCACAGCCATGGTGAAATAACCACGGCCAAGCAGAAAGCACTGAAAGTTTTGCATCAGCGTCAACTTTCCGAGCACAGCCGTGGTTAATTTACCACGGCCGTGCTCGTAATGCACGCAGATTGGACCTCCAGACTATGCAAGGACCACGGCCGTGGTCATCTGATCAGCACGGCCGTGGTGATCCGCGTCAGCAGCTTAAAACTTTATAAAATAAGTGCTGAAAACCCTTTTGGGGGATCTTTTGCTCTGTTTCCAAAAACTGAGGGTTCTGATTGAGATAGAGAACGTGTGAGAGGATTCGATTGCTGTAAGACGTAGAGATCGTCATTGGGAGTACGACTTGTAACAATTCTAATCCCTTTGTAATCTTTATGTTTTTCTATGAGGTTTTCTAGTTTGTTTATGAACATGAGTGGCTAGTCCTCCAAGCCTAGGATTATGATGTAGCTGCGTCTCTTGTACCCCATCTTTGATTTTCAATGAATGTCTCAATGTTTCTAGTTATTGACTCTCTTTACTATTTTGTTTGCTATTAGAACTGATCACTCTAAATTTTAGTCAGTCCCTTGGCTATGATCAATTGCATGGGACTGACAGAACTGTAAAGTGATTGAATTCGCATGATTTGCATGATCAAACTAATTGTGTGAATTTCCAGTGGATTAATTCTCTTAATCAACCTCTCTGAGTATTATCGTTTACCCTAATTTAATTCACCTATGACCAATTGGGAATTGAATTAGGGGAAACAGCAGTAGTAAGCTACGATCAATTGTTTACTAATGAATTTAAAGAGGACTGGCAATTAACTTAATTAGAGCATTCAATGAGATCAAGATGAGGGAAAAAGAAATGCATGCAAAATCATAATCCTTGGCGTTTCATTCTTATCGTTTCACATTAATCTTCTTGTCTTAATCCTTACTTTTAAAAACTGAACAATTGAACTCTATTTTCTCCCAAATTTGATTCCTGATTGAATTGTTTAACCATTACAAAATTGATTGTTTGGGAACACAACTGGTCTTTTGGGTTCGATATCCGGACTCTTAGAGTCCACTGTAACTACTGCGTAGGGTACGCTTGCCCTTTGCAAACACATTTTTACGCATCAAGTTTCTGGCGCCGTTGCCGGGGACTAGTTGTGTAGTTCCTAAATAATTTATTTTGTGAAAATTTAAGCAATTCCTGTTCATATTGTGCATAGTTTTGGGTTCCTTTTAATTTTCTATTTTATCTATTTTAATTTTTATTTTTATTTTTATTTTGTTTTTGTTTGGTTAATTTCTGAATTTTTATTTTAGTTTATCTAAAAAAAAAAATTCTGTTTATTTTTTTTTATATATCATTCTCTTCTTTACTCGTTACGTTTAATCTTTTTGCTGTGTTGATAGTGCATGCTAACCAGGTCCCAGAAACCAAAGCTTTTGAACGAACCTGAGATTGAAAGGCTTGCCCGGAAGAACAGAGCAGAACAGAGAAGAAGAGTAATGGCTGAAGAAAATGATCTACCGGTGGAGCAGTCTCTGTTAGACTATCTCACTCCTCAAGTTGGGGTAGCTAACAGCATCTTGTTGCCAGCACTGGGGGATGTCAGTTTCGAATTGAAACATGGCTTTCTCCAGATGATAGAGAGTAACCAATTTAATGGGCTGGCCACTGAGGACCCGGTGGAACATCTGAGAAGATTCCTGAGGATGGCTAGCACAGTCAAGTATCCTCGGGTGTCTGCTGAATATATCAGACTGGCTGCTTTCCCATTCTCCCTCAACGGGAAAGCACTCAGTTGGTTGTGCTCGCTTCCAGCCAACAGCATCACTACCTGGGAGATGTGCACCAACAAATTCCTACAGAAGTACTACTCTGTAGTGAAGACAGACCAAATGCAGAGAGAGATAGGCAATTTTGCTCAGAGGGAGCAAGAGAGCTTGTCAGAAGCCTGGGACAGATTTCAGGAGCTGCTTCGTAGTTGCCCACATCATGGGTTTAGCCAGCAGAGAATCATCCAGATTTTCTATGGAGGTGTGTCCAACCATAACAGGACTAGCCTCGACGCTGCTTGTGGAGGTTCGTTGATGGCTAAATCACCAACAGAGGCAAACAGAATCATTGAAGCTATGGCCTCCAACGCCTACAACCATACTGCAGATAGGCGTATTCTGAGGAAGCCTGTGAATCAATTGGAGACCGGAGCATCTAGCTCCGGGATTGATCAGAAGCTAGAGATACTGTCCAAGCAGTTGGAAAATATGATGAAGGCACAGGCTCAGATTCTCTCAGCATCTCGTCCACCTCCTACTTGTAATAAGTGTTGGGAGGGTCATGAGGAGAATGAATGCCCTATAGATGCTGAATTGGCTCAAGCTATAGAGGAGGTGAATTGGGCCGGTGGGAAGAGCGCCGAATATGATCCCTTCTCTAACACCTTCAACCAAGGATGGAGGGATCATCCTAACTTCTCCTGGAAGAATCAGAGGGATCAAGGACAGAGACAAGGGCAGAACCAGAATCAAGGTGTCTACAGACCTCCACATTTGCAAAATCAGAGGCCAAGACAAGAGGAGAGAAGACCCTCTCTTCAGGAGGTCATGATGCAATACATGGCCAAAAATGATGAAAGAATGAAGAGCATAGAGTCGCAAATGACCGACATGAAAACCTTGCTGTCTCAGAGGACTCCTGGAACACTGCCATCTCAAACAAAGACTAATCCTAAGAAGGAAGATGTCAAAGCAGTGTCAACCAGGAGCAAGAAGGCCAAGGAGGAGTCAGAACAGAAGGAAGGCCCAGCCACAGTTGATGATGAAGAGGTTCTTACTGAAGAGAATCAAGTTCCCGAGAAAGAGAAGAAAAAGGAGGTACTGACACCTCCCAAGGTAAGTATTCCTTTTCCTCAGAGAGTCAGGAATGAGAAACATGACCAGCAGTTCTCTAGATTTTTAGAGATGTTTAAGAAACTGCACATAAACATTCCTTTTGCTGAGGCTATTGCTCAAATGCCAAAGTATGCTAAATTTTTAAAAGAGATCATTTCTAACAAGCAGAAATTGGCGGAATTTGAGACAATAGGCCTTAATGAGGAGTGTTCGGCTGTGGTCCTTAAGAAATTGCCCCCCAAAATGGCAGACCCAGGGAGTTTTACTCTGCCTTGCAAGATAGGGAACGCCTATTTTGAAAGATGCTTGTGTGATTTGGGGGCAAGCATTAATCTGATGCCTTATTCTGTTTTTAAGAAAATAGGCATGAAAGAACCACAGCCTTCCAACATTACCATTCATCTTGCGGATAGGTCTATAGTATACCCAAGGGGAGTCATAGAGGATGTATTGGTAAAAGTAGGCAAGTTTATTTTCCCTGCTGATTTTGTGGTGCTTGATATGGAAGAAGAGGATGATGTCCCAATCATATTAGGGCGTCCCTTTCTGAACACTTGTGACATGGTAATTGAGGTAAGGCAAGGAAAACTCACCTTAAGATTGGGTGATGAAAATGTAGTTTTCAACTTATCTGATTCTATGAAAAAGCCTACCTCTTTTGCCTCTTGCAATTTTGTTCAGTCTAGGGACATAACTGATGACTTCACTGAGGCTTCATTTCCCACTGTGGGGATAGAAGACCCTTTGGAAAGAGTTCTCACCATGGAGGACTTGAATTGGGAACTAAATGACATTGAGGAGGAAATACTGATGTTCCTCCAAGATCAACAGGAAGCCAAAGCTGTTGGCTTTGAGAAGTTGGAAAGGAGCAAAGGCCCAAAACCCAAGCCCTCCATTGAGGAACCTCCTGTTTTGGAGTTGAAGCCGCTACCTTCCAACTTGAAGTATGCTTTTCTTAACCAACCCTCTGCTCTACCAGTTGTTATTTCTGCAGGTTTAACTAAAACAGAGGAGGACAAATTGCTGCGGGTTCTAAGAGATAACAAGGAGGCTTTTGGGTGGACCATCCATGACATTAAGGGTCTTGACCCTACTGTGTGTACTCACAGAATTCATTTGGAGGATGGATTTTCACCCAAAAGACTTCCTCAGAGGAGACTCAACCCAAACATGATGGAAGTGGTAAAGGGCGAGGTAATTAAATTACTTGATGCAGATGTTATTTATCCTATCTCTGATAGTGACTGGGTGAGTCCTGTTCAATGTGTCCCTAAAAAGGGGGGCACCACTGTAACAGAAAATGAGCAACATGAGCTCATAGCTGTTAGGAAAACCACCGGGTGGCGGATGTGCATTGACTATAGGAAATTAAATGAAGCCACCCGGAAGGACCATTTTCCCCTTCCTTTCATTGACCAGATGTTGGAAAAGTTAGCAGGAAAAGCATTCTATTGTTGCTTAGATGGTTATTCGGGCTATACACAAATTCCATTGGCTGAAGGGGACCAAGAAAAAACTACTTTTACATGTCCCTATGGAACATTTGCGTATAGACGAATGCCTTTTGGGCTTTGTAATGCACCTGCTACATTTCAAAGATGCATGATGTCAATATTTTCTGATTTACTTGAAAGTTGCATTGAAATTTTTATGGATGACTTTTCTGTATTTGGAAGCACTTTTGACACATGTCTGAGTAATCTCAATTTGGTCTTGAAAAGATGCAGGGAGAAAAGGCTGGTTTTGAATTGGGAAAAATGCCAATTTATGGTACAAGAATGTATCGTATTAGGACACAAGGTGTCTCACAGAGGCATTGAGGTAGATCCCGCTAAGGTGGGGGTGATTGCAAAATTACCTCCACCAAATTCTGTGAAGGCTGTCAGAAGCTTCTTGGGTCATGCTGGGTTTTACAGGCGCTTTATAAAAGATTTTTCAAAAATTGCAAAACCCATGAATGACCTAATGGCTAAAGACGTCACCTTTGAGTTTTCTGATGAGTGCTTACAGGCATTCAAACTACTGAAAGAGAGGCTTGTTAGCGCGCCTGTAGTAGTAGCCCCTGATTGGTCACTGCCTTTTGAACTGATGTGTGATGCTAGTGACACAGCTGTAGGGGCTGTTTTGGGTCAAAGGAGAAATAAAATTTTTCATACTATTTACTATGCCAGTAGGACATTAGATGAGGCCCAAAGGAATTACACTACCACTGAAAAAGAACTTTTGGCAGTAGTTTTTGCTTTTGATAAGTTTAGACATTACTTAGTGTTGTCTAAAGTTATTGTTTTCACTGACCACTCTGCTATCAAGTTTCTTTTGAGTAAACAGGATGCAAAGCCAAGACTCATCAGGTGGATACTGTTGCTGCAAGAATTTGATTTAGAAATAAAGGACAAGAAAGGATCAGAGAACTTGGTTGCGGACCACCTGTCCCGTCTAGATCCCTCTGTCATGCAACCTGCAGAAGATGGGGCCATTAAAGAGACATTCCCTGATGAGCATCTTTTTGCTGTCATTTCCTCTGAAGGGACACCTTGGTATGCTGATATAGTTAACTATTTAGCCTGCCAAGTATTTCCCCCTGAATTCAATTATCAGCAGAAGAAGAGATTAATGTCAGAAGCAAGGAAGTATTTCTGGGATGACCCCTTTTTATACAAGGTGTGTGGTGACAACCTGGTAAGGCGGTGTGTGCCTTATAATGAGGTAAGTTCCATCTTAAACCATTGTCACTCTTTAGAAGCCGGCGGACACTCGGGCCCTATGAGGACCGCCCATAAAGTGCTTCAGTGTGGTTTTTACTGGCCTTCCCTTTACAAAGATGCACATGCATTTGTGAAGGCTTGTGATAGATGTCAGCGCACTGGCGCTTTATCGAGGCGATTTGAGATGCCTCAAAATAACATGTTAGTTGTGGAGATGTTTGATGTGTGGGGAATAGATTTTATGGGTCCTTTCCCCAAATCTTTTGGTAATGAATATATCTTGGTTGCTGTGGATTATGTATCAAAGTGGGTAGAAGCTGTATCACTGCCCACTAATGATGCTAGGAGTGTGATTAAATTTCTGAAAAAAAACATTTTTACAAGATTTGGCACCCCTAGAGCAATCATTAGTGATGGTGGTACTCACTTCTGCAACAAATTATTTGATGGCCTCTTGGCCAAATATGGAGTAACTCACAAGGTCTCTACTCCTTACCATCCACAGACAAGTGGTCAAGTGGAGCTCTCCAATAGGGAGTTGAAAAGGATTTTGGAAAAAACTGTAAGTGCGTCTAGGAAAGATTGGTCTATCAAATTAGATGACGCTCTTTGGGCTTACAGAACTGCTTTTAAGACTCCCATTGGGATGTCTCCTTACAGACTTGTGTTTGGAAAAAATTGTCATTTACCTGTTGAGTTAGAACACAGAGCCATGTGGGCTTTGAAATTTCTAAACTTTGATTCTGAGCTTGCAGGTACCCACAGGTTAATGCAACTGAATGAACTTGACGAGTTCCGTCTTGCAGCATACGAGAATGCCAAGATTTACAAGGAGAGATCCAAAAAATGGCATGACGCTCGTATTAGACAGAGACAGTTCCATGTAGGCGAGAAGGTCCTCATTTACAACTCTCGCCTACATCTGTTTCCTGGGAAACTCCGCTCAAGGTGGAATGGGCCTTACACTGTGCACCAAGTGTTCCCTTATGGGACACTAGAGCTACAGAAAGAAGATGGTTCTACCTTCAAAATAAATGGGCATAGAGTAAAAACATATGATGCAAGTTTGCAACAAGTGCGCTTTATTGCGCACTTCCAGGAATGAATTGAGTTCCCTTTTCACCCGTCAGGCTCGGGACGTTAAACAAGCGCTACCCAGGAGGCAACCTGTGGGAGCTGGGTTCATTACCCAGTGTATCCTTTCCTTTTATTAACTTTAGTTTACATTTATTTTTCTTTCGTAGCTAGAATTAATTTTCTTATTGTTTTAGTCCGCATGTGGGGACCACGGCCGTGTTAAGCTGAGCACGGCCGTGGTGGTAGAAGCCAAGTAGTGGTATTAACTTACCACAGCCTTGCTCCCAGATTTTCCCAACAGCGTCATATACGACCACGGCTGTGGTAAATTAACCACGGTCGTGGTTAATCTGGACAGCCGTGGTAATTTTACCACAGCCGTGGTTAGTTGTCCAGAAAAAAAAAAAAAAAAAAAGGGGGGGGGGGACACCAGAGGCTCACCACGGCCGTGGTACATTTACCATGGCCGTGGTCCGCCCATCTCTATATATAGCCACGGGGGTGGTCAGTTACCACCACCACCCGTGGTTCCCTCCTGCTTTATCTGTTCTGTCTCTCCTATTCTTGGCAATCCTAGCAAGTAAGCTTTTCATGATTTGTCAGCATGCATTTTTTTTTATTGATCATACGTTATTTCCCTTTTCGTTTCTGTTTAGCAAAAAAAAAAAAAAAAAAACCAGTTTCTGACAGTCACCACGGCTGTGGTCATTTTTACCACAGCCGTGGTCATGGGAACCACAGCCGTGGTCATTATTACCACAGCCGTGGTCATGGGAACCACAGCCGTGGTCATTCTTACCACGGCCGTGGTAAATTTTACCACAGCCGTGGTCATGCACACAGTGGCCATTCTTTTTGTTGTTGCTCTAACCCATACTGCTTCATTCTTTTTGGATTATGCTCGTTGTGTGCAGTTATGACAGGTGACGGCCCATCTCGTACTCGTGGGAAGCGTGCTCGGACCACACAGGCTCAGCCAAGACAGGGTGCAGCATCTTCCACACAATCCACTTCATCACCACCTAACCCACCACCTCGACGCCATCCTGGGGCTCAGCCTATGCATTATGATACTCCCGTACCACCAGAGCACATGGACCGGTACACAGTACTTAGGACCTTTGATTATTATCCCACCAGAGCTTTAGACACAGCACTTCTAGAGGAGCATGGTCTACTGCAACGGGTCATGGCATACCTCACAGCTGTGGGATGGGAGAGGATAGTGGACATCACAGAGCAGGCATACAGACGCCCCACTATTGACTTCATCTCCACTTGCCAGGAGTGGGACCCTGCACCTCGACCTGCACCAGAGCAGGAGGCAGATGAGGACGACATGGAGGATGAGGAGGTGACACAGATAGATGAGGTGACACAGATAGATGACCCAGCCCTTCCGCACATGGTCTCCTTTTTCATGATGGGACAGGTCCGGAAGATGACGTTGGCAACATTCAACGTCGTCTTGGGTTTCGAGACACCGGAGTCCATCCTGACAGATGAGTATAGGGGTGCTTTGAGATGGCATCCGAAGACTTACAGACCAGCGGCCTTCTGGAGGGAGATTACAGGACAGACCCGCTTCATCCCTGGCACCTCAAAGGCTAGCGGCATCAGAGACCCAGCACTTCGAGTGTGCCATCGGTGGTTATCTGGGACCCTCCATGGCCCCAAGGAGAGCACGGGCACGATTACTGGGAAGGACCTCTTCCCTTTATGGTGCATGGTTAGGGGAAGGCGGTGTAATGCCGGCCTCCTTTTTATCAGACACTGTCACACCATTGGATTACGAGTTTCTCAGAGCCAGACTGGTCACATTGCAGTTGGATCATTCATCACCAGGCTGGCTACTCACTTTGGCTTCATAGAGGCAGCCCAGGATGGCACAGCCGTTTCTTACATTGACAGATCCACTCTGGTTTCTCTGGGGATCCTTCGACGCCAGGGCCAGCAGTTCTTCCTTGTTGAGCAGCTTGACCCACATCAGGCTGAGCCAGAGATCCAGCCCCAGGAGCCAGGCATGGCAGAGCAGCCGTTTGACATGGAGGAGCAGCCGACAGAGCAACATCGGGCATCACCACCACCACCCACATTTGACATGAGCCAGATCCTCCAGAGATTGGATGATTTGGAGACTAGGGTGACGCAGAGGTTGGATGATCAGGACACTCGATTTGAGACACAACAACAGATGATAGCTGACCAATTCACTACTCAGATGGATTTTTTGAGGCAGCTTCAAGATCGTCTCTTTCCAGATCCTCCTCCTTCTTGAGGAGCTTTTCTATTTCATTAGGTTTTGTTTTCTTTTTCTTTTATTTTGTTTTGTCAGTCTGTTTTGATTATAGCACCGTACTCTACTAGTTTTTTTGTTTCTCTCATCCTCCTTACATTGTTTCCTGTTTTCATTTTTATTTTTGATGCATTGAGGACAACGCATTTATTAAGTGTGGGGAAGGGAGTCACGGTTGTTTTTCCCTATTCTTGAGACATTGTGTGGTTATGTTATTTCTGTGTTCTGATGTGATTTTTAGATCCTCAATAGTTGTAGAATTGTGTTGCGGAATTTCCCTCTTTAAAAAAATAAAATAAATAAATAAAATAAAATAAAATAAAATAAAATCAGATAGCAGCAAGGTTACTAAAGGGGAAACACTGGCTCTAAAACTAGACGAATAGATTATTTCCCTTGAGCTTGAACATAGAGATGGGAGAGTTGAGCCTTAAGCCTTTCAATATGATATGGAATCAATTCAAGTGACATGTTTTATTTTCTATGCTGATATACATATCCTTGATTGACTTTTGACTTTCTGAAACTGTTGAGGCATTGTTTAGGCATTTTTCTAGATGCAGAATTTGTGATACAACCCCACTTAGTTGACTGTTTTGAGCCTTATGAATATTTTTTTTTTTTGGTCACCCTGTTATGTTAGTCTTTGTACAATATGCTTGGTAGTCTGAAAGACAGGAGAAAACCAATGTAATGAAGGATATTCTGAAACAGAAAAGACTCAGTATGTCTCACTTCCTCTCCTATACAATGAATAAATCAAGGTCAAGGCCTTCAAAAAAAAAAAAAAAAAAAAGAGACAAAGAAGAAGTGAGAGCTGAAAAAAAAAAAAAATCAAAAATCAAAATCAAATAAAAGAGAAGAAGAAGAAGAAGAAATAAACATTGGTATCTTCTTGATTTTGGATCACTGAGCATAAATTAATTGTAAAGCCCATTGCTAACATTTTTCTTTCAATATCCACCCATTATTGAAATCCTAGCCCCGTTACACCTTGTCATGCCTCATCTGTTTTGATTGTAAAAAGTCCAATTGAGTTGAGTTGATCGATGCATAGATTAGTGAATATGTTCATTTGAATATGATTGGAGAGTTTCTTTATTAACCCTGAAACACTGAGAGAAGGAGAGATGAGTGAACCATGGCTCCTGGGAAATTAATTTTTGTGTAGGTTTAAGCCTAAGAGACCCCAAGAGGAAACCTGCTGCATTCTGCTGTATCTGCTTCTGTCATAAATAAATCGGGAATTCTGTTACAAGTTCTTGGCTAGGGAGAATCAATTTTGATGTCTAACTCAGAATAATTGCTTGAGGGCAAGCAATGCTCAAGTGTGGGGAGGTTTTGATAAACCAGATTTTGACTGTATTTTCTATCTCAGTTTGGATACCATTTGCATATGATTTGAGCTTAATTGTTGGCAGAACTCACGGTTTATTGCTAGTTTGTGTAAGACAGGCAATTCAAGGATTTCTTGAAGAAAAGAGCTTAAAAATAAATAAATTGAAGGAAGTTACCTTTGTCTGGAATACCACGGCCGTGGTAGAATAAGCACGGCCGTGCTAATTCACCACAGCCATGGTGAAATAACCACGGCCAAGCAGAAAGCACTGAAAGTTTTGCATCAGCGTCAACTTTCCGAGCACAGCCGTGGTTAATTTACCACGGCCGTGCTCGTAATGCACGCAGATTGGACCTCCAGACTATGCAAGGACCACGGCCGTGGTCATCTGATCAGCACGGCCGTGGTGATCCGCGTCAGCAGCTTAAAACTTTATAAAATAAGTGCTGAAAACCCTTTTGGGGGATCTTTTGCTCTGTTTCCAAAAACTGAGGGTTCTGATTGAGATAGAGAACGTGTGAGAGGATTCGATTGCTGTAAGACGTAGAGATCGTCATTGGGAGTACGACTTGTAACAATTCTAATCCCTTTGTAATCTTTATGTTTTTCTATGAGGTTTTCTAGTTTGTTTATGAACATGAGTGGCTAGTCCTCCAAGCCTAGGATTATGATGTAGCTGCGTCTCTTGTACCCCATCTTTGATTTTCAATGAATGTCTCAATGTTTCTAGTTATTGACTCTCTTTACTATTTTGTTTGCTATTAGAACTGATCACTCTAAATTTTAGTCAGTCCCTTGGCTATGATCAATTGCATGGGACTGACAGAACTGTAAAGTGATTGAATTCGCATGATTTGCATGATCAAACTAATTGTGTGAATTTCCAGTGGATTAATTCTCTTAATCAACCTCTCTGAGTATTATCGTTTACCCTAATTTAATTCACCTATGACCAATTGGGAATTGAATTAGGGGAAACAGCAGTAGTAAGCTACGATCAATTGTTTACTAATGAATTTAAAGAGGACTGGCAATTAACTTAATTAGAGCATTCAATGAGATCAAGATGAGGGAAAAAGAAATGCATGCAAAATCATAATCCTTGGCGTTTCATTCTTATCGTTTCACATTAATCTTCTTGTCTTAATCCTTACTTTTAAAAACTGAACAATTGAACTCTATTTTCTCCCAAATTTGATTCCTGATTGAATTGTTTAACCATTACAAAATTGATTGTTTGGGAACACAACTGGTCTTTTGGGTTCGATATCCGGACTCTTAGAGTCCACTGTAACTATTGCGTAGGGTACGCTTGCCCTTTGCAAACACATTTTTACGCATCAATTCCAAGTCATGTTTCTTCTTTATTTCTTTCTCTCATGGTAGTTTCTTGTCCTCTTTGTTCTTTCTTGAGTTCTACCTTGGTTAATCGTAACCACCGGCACAATCAAGATGCTTACTTCATTACAATCTTGATCCAAGAAAGCAGCGAAGAACAAGCGACCAAGAAAGAAAAAGTCAAGAAGCTTAGTTAACTTATTTCTGTTGACCAAGAAAGCAATGTTTCAAGCAAGAAAGCAAGGAGGAAATGAAGAAAGGAATCAAGATCCCTTCTTGATTGATTCCAAGCCATGTTTCTTCTTTGTTTCTTTTTCTCATGGTTATTTCTTGTCTTCTTTGTTCTTTCTTGAGTTCTACCTTGGACAATCACAAACACGGACGCAATTAAGATGCTTTCTTGATTGCAATCTTGACTCTAGAAAGTAGCCAAGAACAAGCGACTAAGAAAGAAGAAGTCAAGAAGCTCAGTTGACTTCTTTCTTGTTGACCAAGAACGCAGTGTTTCAATTAAGAAAGCAAGGACAAAATGAAGAAAGGAATCAAGATCCCTTCTTGATTGATTCCAAGCCGTGTTTCTTCTTTGATTCTTTCTCTCATGGTCGTTTCTTGTTCTCTTTGTTCTTTCACAAGTTTTACCTTGGTCAATCGAAACCACGGCCGCAATCAATATGCTTTCTTGATTGCGATCTTGTTTTAAGTAGTCAAGAATAAGCGACCAAGAAAGAAGAGGTCAAAAAGCTCTATTGGCATCTTTCTTGTTGACCAAGAAAATAATGTTTCAATCAAGAAAGGAGGGACAAAATGAAGAAAGGAATTAAGATCCCTTGTTGATTGATTCCACGACGTGTTTCTTCTTTGTCTCTTTCTCTCATGGTCATTTCTTATCCTCTTTGTTCCTTTTTGAGTTCTACCTTGGTCAATCATAACCACGGGCGCAATCAAGATGCTTTCTTGATTGCGATCTTGATTAAAGAAAGCAGTCAAGAACAAGCGACCAAGAAAGAAGAAGTCAAGAAACTCAGTTGACTTCTTTCTTGGTGACCAAGAAAGCAATGTTTCAATTAAGAAAGCAAGATAAAATGAAGAAAGGAATCAAGATCCCATCTTGATTGATTCTAAGCCGTGTTTCTTCTTTGATTCTTTCTCTCATGGTCGTTTCTTGTTCTCTTTGTTCTTTCTCGAGTTTTACCTTGGTCAATCGCAACCACGGGCACAATCTAGATGCTTTCTTGATTGCGATCTTGCTTTAAGAAAGTAGTCAAGAATAAGCGACCAAGAAAGTAGAAGCCAAAAAGCCCAATTGACTTATTTCTTGTTGACCAAGAAAATAATGTTTCGGTCATGAAAGCAAGGATGAAATGAAGAAAGGAATTAAGATCCCATCTTGATTGATTCCACGACGTGTTTCTTCTTTGTCTCTTTCTCTCATGGTCGTTTCTTGTCCTCTTTGTTCATTCTTGAGTTCTACCTCGGTCAATCGTAACCACGGGCGCAATCAAGATGCTTTCTTGATTGTGATCTTGGTTCAAGAAAGCAGTCAAGAACAAGCGACCAAGAAAGAAGAAGTCAAGAAGCTCAATTGACTTCTTTCTTGTTGACCAGGAAAGCAATGTTTCAAGAAAGAAAGCAACAACGAAATGAAGAAAGGAATCAAGATCCCTTCTTGATTGATTCCAAGTCATGTTTCTTCTTTATTTCTTTCTCTCATGGTAGTTTCTTGTCCTCTTTGTTCTTTCTTGAGTTCTACCTTGGTTAATCGTAACCACCGGCACAATCAAGATGCTTACTTCATTGCAATCTTGATCCAAGAAAGCAGCGAAGAACAAGCGACCAAGAAAGAAAAAGTCAAGAAGCTTAGTTAACTTATTTCTGTTGACCAAGAAAGCAATGTTTCAAGCAAGAAAGCAAGGAGGAAATGAAGAAAGGAATCAAGATCCCTTCTTGATTGATTCCAAGCCATGTTTCTTCTTTGTTTCTTTCTCTCATGGTTATTTCTTGTCTTCTTTGTTCTTTCTTGAGTTCTACCTTGGACAATCACAAACACGGACGCAATTAAGATGTTTTCTTGATTGCAATCTTGACTCTAGAAAGTAGCCAAGAACAAGCGACTAAGAAAGAAGAAGTCAAGAAGCTCAGTTGACTTCTTTCTTGTTGACCAAGAACGCAGTGTTTCAATTAAGAAAGCAAGGACAAAATGAAGAAAGGAATCAAGATCCCTTCTTGATTGATTCCAAGCCGTGTTTCTTCTTTGATTCTTTCTCTCATGGTCGTTTCTTGTTCTCTTTGTTCTTTCACAAGTTTTACCTTGGTCAATCGAAACCACGGCCGCAATCAATATGCTTTCTTGATTGCGATCTTGTTTTAAGTAGTCAAGAATAAGCGACCAAGAAAGAAGAGGTTAAAAAGCTCTATTGGCATCTTTCTTGTTGACCAAGAAAATAATGTTTCAATCAAGAAAGGAGGGACAAAATGAAGAAAGGAATTAAGATCCCTTGTTGATTGATTCCATGACGTGTTTCTTCTTTGTCTCTTTCTCTCATGGTCATTTCTTATCCTCTTTGTTCCTTTTTGAGTTCTACCTTGGTCAATCATAACCACGGGCGCAATCAAGATGCTTTCTTGATTGCGATCTTGATTAAAGAAAGCAGTCAAGAACAAGCGACCAAGAAAGAAGAAGTCAAGAAACTCAGTTGACTTCTTTCTTGGTGACCAAGAAAGCAATGTTTCAATTAAGAAAGCAAGATAAAATGAAGAAAGGAATCAAGATCCCATCTTGATTGATTCTAAGCCGTGTTTCTTCTTTGATTCTTTCTCTCATGGTCGTTTCTTGTTCTCTTTGTTCTTTCTCGAGTTTTACCTTGGTCAATCGCAACCACGGGCACAATCTAGATGCTTTCTTGATTGCGATCTTGCTTTAATAAAGTAGTCAAGAATAAGCGACCAAGAAAGTAGAAGCCAAAAAGCCCAGTTGACTTCTTTCTTGTTGACCGAGAAAACAATGTTTCAGTCAAGAAAGCAAGGACGAAATGAAGAAAGGAATTAAGATCCCTTCTTGATTGATTCCACGACGTGTTTCTTCTTTGTCTCTTTCTCTCATGGTCATTTCTTGTCGTCTTTGTTCCTTCTTGAGTTCTACCTTGGTCAGTCACAAACACGGGTGCAATTAAGATGCTTTCTTGATTACGATCTTGATTCTAGAAAGCAGCCAGGCACAAGCGACCAAGAAAGAAGAAGTCAAGAAGCTCAGTTGACTTCTTTCTTATTGACTAAGAAAGCAATGTTTCAATTAAGAAAGCAAGATAAAATGAAGAAAGGAATCAAGATCCCTTCTTGATTGATTCCAAGCCTTGTTTCTTCTTTGATTCTTTCTCTCATGGTCATTTCTTGTTCTCTTTGTTCTTTCTCGAGTTTTACCTTGGTCAATCGCAACCACGGGCGCAATCTACATGCCTTCTTGATTGCGATCTTGCTATAAAAAGTAGTCAAGAATAAGCGACCAAGAAAGAAGAAGTCAAAAAGCCTAGTTGACTTCTTTCTTGTTGACCAAGAAAATAATGTTTCAGTCAAGAAAGCAAGGACGAAATGAAGAAAGGAATTAAGATCCCTTCTTTATTGATTCCACGACGTGTTTCTACTTTGTCTCTCTCTCTCATGGTCGTTTCTTGTCCTCTTCGTTCCTTCTTGAGTTCTACCTTCGTCAATCATAGGGACGGGCGCAATCAGGATGCTTTCTTGATTGCGATCTTGATTCAAGAAAGCAGTCAAGAATAAGCGACCAAGAAAGAAGAAGTCAAGAAGCTTAGTTGACTTCTTTCTTGTTGACCAAGAAAGCAATGTTTCAAGAAAGAAAGCAAGAACAAAACGAAGAAAGGAATCAAGATCCCTTCTTGATTGATTTCAAGTCGTGTTTCTTCTTTATTTCTTTCTCTCATGGTAGTTTCTTGTCCTCTTTGTTCTTTCTTGAGTTCTACCTTGGTCCATCGTAAGCACGGGCACAATCAAGATGCTTACTTGATTGCGATCTCTATCCAAGAAAGCAGCCATGAACAAGCGACCAAGAAAGAAGAAGTCAAGAAGCTTATTTGACTTCTTTCCGTTGACCAAGAAAGCAATGTTTCAAGCAAGAAAGAAAGGAGGAAATGAACAAAGGAATCAAGATGCCTTCTTGATTGATTCCAAGCTGTGTTTCTTCACTGTTTCTTTCTCTCATGGTAATTTCTTGTCATCTTTGTTCTTTCTTGAGTTCTACCTTGGTCAATCACAAAAACAGGCATAATTAAGATGCTTTCTTGATTGTGATCTTTATTCTAGAGAGCAGCCAAGAACATGCGACCAAGAAAGAAGAAGTCAAGAAGCTCAGTTTACTTCGTTCTTGTTGACCAAGAAAGTAATGTATCAATTAAGAAAGCAAGGACAAAATGAAGATAGGAATCAAGATCCCTTCTTTATTGATTCCAAGCCTTATTTCTTCTTTGATTCTTTCTCTCATGGTCATTTCTTGTCCACTTTGTTCTTTCCTGAGTACTACCTTGGTCAATCATAACCACGGGCGCAATCAAGATGCTTTCTTGATTATGATCTTGCTTAAAGAAAGTAGTCAAGAATAAGCGACCAAGAAAGCAGAAGTCAAAAAGGTTAGTTGACTTCTTTCTTGTTGACCAAGAAAACAATGTTTCAGTCAAGAAAGCAAGGACGAAATGAAGAAAGGAATTAGGATCCCTTCTTGATTGATTCCAAGACGTGTTTCTTCTTTGTTTCTTTCTCTCATGTTCATTTCTTGTCCTCTTTGTCCTTTCTTGAGTTCTACCTTGGTCTATCACAAACACGGGCGCAATTAAGATGCTTTCTTGATTTCAATCTTGATTCTAGAAAGCAGCCAAGCATAAGCAACCAAGAAAGAAGAAGTCAAGAAGCTCAGTTGACTACTTTCTTGTTGACCAAGAAAGCAATGTTTCAAGAAAGAAAGCAAGAACGAAATGAAGAAAGGAATCAAGATCCCTTCTTGATTGATTCCAAGTCGCTTTTCTTCTTTATTTCTTTCTCTCATGGTAGTTTCTTGTCCTCTTTATTCTTTCTTGAGTTCTACCTTCGTCAATTGTAACCACGGGCACAATCAAGATGGTTACTTGATTGCGATCTTGATTCAAGAAAGCAGCCAAGAACAAGCGACCAAGAAAGCAGAAGTCTAGAAGCTCAGTTGACATCTTTCTTATTGACCAAGAAAGCAATGTTTCAAGAAAGAAAGCAAGGAGGAAATGAAGAAAGGAATCAAGATACCTTCTTGATTGATTCCAAGCCGTGTTTCTTCTTTGATTTTTTCTCTCATGGTCATTTCTTGTCCACTTTGTTCTTTCCTGAGTACAACCTTGGTCAATCATAACCACGGGCGCAATCAAGATGCTTTCTTGATTATGATCTTGCTTAAAGAAAGTAGTCAAGAATAAGCGACCAAGAAAGCAGAAGTCAAAAAGGTTAGTTGACTTCTTTCTTGTTGACCAAGAAAACAATGTTTCAGTCAAGAAAGCAAGGACGAAATGAAGAAAGGAATTAAGATCCCTTCTTGATTGATTCCAAGACGTGTTTCTTCTTTGTTTCTTTCTCTCATGTTCATTTCTTATCCACTTTGATTGATTGCGATCTTTCTTTAAGAAAGTAGTCAAGAATAAGCGACCAAGAAAGAAGTAGTCAAAAAGCTTAGCTGACTGCTTTCTTGTTGACCAAGAAAACAATGTTTCAGTCAAGAAAGCAAGGAAGTAATGCAGAAAGGAATTAAGATCGATTTTCGATTTATTCTAAGCCGTGTTTCTTCTTTGTTTGTTTCTCTCATGGTTATTTCTTGTCCTCTTTGTCCTTTGTTGAGTTCTACCTTGGTCAATCACAAACACGGGCGCAATTAAGATGCTTTCTTGATTGCGATCTTAATTTTAGAAAGCAGTCAAGAACAAGCAACCAAAAAAGAAGAAGTCAAGAAGCTCAGTTGACTTCTTTCTTGTTGACCAAGAAAGTAATGTTTCAAGAAAGAAAGTAAGAACGAAATGAAGAAAGGAATCAAGATCCCTTCTTGATTGATTCCAAGTCGTGTTTCTTCTTTATTTCTTTCTCTCATGGTAGTTTCTTGTCCTCTTTGTTCTTTCTTGAGTTCTACCTTGGCCAATCGTAACCACGAGCATATTCAACATGCTTACTTGATTGCGATCTTGATCCAAGAAAGCAGCAAGGAACAAGCGACCAAGAAAGAAGAAGTCAAGAAGCTTAGTTGACTTCTTTCTGTTAACCAAGAAAGCAATGTTTCAAGCAAGAAAGCAAGGAGGAAATGAAGAAAGGAATTAAGATCCCTTCTTGATTGATTCCAAGCCGTGTTCCTTCTTTGTTTCTTTCTCTCATGGTCATTTCTTGTCATCTTTGTTCTTTCTTGACTTCTACCTTGGTCAATCACAAACACGGGCGCAAATACGATGCTTGCTTGATTGCGATCTTAATTCTAGAAAGCAGCCCTGAACATGCGACCAAGAAAGAAGAAGTCAAGAAGCTCAATTGACTTCGTTCTTGTTGACCAAGAAAACAATGTTTCAGTCAAGAATGCAAGGACGTAATGAAGAAAGGAATTAAGAACCCTTCTCGATTTATTCCAAGACGTGTTTCTTCTTTGTTTCTTTCTCTCGTGGTTATTTCTTGTCCTCTTTGTTCTTTCTTGAGTTTTACCTTGGTCAATCACAAACACGCGCGCAATTAAGATGCTTTCTTGATTGCGATCTTGATTCTAGAAGGCAGCCAAGAACAAGCAACCAAGAAAGAAGAAGTCAAGAAGCTTAGTTGACTTCTTTGTTGTTGACCAAGAAAGTAATGTTTCAAGAAAGAAAGCAAGAACGAAATGAAGACAGGAATAAAGATCCCTTCTTGATTGATTCCAAGTCGTGTTTCTTCTTTATTTCTTTCTCTCATGGTAGTTTCTTGTCCTCTTCGTTCTTTCTTGAGTTCTACCTTGGTCAATCGTAAGCATGGGCACAATCAAGATGCTTACTTGATTGCGATCTTGATCCAAGAAAGCAGCCATGAACAAGCGACCAAGAAAGAAGAAGTTAAGAAGCTTAGTTGACTTCTTTCGGTTGACCAAGAAAGCAATGTTTCAAGCAAGAAAGAAAGGAGAAAATAAAGAAAGGAATCAAGATCCCTTCTTGATTGAATCCAAGCCATGTTTCTTCTTTGATTCTTTCTCTCATGGTCATTTCTGTTCTTTTTGTTCTTTCTTGAGTTCTTCCTTGGTCAATCGCAACCACGGGCGGAATCAAGAGGCTTTCTCGATTGTGATCATGATTCAAGAAAGCAACCAATAACAAGCGACCAAGAAAGAAGAAGTCAAGAGGGTCAGTTGACTTCGTTCTTGTTTACCATGAAAGCAATGTTTCAAGCAAGCAAGCAAGGAGGAAATAAAGAAAGGAATCAAGATCCCTATTTAATTGATTCCAAGCCGTGTTTCTTCTTTGTTTCTTTCTCTCATGGTCGTTTCTTGTCCTCTTTGTTCTTTCTTGAGTTCTACCTTGGTCAATCACAGCCACGGGCGCAATCAAGATGCTTTCTTGATTCAAGAAATCAGTCAAGAACTAGTGACAAAGAAAGAAGAAGTCAAGAAGCTCAGTTGACTTCTTTCTTATTGACCAAGAAAATAATGTTTCAGTCAAGAAAGCAAGGACGAAATGAAGAAAGGAATTAAGATCCCTTCTTTATTGATTCCAAGACGTGTTTCTTCATTGTTTCTTTCTCTCATTGTCATTTCTTGTCCTCTTTGTTCTTTCCTGAGTTCTACCTTGGACAATCACAACCACGAGCGCAATCAAGATGCTTTCTTGATTACGATCTTGATTCAAGAAAGTAGTCAAGAACAAGCGACCAAGAAAGAAGAAGTCAAGAAGCTTAGTTGACTTCTTTCTTGTTGACCAAGAAAATATTGTTTCAAGCAAGAAAGCAAGGAGGAAATGAAGAAAGAAATTAAGATCCCTTCTTGATTGATTGGAAGCCGTGATTCTTCTTTATTTCTTTCTCTCATGGTAGTTTCTTGTCCTCTTTGTCCTTTCTTGAGTTCTACCTTGGTCAATTGTAACCATGGGCATAATCAAGATGGTTACCTGATTGTGATCTTGATCCAATAAAGCAGCCAAGAACAAGCGACCATGAAAGAAGAAGTCAAGAAGCTCAGTTGACTTCTTTCTGTTGACCAAGAAAGCAATGTTTCAAGCAAGCAAGCAAGGAGGAAATAAAGAAAGGAATCAAGATCCCTTCTTGATTGAATCCAAGCCATGTTTCTTCTTTGATTCTTTCTCTCATGGTCATTTCTTGTTCTCTTTGTTCTTTCTTGAGTTCTTCCTTGGTCAATCGCAACCACTGGCGCAATGAAGATACTTTCTTAATTGCGATCTTGCTTCAAGTAAGCAGTCAAGAACAAGCGACCAAGAAAGAAGAAGTTAAGAAGCTCAGTTGACTTCTTTCTTATTGACCAAGAAAGTAATGTTCCAAGAAAGAAAGCATTGACAAAATGTAAAAAGGAATCAAGATCCCTTCTTGATTGATTCCAAGCCATGTTTCTTCTTTGATTCTTTCTCTCATGGTCATTTCTTGTTCTCTTGGTTCTTTCTTAGGTTCTACCTTTGTCAACCGCAACCACGGGGGCAATCAAGAGGCTTTCTTGATTGCGATCATGATTCAAGAAAGTAACCAATAACAAGAGACCAAGAAAGAAGAAGTCAAGAGGGTCAGTTGACTTCTTTCTTGCTTACCAAGAAAGCAATGTTTCAAGCAAGAAAGCGAGGAGGAAATGCATAATGGAATCATGATCCCTTCTTGATAGATTCTAAGCCATGTGCCTTCTTTGTTTCTTTCTCTCAAGGTCATTTCTTGTCCTCTTTGTTCTTTCCTGAGTTCTACCTTGGTCAATCACAACCACGAGCACAATCAGGATGCTTTCTTGATTCAAGAAATCAGTCAAGAACTAGTGACCAAGAAAGAAGAAGTCAAGAAACTTAGTTGACTTCTTTCTTGTTGAGCAAGAAAGAAATGTCTCAAGCAAGAAAGCAAGCAGGAAAAGATGAAAGGAATCAAGATTCTTTCTTGATTGATTCCACGCAGTGTTTCTTCTTTATTTATTTCTCTCATGGTCATTTCTTGTCCTATTTGTTCTTTCCTGAGTTCTACCTAGGACAATCGCAACCACGAGCTCAATCAAGATGCTTTCTTGATTGCGATCTTGATTCAAGAAAGCAGTCAAGAACAAGCGACCAAGAAAGAAGAAGTCACGAAACTTAGTTGACTTCTTTCTTGTTGACCAAGAAAACAATGTTTCACGCATGAAAGCGAGGAAATGAAGAAAGAAATTAAGATCCCTTCTTGATTGATTGGAAGCTATGATTCTTCTTTATTTCCTTCTCTCATGGTAGTTTCTTGTCTGCTTTGTCCTTTCTTGAGTTCTACCTTGGTCAATCGTAACCACGGGCATAATCAAGATGGTTACCTGATTGCGATCTTGATCCAAGAAAGCAGCCAAGAACAAGCGACCATGTAAGAAGAAGTCAAGAAGCTCAATTGCATTCTTTCTGTTGACCAAGAAAGCAATGTTTCAAGCAAGAAACCATGAAGGAAATAAAGAAAGGAATCAAGATCCCTTCTTGATTGAATCTAAGCCATGTTTCTTCTTTGATTCTTTCTCTCATGGTCATTTCTTGTTTTCTTTGTTCTTTCTTGAGTTCTTCCTTGGTCAATTGCAACCACTGGCGCAATCAAGATGCTTTCTTGATTGCGATCTTGCTTCAAGTAAGCAGTCAAGAACAAGCGACAAAGAAAGAAGAAGTTAAGGAGCTCAGTTGACTTCTTTCTTATTGACCAAGAAAGCAATGTTCCAAGAAAGAAAGAATTGACAAAATGAAGGAATCAAGATCCCTTCTTCATTGATTCCAAGCCATGTTTCTTCTTTGATTCTTTCTCTCATGGTCGTTTCTTGTTCTCTTTGTTCTTTCTTGGGTTCTACCTTAGTCAATCGCAATGGCGGGCGTAATCAAGATGCTTTCTTAATTGGATCATGATTCAAGAAAGCAACCAAGAACAAGCGGCCAAGAAAGAAGAAGTTAAGAAGGTTAGCTGACTTCTTTCTTGTTGACAAAGACAGCAATGTTTCAAGCAAGAAAGCAAGGAGGAAATGAAGAAAGGAATCAAGATCCCTACTTGATTGATTCCAAGCCGTGTTTCTTCTTTGTTTCTTTCTCTCATGGTTGTTTCATGTCCTCTTTGTTCTTTCTTGAGTTCTACCTTGGTCAATCACAACCATTGGCCCAATCAAGATGCTTTCTTGATTGCGATCTTGATTCAAGAAAGCAGCCAAGAACAAGCGGCCAAGAAAGAAGAAGTCAAGAAGGTCAGTTGACTTATTTCTTGTTGATGAAAAAACAATGTTTCAAGAAAGAAAGCAACGAGGAAATGCAGAAAGGAATCACGATCCCTTATTGATTGATTCCAAGCCATGTTTCTTCTTTGTTTCTTTCTCTCATGATCGTTTCTTGTCCTCTTTGTTCTTTCCTGAGTTCTACCTTGGTCAATCACAACCACGGGCGCAATCAAGATGCTTTGTTGATTTAAGAAAGCAGTCAAGAACTAGTGACCAAGAAAGAAGAAGTTAAGAAGCTTAGTTGACTTCTTTCTTGTTGAACAAGAAAGCTATGTTTCAAGCAAGAAAGGAAGCAGGAAACGATGACAGGAATCAATATCCCTTCTTAATTGATTCCAAGCTGTGTTTCTTCTTTGATTCTTTCTCTCATGGTCATTTCTTGTTCTGTTTGTTCTTTCTTGGGTTCTACCTTAGTCAATCGCAACCACGGGGGCAATCAAGATGCTTTCTTGATTGCGATCATGATTCAAGAAAGCAACCAAGAACAAGCGACCAAGAAAGAAGAAGTCAAGAAGGTCAGCTGACTTCTTTCTTGTTGAGCAAGAAAGCAACGTTTCAAGCAAGAAAGCAAGGAGGAAATGAAGAAAGGAATCAAGATCCCTGCTTCATTTATTCCAAGCGTGTTTCCTCTTTGTTTCTTTCTCTTATGGTCATTTCTTGTCCTCTTTGTTCTTTCTTGAGTTCTACCTTAGTCAATCGCAACCACGAGTGCAATCAAGATGCTTTCTTGAATGCAAACTTAATTCAAGAAAGCAGCCAAGAACAAGAGACCACGAAAGAAGAAGTCAAGATGCTTAGTTGACTTCGTTCTTGTTGGCCAAGAAAAAAATGTTCCAAGAAAGAAAGCATTGACGATATGAAGAAAGGAATCAAGATCCATTCTTGATTGATTCTAAGCCGTGTTTCTTCTTTGAATCTTTCTCTCATGGTCGTTTCTTGTTCTGTTTGTTCTTTCTTGGGTTCTACCTTAGTCAATCGCAACCACAGGCACAATCAAGATGCTTTCTTGATTGCGATCATGATTCAAGAAAGCAACCAAGAACAAGCGACCAAGAAAGAAGAAGTCAAGAAGGTCAGTTAACTTCTTTCTTGTTGACAAAGAAAGCAATATTTCAAGCATGAAAGCAAGGAGGAAATGAAGAAAGGAATCAAGATCCCTACTTGATTGATTCCAGGTTGTGTTTCTTCTTTTTTTCTTTCTGTCATGGTTGTTTCTTGTCCTCTTTGTTATTTCTTGAGTTCTACCTTGGTCAATCGCAACCATTGGCACAATCAAGATGCTTTCTTCATTACAATCTTGATTCAAGAAAGCAGCCAAGAACAAGCGGCCAAGAAAGAAGAAGTCAAAAAGGTCAGTTGACTACTTTCTTGTTGACAAAGAAAGCAAGGTGGAAATGCAGAAAGGAATCATGATCCCTTCTTGATTGATTCCATGCTGTGTTTCTTCTTTGTTTCTTTCTCTCATGGTCGTTTCTTGTCCTCTTTGTTCTTTCCTGAGTTCTACCTTGGTCAATCGCAACCACGGCCGCAATCAAGATGCTTTCTTAATTCAAGAAAGCAGTCAAGAACTAGTGACAAAGAAAGAAGAAGTCAAGAAGCTTAGTTGACTTCTTTCTTGTTGAGCAAGTAAACAATGTGTCAAGCAAGAAAGCAAGCAGGAAATGATGAAAGGAATCAAGATCCCTTCTTGATTGATTCCAAGCCATGTTTCTTCTTTGTTTCTTTCTCTCATGGTCATTTCTCGTCCTCTTTGTGCTTTCTTGATTGCGATCTTGATTCAAGAAAGTAGTCAAGAACAAGCGACCAAGAAAGAAGAAGTCAAGAAGCTCACTTGACTTCTTTCTTATTGACCAAGAAAACAATGTTTCAAGCAAGAAAGCAAGGAGGAAATGAAGAAAGGAATCAAGATCCCTACTTGATTTATTCCAAGCGTGTTTCTTCTTTGTTTCTTTCTCTTATGGTCGTTTCTTGTCCTCATTGTTCTTTCTTGAGTTCTGCCTTAGTCAATCGCAACCATGGGCGCATTCAAGATGCTTTCTTCAATGCGAACTTAATTCAAGAAAGCAGCCAAGAACAAAAGACCAAGAAAGAAGAAGTCAAGAAGCGTAGTTGACTTCTTTCTTGTTGACCAAGAAAGCAATGTTCCAAGAAAGAAAGCATGGACGAAATGAAGAAAGGAATCAAGATCCCTTCTTGATTGATTCTAAGCTATGTTTCTTCTTTGATTCTTTCTCTCATGGTCATTTCTTGTTCTGTTTATTCTTTCTTGGGTTCTACCTTAGTCAATGGCAACCACAGGCGCAATCAAGATGCTTTCTTGATTGCGATCATGATTCATGAAAGCAACCAAGAACAAGCGAGCAAGAAAGAAGAAGTCAAGAAGGTCAGTTGACTTCTTTCTTGTTGACTAAGAAAGCAATGTTTCAAGCAAGAAAGCAAGCGGAAAATGATGAAAGGAATCAAGATCCCTTCTTGACTGATTCCAAGCTGTGTTTCTTCTTTGTTTCTTTCTCTCATGGTCATTTCTTATCCTCTTTGTTCTTTCCTGAGTTCTACCTTGGTCAATCGCAACCACGGCCGCAATCAAGATGCTTTCTTAATTCAAGAAAGCAGTCAAGAACTAGTGACAAAGACAGAAGAAGTCAAGAAGCTTAGTTGACTTCTTTCTTGTTGAGCAAGTAAACAATGTGTCAAGCAAGAAAGCAAGCAGGAAATAATGAAAGGAATCAAGATCCCTTCTTGATTGATTCCAAGCCATGTTTCTTCTTTGTTTCTTTCTCTCATGGTCATTTCTCATCCTCTTTGTGCTTTCTTGATTGCGATCTTGATTCAAGTCAAGAACAAGCGACCAAGAAAGAAGAAGTCAAGAAGCTCACTTGACTTCTTTCTTGTTGACTAAGAAAGCAATGTTTCAAGCAAGAAAGCAAGCAGAAAATGATGAAAGGAATCAAGATCCCTTCTTGACTGATTCCAAGCCGTGTTTCTTCTTTGTTTCTTTCTCTCATGGTCATTTCTTGTCCTCTTTGTTCTTTCCTGAGTTCTACCTTGGATAATTGTAACCACAAACGCAATCAAGATGCTTTCTTGATTGCGATCTTGATTCAAGAAAGCAGTCAAGAACAAGCGACCAAGAAAGAAGAAGTCAAGAAGCTTAGTTGACTTCTTTCTTGTTGACCAAGAAAACAATGTTTCAAGCAAGAAAGCAAGGAGGAAATGCAGAAAAGAATCATGATCCCTTCTTGATTGATTCAAAGCCGTGTTTCTCCTTTGTTTCTTTCTCTCATGGTCGTTTCTTGTCCTCTTTGTTCTTTCTTGAGTTCTACCTTGGTCAATCGCTACCATGGGCTCAATCAAGATGCTTTCTTAATTCAAGAAAGCAGTCAAGAACTAGTGACAAAGAAAGAAGAAGTCAAGAAGCTTAGTTGACTTCTTTCTTGTTGAGCAAGAAAGCAATGTTTCAAGCAACAATGCAACCAGGAAATGATGAAAGGAATCAAGATCCCTTCTTGACTGATTCCAGCCCGTGTTTCTTCTTTATTTCGTTCTCTCATGGTCATTTCTTGTCCTCTTTGTTCTTTCCTGAGTTCTACCTTGGACAATCGCAACCACGAGCGCAATCAAGATGCTTTCTTGATTGCGATCTTGATTCAAGAAACCAGTCAAGAACAAGCGACCAAGAGAGAAGAAGTCAAGGAGCTCAGTTGACTTTTTTCTTGTTGACCAAGAAAGCAATGTTTCAAGCAAGAAAGTAAGCATGAAATGATGAAAGGAATCAAGATCCCTTCTTGACTGATTCCAAGCCATGTTTCTTCTTTGTTTCTTTCTCTCATGGTCATTTCTTGTCCTCTTTGTTCTTTCCTGAGTTCTACCTTGGACAATCACAACCACGAGCGCAATCAAGATGCTTTCTTGATTGCGATCTTGATTCAAGAAAGCAGTCAAGAACAAGCGACCAAGAGAGAAGAAGTCAAGAAGCTCAGTTGACTTTTTTTCTTTTTGACCAAGAAAATAATGTTTTCAGCAAGAAAGCATAGAGGAAATGAAGAAAGAAATTAAGATCCCTTCTTGATTCATTCCAAGATGTGTTTCTTCTTTGTTTCTTTCGCTCATGCTCATTTCTTCTCCTCTTTCTTCTTTCTTGAGTTGTTCATTGGTCAATCGCAACCACGAGCGCAATTAAGATGCTTTCTTGATTGCGAACTTGATTTAGGAAAGCAGCAAAGAACAAGTGACCAAGAAAGAAGAAATCAAGAAGCTCAGTTGACTTCTTTCTTGTTGACCAAGAAAGCAATGTTTACAGCAAGAAAGCAAGGAGGATATTAAGAAAGGAATCAAGATCCCTACTTGATTTATTTGAAGCTTGTTTCTTCTTTGTTTCTTTCTCTTATGGTCTTTTCTTTTCCTCTTTGTTCTTTCTTGAGTTATACCTTGGTCAATCGCAACCACGGACGCAGTCAAGATGCTTTATTGATTGCGATTTTGATTCAAGAAAGTAACCAAGAACAAGCGACCATGAAAGAAGAAGTCAAGAAGGTCAGTTGACTTCTTTCTTGTTGACCAAGAAAGCAATGTTTCAAGCAAGAAAGCGAGGAGGAAATGAAGAAAGGACTCAAGATCCCTACTTGATTGATTCCAAGCCGTGTTTCTTCTTTGTTTCTTTCTCTCATGGTTGTTTCTTGTCCTCTTTGTTCTTTCATGAGTTCTACCTTGGTCAATCGTAACTGTTGGCACAATGAAGATGCATTCTTGGTTGCGATCTTGATTCAAGAAAGCAGCCAAGAACAAGCGGCCAAGAAAGAAGAAGTCAAGAAGGTCAGTTGACTTCTATCTTGTTGACCAAGAAAGCAATGTTTCATGTAAGAAAACAAGGAGGAAATGAAGAAAGGAATCAAGATCCCTACTTGATTGATTCCAAGCCATGTTTCTTCTTTGTTTCTTTCTCATGGTTGTTTCTTGTCCTCTTTGTTCTTTCATGAGTTCTACCTTGGTCAATCGCAACCACGGGCACAACCAAGATGCTTTTTTGATTCAAGAAAGCAGTCCAGAACTAGTGACCAAGAAAGAAGAAGTCAAGCAGCTGAGTTGACTTCCTTCTTGTTGAGCAAGAAAGCAATGTTTCAAGCAAGAAAGCAAGCAGGAAATGATGAAAGGAATCAAGATCCCTTCTTGAATGATTCCAAGCCGTGTTTCTTCTTTGTTTCTTTCTCTTATGATTCTTGTCCTCTTTGTTCTTTCCTGAGTTCTACCTTGGACAATCGTAATCACGAGCACAATCAAGATGCTTTCTTGATTGCGATCTTGATTCAAGAAAGCAGTCAAGAACAAGCGACCAAGAGAGAAGAAGTCAAGAAGCTCAGTTGACTTCTTTCTTGTTAACCAAGAAAACAATGTTTCAAGCGAGAAAGCAAGGGGGAAATGAGGAAAGAAATTAAGATCCCTTCTTGATTCATTCCAAGATGTGTTTCTTCTTTGTTTCTTTCACTCATGGTCATTTCTTATCCTCTTTCTTCTTTCTTGAGTTCTACCTTGGTCAATCACAACCATGGGCGCAATTATGATGCTTTCTTGATTCAAGAAAGTAGTCAAGAACTAGTGACAAAGAAAGAAGAAGTCAAGAAGCTTAGTTGACTTCTTTCTTGTTGAGCAAGAAAGCAATGTTTCAAGCAAGAAAGCAAGCAGGAAATGATGAAAGGAATGAAGATCCCTTCTTGATTGATTGCAAGCCATGTTTCTTCTTTGTTTCTTTCTCTCATGGTCATTTCTCGTCCTCTTTGTACTTTCTTGATTGCGATCTTGATTCAAGAAAGTAGTCAAGAACAAGCGACCAAGAAAGAAGAAGTCAAGAAGCTCACTTGACTTCTTTCTTGTTGACCAAGAAAACAATGTTTCAAGCAAGAAAGCAAGGAGGAAATGAATAAAGGAATCAAGATCCCTACTTGATTTATTCTAAGCGTGTTTCTTCTTTGTTTCTTTCTCTTATGGTCATTTCTTGTCCTCTTTGTTCTTTCTTGAGTTCTACCATAGTCAATCACAACCACGGGCGCAATCAAGATGCTTTCTTGAATGCAAACTTAATTCAAGAAAGAACCCAAGAACAAGAGACCAAGAAAGAAGAAGTCAAGAAGCTTAGTTGACTTCTTTCTTGTTGACTAAGAAAGAAATGTTTCAAGCAAGAAAGCAAGGAGAAAATTAAGAAAGGAATCAAGATCCCTACTTGATTTATGAGAAGCTTGTTTCTTTGTTTCTTTCTCTTATGGTCGTTTGTTGTCCACTTTGTTCATTCTTGAGTTCTACCTTGGTCAATCGCAACCACGGGCGCAATGAATATGCTTTCTTGATTGCGATCTTGATTCAAGAAAGTAACCAAGAACAAGCGACCAAGAAAGAAGAAGTCAAGAAGGTCAGTTGAATTCTTTCTTGTTGGCTAAGAAAGCAATGTTTCAAGCAAGAAAGCAAGGAGGAAATGAAGAAAGGAATCAAGATCCCTACTTGATTGGTTCCAAGCCGTGTTTCTTCTTTGTTTCTTTCTCTTATGGTTGTTTCTTGTCCTCTTTGTTCTTACATGAGTTCTGCCTTGGTCAATCGCATCCATTGGCACAATCAATATGCTTTCTTGGTTGCGATCTTGACTCAAGAAAGAAGCCAAGAACAAGTGGCCAAGAAAGAACAAGTCAAGAAGGTCAGTTGACTTTTTTCTTATTGACCATGAAAGCAATGTTCCAAGAAAGAAAGCAAGGACGAAATGAATAAAGGAATCAAGATCCCTTCTTGATTGATTCTAAGCCGTGTATCTTCATTATTTCATTCTCTCATGGTAGTTTCTAGTCCTCTTTGTTCTTTCTTGAGTTCTACCTTTGTCAATCGTAACCACGGGCACAATCAAGATGCTTACTTGATTGTGATCTTGATCCAAGAAAGCAGCTAAGAACAAGCGACCAAGAAAGCCGAAGTCAAGAAGCTCAGTTGACTTCTTTCTGTTGACCAAGAAAGCAATGTTTCAAGCAAGAAAGCAAGGAGGAAATGAAGAAAGGAATCAAGATCCCTTCTTGATTGATTCCAAGCCATGTTTCTTCTTTGGTTCTTTCTCTCATGGTCGTTTCTTATTCTTTGTGTTCTTTCTTGGGTTCTACCTTAGTCAATCACAACCATGGCCGCAATCAAGATGCTTTCTTGATTGCGATCATGTTTCAAGAAAGCAACCAAGAACAAGCGACCAAGAAAGAAGAAGTCAAGAAGGTCAGTTGACTTCTCTCTTGTTGAGCCAGAAAGTAATCTTTCAAGCAAGAAAGCAAGGAGGGAATGAAGAAAGGAATCAAGATCCCTACTTAATTGATTCCAAGCCGTGTTTCTTCTTCGTTTCTTTTTCTCATGGTTGTTTCTTGTCCTCTTTGCTCTTTTATGAGTTCTACCTTGGTCAATCGCAACCATTGGCACAATCAAGATGCTTTCTTGGTTGCGATCTTAATTCAAGAAAGCAGCCAAGAACAAGCGGCCAAGAAAGAAGAAGTCAAGAAGGTCATTTGACTTCTTTCTTGTTGACAAAGAAAGCAATGTTTCAAGAAAGAAGCAAGGAGGAAATGCAGAAAGGAATGACGATCCCATCTTGATTGATTCCATGTGGTGTTTCTTCTTTGTTTCTTTCTCTCATGGTCATTTCTTGTCATCTTTGTTCTTTCCAGAGTTCTACCTTGGTCAATCGAAACCACGGGCACAATCAAGATGCTTTCTTGATTCAAGAAAGCAGTCAAGAACTAGTGACCAAGAAAGAAGAGGTCAAGAAGTTGAGTTAACTTCTTTCTTGTTGAGCAAGAAAGCAATGTTTCAAGCAAGAAAGCAAGCAGGAAATGAAGAAAGGAATCTAGATCCCTACTTGATTGATTCCAAGCATGTTTCTTCTTTGATTCTTTCTCTCATGGTCATTTCTTGTTCTCTTTGTTCTTTCTTGGGTTCTACCTTGGTCAATCGCAAACACGGGGGCAATGAAGATGCTTTCTAGATTGCAATCTTGGTTCTAGAAAGCAGCAAACAATAATTGACCAAGAAAGAAGAGGTCAAGAAACTCAGTTGACTTCTTTCTTGTTGAGCAAGAAAGCAATGTTTCAAGCAAGAAAGCATGGTGGAAATGATGTAAGGAATCAAGATCCCTTCTTGATTGATTCCATGCCGTGTTTCTTCTTTGTTTCTTTCTCTCATAGTCGTTTCTTGTCCTCTTTGTTTTTTCTTAAGTTCTACCTTGGTCAATCGCAAACACGGGGGCAATGAAGATGCTTTCTAGATTGCAATCTTGATTCTTGAAAGCAGCAAACAATAAGTGAACAAGAAAGAAGAGGTCAAGAAACTCAGTTGACTTCTTTCTTGTTGAGCAAGAAAGCAATGTTTCAAGCAAGAAAGCAAGGTGGAAATGATGTAAGGAATCAAGATCCCTTCTTGATTGATTCCAAGGCGTGTTTCTTCTTTATTTCTTTCTCTCATGGTCGTTTCTTGTCCTCTTTGTTCTTTCTTGAGTTCTACCTTGGTCAATCGCAACCACGGGTGCAATCAAGATGCTTTCTTGATTATGATCTTCTTCAAGAAAGCAGTCAAGAACAAGCGACCAAGAAAGAAGTCAAGAAGCTCAGTTTACTTTTTTCTTGTTGACCAACAAATCAATGTTTCATGAAAGAAAGCAAGAATGAAATGGAGAAAGGAATCAAGATCCCTTCTTGATTGATTCCATGCCGTCTGTATTTCTTTCTCTCATGGTCGTTTCTTGTCCTCTTTGTTCTTTCTTGAGTTCTACCTTGGTCAATCGCAACCATGGGTGCAATTAAGATGTTTTCTTGATTGCGATCTCTATTCAAGAAAACAGCCAAGAAGAAGCAACTAAGAAAGATGAAGTGAAGAAGCTTAGGTGACTACTTTCTCGTTGACCAAGAAAGGAATGTTTCAAGCAAGAAAGCAAGGATGAAATGAAGAAAGGAATCAAAATACCTTCTTCATTGATTCCGAGCAATGTTTCTTCATTGTTTCTTTCTCTCAGGGTTGTTTCTTTTCCTCTTTGTTCTTTCTTCAGTTCTACCTTGGTCAATCGCAACCATTGACGTAATCAAGATAGTTTCCTGATTGCGATCTCTATTCAAGAAAGCAGCCAAGCACAAGCAACAAAAAAAAAAGAAGTCAAGAAGCTCGGTTGACTTCTTTCTTGTTGACCAAGAAAGCAATGTATAAAGAAAGAAAGCAAGCAGGAAATGAAGAAAAGAATCAAGATCACTTTTTGATTGATTCCAAGTCGTGTTTCTTCTTTATTTCTTACTCTCATGGTCGTTTCTTGTCGTCCTTGTTGTTTCTTGAGTTCTGCCTTGGTCAATCGCAACCACGGGTGTAAGCATGATGCTTTCTTGATTGCGATCTTGATTCAAGAAAGCAGCCAAGAACAACCGACCAAGAAAGAAGAAGTCAAAAAGCTCAGTTGACTTTTTTCATATTGACCAAGAAAGCAATGTTTCAAGCAAGAAAGCAAGGAGAAAATGAAGAAAGAAATCAAGATCCCTTGTTGATTGATTCAAAGCCATGTCTCTTCTTTGTTTCTTTCTCTCATGGTCCTTTCTTATCCTCTTTGTTCTTTCTTTAGGTATACCTTGGGCAATCGCAACCATGGGCACAATCAAGATGCTTTGTTGATTACGATCTTGATTCAAGAAAGCAGCCAAGAACAACTGACAAAGAAAGAAGAAATCAAGAAGCTCATTTGACTTCTTTCTTGTTGACCAAGAAAGCAATGTTTCAAGAAGGAAAGCAAGGAGGAAATGAAGAATGGAATCAAGATCCCTTCTTGATTGATTCCAAGCTGTGTTTCTTGATTGTTTCTTTCTCTCAGGGTCATTTCTTGTCCTCTTTGTTCTTTCTTGAGTTCTACCTAGGACAAACGCAACCATGGGCACAATCAACATGCTTTCTTGATTACGATCTTGATTCAAGAAAGCAGCCTAGAATAACCGACCAAGAAAGAAGAAGTCAAGAAGCTCAGTTGACTTCTTTCTTGTTGACCAAGAAAGCAATGTTTCAAGAAGGAAAGAAAGGAGGAAATGAAGAAAGGGATAAAGATCACTTCTTGATTGATTCCAAGACATGTTTCTTCTTTGTTTCTTTCTCTCATGGTCCTTTCTTGTCCTTTTTGTTCTTTCTTGAGTTATACCTCGGTCATTCGCAACCATGGGCACAATCAAGATGCTTTCTTGATTGTGATCTTTATTCAAGAAAGCAGCCTAGAACAACCGACCAAGAAAGAAGAAGTAAAGAAGCTCAGTTGATTTCTTTCTTACTGACCAAGAAAGCAATGTTTCAAGAAGGAAAGCATGGAGGAAATGAAGAAAGGAATCAAGATCCCTTCTTGATTTATTCCAAGCTGTGTTTCTTCTTTGTTTCTATCTCTCTTGGTCGTTTCTTGTCCTCTTTGTTCATTATTAACTTCTACCTTGGTCAATTGCAACCATTGGCACAATCAAGATGCATTCTTGATTGCGATCTTGATTCAAGAAAGCAGCCGAGAACAAGTGACCAAGAAAGAAGAAGTCAAGAAGCTCAGCTGACTTCTTTCTTATTGACCAAGAAAGCAATGTTTCAAGCAAGAAAGCAAGGAGGAAATGAAGAAAGGAATCAAGATCCCTTCTTGATTGATTCCAAGCCGTGTTTCTCCTTTGATTCTTTCTCTCAGGGTCGTTTCTTGTCCTCTTTGTTCTTTCTTCAGTTCTACCTTGGTCAATCTCAACCATGGGCACAATCAAGATGCTTTCTTGATTGCGATCTTGATTCAAGAAAGCAGCCAAGAACAACCGACCAAGAAAGAAAAAGTCAAGAAGCTTAGTTGACTTCTTTCTTGTTGACTAAGAAAGCAATGTTTCAAGAAGGAAAGGAAGGAGGAAATGAAGAAAGGAATCAAGATCCCTTCTTGATTGATTCCAAGCCGTGTTTCTTCATTGTTTCTTTCTCTCAGGGTCATTTCTTGTCCTCTTTTTATTTTCTTGAGTTCTACCTTGGTCAATCGCAACCATGGGCACCATTAAGATGCTTTCTTGATTGCAATCTTGATTCAACAAAGCAGCCAAGAACAAGTGACCAAGAAAGAAGAAGTCAAGAAGCTCAGTTGGCTTCTTTCTTGTTGACCAAGAATGCAATGTTTCAAGCAAGAAAGCAAGGACAAAATGAACAAATGAATCAAGATACCTTCTTGATCGATTCCAAGACGTGTTTATTATTTGTTTCTTTCTCTTATGGTCCTTTGTTGTCCTCTTTCTTCTTTCTTGTGTTCAACCTTGGTCAATCACAACTACGGGCGCTATTAAGATGCTTTCTTGATTGCGATCATGATTCAAGAAAGCAACCAAGAACAAGCGACCTAGAAAGAAGAATTCAAGAAGGTCAGTTGACTTCTTTCATGTAGACCAAGAAATCAATGTTTCAAGTAAGAAAGCAAGGAGAAAATGAAGAGAGGAATCAAGATCCCTTCTTGATTGATTCCAAGCCGTGTTTTTGCTTTATTTTTTTCTCTTATGGTCCTTTCTTGTTCTCTTTGTTTATTGTTGAGTTCTACCTTGGTCAATCGCAACCACGGGCGCAATCAAGATGCTTTCTTGATTGCGATCTTGATTCAAGAAAGCAGTCAAGAAAAAGTGACCAAGAAGGAAGAAGTCAAGAAGCTCAGCTGACTTCTTTCTTGTTGACCAAGAAAGCAATATTTCAAGCAAGAAAGCAAGGAGGAAATGAAGAAAGGATTGAAGATCCCTTTTGATTTATTACAAGTTGTGTTTCTTCTTTGTTTCTTTCTCTCATGGTCGTTTCTTGTCCTCTTTGTTCTTTCTTGAGTTCTATCTTGGTCAATTGCAACCATGGGGCGCAATCAAGATGCTTTCTTGATTGCAATCCTTATTCAAGAAAGCAGCCAAGAACAAGCAACCAAGAAAGAAGAAGTCTGAAATACCGAGAAACACACTAGAAGAGGGGTTGAATAATGTGTATAAATTATTTTTGGTATCCTTTTTAAATATGAAGATAGTGTATCTTAAGTTTTACAAGAACCTGTGAAATAGAAGACTATGCTATCGTCCAGTGGTTCAAATACAACAATTCAATGAAACTGCGTTTTCTCATTTTTCGTTAGAACACACGCTAAAATATTTTCTTAAACAAAATATGTAAAGAAATTCTTTTGTGGTATGTGAAGAGATGACTTAAGAGATTTGCTAGTAAGCTAGAAAGTGAAAGAGTAGAACACTTAGTTTTATACTGGTTCACTCTAACTGAGCTACGTCCAGTTCTCCTTCAAAAACTTTTGAAGGGTTCTACTAATCAGAGTCTGATTACAAACAAGTATTTTAACACTGCCACTTCTGGCTACAAGTATTCTCTAGGCCACTCCTGGCACACCTTTAATCTCCCCCTAAGATTAAAGCAAACCTAAGTATTCTTTAACACTAAGCCACTCCTGGCTTTCCAAATAGATATTGTTTGAGTATAGAAATAATGAATAGCTCTCACAGAGAGGATATTACAATAAAAAACAAATATACAGGATCGCTTAGCAAAGCTAAGTAGAAAGTTCTTTTTCGCGCAAGTGTGGATCGTCCAGTCGTTTTGACAGAGTTTCGGCTCTTAATTTAAATCTCTTCTTTTTGATGTATGAGCTTGTTCCTCTATTTATAGACAGCTTGGTGTAAAGTATCCATTGTGGGATATGTACCTTTGCCAATAGTGGTTCCCTCCCAACTATGTGACCGTTGTCACGAGTTGGCTTGGGTTGGAGAGACGGAGGAGACAACCGTACATGTAGCGCCTCCTCTACTTGTACTATTTCTGCAGAGAAGTGCTTTTCTGTCCTTGTACAATACTTTTTCGAAAATTCAAATAGAATGTCATGTTAGAATGAGGAGGAACAATCGAACATTCCAGAGAATCATCATTGAAAACGTATTGTCGCAATATATAACTTTTAAGATAGGAAAATAGAGTGTAAGTTATATATAGGCATTGGACGCTTGCTTTACAGAAACATTGGACGCTGGACGTAGTACTTTTCAAAACATATTTGGACGCTTTGCTTATTGAAATATAAAGTCTAAGTTTGAGAGATACAATACCATTGCGGCATTGGACGACGTAGATCCTATAACACTCAAACAGAACCATTAGATACTTCAAGATTTATCCTTTATTTGTTATCATCAAAACCAAAATTTGAGGGGTTGGACATCGTCCATAGTCTTAGAACTTAACAGAGTCAAGAAGCTCAGTTGACTTCGTTCTTGTTGACTAAGAAAGCAACATTTCAAGCAAGAAAGCTTGGAGAAAATGAAGAAAGGAATCAAGATCCCTTCTTGAATTATTCCAGGCCGTGTTTCTTCTATATTTCTTTCTCTCAGGGTCATTTATTATCCTTTTTCTTCTTTCTTGTGTTCTACCTTTGTCAATCTCAACCATGGGGTGCAATCAAAATGCTTTCTTGATTGTAATTTTGCTTCAAGAAAGCAGCCAAGAAGAAACGACCAAGAAAGAAGAACTCAAGAATCTCAGTTGACTTCATTCTTGTTAACAAAGAAAGCATTTTTACAAGCAAGAAAGCAAGGAGAAAATGAAGAAAGGAATCAAGATCCCTTCTTGATTGATTCCAAGCCGTGTTTCTTCTTTGTTTCTTTCTCTCGTGGTCGTTTCTTGTCCTCTTTGTTCTTTCTTAAGTTCTACCTTGGTCAATCGTAACCATGGGCGCCGTCAAGATGCTTTCTTGATTGCGATCTTGATTCAACAAAGCAGCTAAGAACAAGCGACCAAGAAAGAAGAAGTCAAGAAGCTCAGTTGACTTCTTTCTTGCTGACCAAGAAAGCAATGTTTGAAGCAAGAAAGGAAGGAGGAAATGAAGAAAGGAATCAATATTCCTTCTTGATTGATTCCAAGCCATGTTTCTTCTTTATTTCTTTCTCTCAGGGTCATTTCTTGTCCTCTTTGTTCTTTCCTAAGTTCTACCTTGGTCAATCGCAACCATTGGCATAATCAAGATGCTTTCTTGATTGCGATATTAATTTAAGAAAGCAGACAAGAACAAGTGACCAAGAAAGAAGAAGTCAAGAAGCTCAGTTAACTTCTTTCTTGTTGACCAAGAAATCAATGTTTCAAGCAAGAAAGAAAGGAGAAAATGAAGAAAGGAATCAAGATCCCATCTTGATTGATTCCACGCCGTGTTTCTTCATTGTTTCTTTCTCTCACGGTCATTTCTTGTCCTCTTTGTTCTTTCTTAAGTTCTACCATGGTCAATCACAACCATGGGCGCCATCAAGATGCTTTCTTGATTTCGATCTTGATTTAAGAAAGCAGCCAAGAACAAGCGACCAAGAAAGAAGAATTCAAGAAGCTCAGTTGGCTTCTTTCTTATTGACGAACAAAGCAATGTTTGTAGCGAGAAAGCAAGGAGGAAATGAAGAAAGGAATCAAGATCCCTTCTTGATTGATTCCAAGCCGTGTTTTTCTTTGTTTCTTTCTCTCATGGTTGTTTCTTGTCCTTTTTGTTCTTTCTTGAGTTCTACCTTGGTCAATCGCAACCATGGGCGCCATCAACATGCTTTCTTGATGGTGATCTTGATTCAACAAAGCAACCAAGAACAATCGACCAAGAAAGAAGAAGTAAAGAAGCTCAGTTGACTTCTTTCTTGTTGACCAAGAAAGCAATGTTTCAAGCAAGAAAGCAAGGACAAAATGAAGAAAGGAATCAAGATCCCTTCTTGATTGATTCTAAGTCGTGTTTCTTGTTTGTTTCTTTCTCTCATGGTCGTTTCTTGTCCTCTTTTTTTCTATCTTGAGTTCTACCATGGACAATTGCAACCATGGGTGCAATCAAGAAGTTTTCTTGATTGCGATCTTGATTCAAGAAAGCAGCCAAGCACAAGCGACCAAGAAAGAAGAATTCAAGAAGCTCAGTTGACTTATTTCGTGTTGACGAAGAAAGCAATGTTTAAAGCAAGGATGAAATGAAGAAAGGAATCAAGATCCCTTCTTGATTGATTCCAAGCCGTGTTTATTCTTTGTTTCTTTCTTTCATGGTCCTTTCGTGTCCTCTTTGTTCTTTCTTGAGTTCTACCTGGGTTAATCGCAACCATGGGCAAAATCAAGATGCTTTCTTGATTGTGATCTTGATTAGAGAAAGTAGCCAGGAACAAGTGACCAAGAAAGAAGAAGTCAAGAAGCTCAGTTGACTTTTTTCTTGTTGACCAAGAAAGCAATGTTTCAAGAAGGAAAGCAAGGAGGAAATGAAGAAAGGAATCAAGATCCTTTCTTGATTTATTCCAAGCCGTGTTTCTTCTTTGTTTCTTTCTCTTATGGTCGTTTCTTGTCCTCTTTGTTTATTATTGATTTCTACCTTGGTCAATCGCAACCATGGGCATAATCAAGATGCTTTCTTGATTGCAATCTTGATTCAAGAAAGCAGCCACGAACAAGTGACCAAGAAAGAAGAAGTGAAGAAGCCCAGTTGACTTCTTTCTTGTTGACCAAGAAAGCTATGTTTCAAGAAAGAAAGCAAGGAGGAAATGAAGAAAGGAATCAAGATTTCTTCTTGATTGATTCCAAGCCGTGTTTATGCTTTGTTTCTTTCTCGCATGGTCATTTCTTGTCCTCTTTGTTCTTTCTTGAGTTCTACCTTGGTCAATTGCAAGCATGGGTACAATCAAGATGCTTTCATGATTACGATCTTGATTCAAGAAAGCAGCCAAGAACAAGCGACCAAGAAAGAAGAAGTCAAGAGTCTCTGTTGACTTCTTTCTTGTTGACCAAGAAAGCAAAGTTTCAAGCTAGAAAGCAAGGAGAAAATGAATAAAAGAATCAAGATCCTTTCTTGCTTTATTCCAAGCCGTGTTTCTTCTTTGTTTCTTTCTCTCATGGTCATTTCTTGTCCAGTTTTTTCTTTCTTGAGTTCTACCTTGGTCAATCGCAACCATGGGCACAATCAAGATGTTTTCTTGATTGCGATCTTGATTCAAGAAAGTAGCCAAGAACAAGCGTACAAGAAAGAAGAATTCAAGAAGCTGAGTTGACTTCTTTCTTGTTAACAAAGAAAGCAATGTTTGAAATAAGAAAGCAAGGAGGAAATGAAGAAAGGAATCAAGATTCCTTCTTGATGGATTCCAAGCCGTGTTTCTTCTTTGTTTCTTTCTCTCATGGTCGTTTCTTGTCCTCTTTGTTCTTTCTTGACTTCTACCTTGTCAATCGCAACGATGGGCACAATCAAGATGCTTTCTTGATTATGATATTGATTTAGGAAAGCAGCCAAGAACAAGCAACCAAGAAAGAAGAAGTCAAGAAGCTCAGTTGACTTCTTTCTTGTTGACCATTTAAGCAATGTTTCTACCAAGAAAGCAAGGAGGAAATGAAGAAAGGAATCAAGATCCCTTCTTTATTGATTCTAAGCCGTGTTTCTTCTTTGTTTCTTTCTTTCATGGTCGTTTCTTGTCCTCTTTGTTCTTTCTTGAGTTTTATCTTGGCAATCGCAACCACAGGTGCAATCAAGATGCTTTCCTTATTGCGATCTTGGTTCAAGAAAGCAGTCAAGAACAAGTGACCAAGCCTAAAATGAACCTCGGGAACCAAAAATGGATCACGGAGCACAACGGATCTCAAAAGTAAAAAGTGCTCCAAGCATTATGGTTTTTTATGCATAAGAATACACCAGGTATCACGGGGCACCAAAACTCAAAAGTCTTATTTTGGAACGAAAATTGCACCATGTGTAGAAAATCCAGCACGGCCACCAAAATTGGACCACCGGGCATGCCAGACCTCAAAACTGAAAACTACTCTGAGCAATATCATTTTTTATGCATAAGGATGCACCAAGGATCACATGGCACCAAAACCCAAATGTCTTATTTTGGGATAAAAATTTGACCATATGCCGAAAATCCACCACGGGCACCAAAATTAGACCACGGGGTAGCACGGACCTCAAAACTGAAAAGTCCTCCGAACATCATGGTTTTTTATGCATAAGAATGCACCAAGGATCACAGGGCATCAAAACCCAAAAGTCTTATTTTGGAACAAAAATTGCACTAAGGACCGAAAATGCACAATGGGAACCAATATTGGCAATGGGGCACCGCAGACCTAAAAACTAAAAAGTGCTCCGAGCCTTATGATTTTTTATGCATAAAAATGCACCAAGGATCACGGGGCACCAAAACCCAAAAGTCTTATTTTGGAACGAAAATTGCACCATGTGCAGAAAATCCAGGACGGCCACCAAAATTGGACCACGGGGCACGCCAAACCTCAAAACTGAAAAGTGCTCTGAGCATTATCGTTTTTTATGCATAAGGATGCACCAAGAATCACAAGGCACCAAAACCCAAATGTCTTATTCTGGGATAAAAATTTGACCATGTGCCGAAAATCCACCACGGGCACCAAAATTGGACCACGAGGCACCACGGACCTCAAAACCGAAAAGTCCTCTGAGGATCATGGTTTTTTATGCATAAGAATGTACTAGGGATCACAGGGCACCAAAACCCAAAAGTCTTATTTTGGGACAAAAATTGCACCAAGGGCCGAAAATGCACCAATGGGAACCAAAATTGGACAACGGGGCACCGTAGACCTAAAAATTGAAAAGTGCTCTGAGCCTTATGATTTTTTATGCATAAGAATTCACCAGGGATCACGGGACACCAAAACCCAAAAGTAGCTTCATTGCGCCCGTGGTTGTGATTGACCAAGGTAGAACTCAAGAAAGAACAAAGAGGACAAGAAATGACCATGAGAGAAAGAAACAAAGAAGAAACACGGCTTGGAATCAATCAAGAAGGGATGTTGATTTCTTTCTTGATTTCCTCCTTGCTTTCTTGCTTGAAACACTGCTTTCTTGGTCAACAAGAAAGAAGTCAACCGAGCTTTTGAACTTATTTTTTCTTGGTCGCTTGTTCGTGACTGCTTTCTTAAATCAAGATCATAATTAAGAAAGCATCTTGATTGCGCCTATGGTTGCAATTGACCAAGGTAGAACTCAAGAAAGAACAAAGAGGACAAGAAATGACCATGAGAGAAAGAAACAAAGAAGAAACATGGCTTGGAATCAATCAAGGAGGGATCTTGATTCCTTTATTCATTTCCTCCTTGCTTTCTTGCTTGAAACATTGCTTTCTTTGTCAACAAGAAAGAAGTCAACTGAGCTTCTTGACTTCTTCTATCTTGGTCGCTTGTTCTTGACTGCTTTCTTGAATCAAGTTCGTAATCAAGATCTAGGGATCACAGGGCACCAAAATCCAAAAGTATTATTTTGGGACAAAAATTGCACCAAGGGCCGGAAATGTACCAATGGAACCAATATTGGACAACGGGGCACCGCAGACCTAAAAACTGAAAAGTGCTCCGAGCCTTATGATTTTTTATGCATAAGAATTCACCATGGATCACATGGCACCAAAACCCAAAAGTCTTATTTTAGCACGAAAATTGCACCATGTGCCGAAAATCCACCACAGGCACCAAAATTGGACCACATGGCACCACGAACCTTAAAACTGAAAAGTGGTTCGAGCATTAGGGTTTTTTATGCATAAGGATGCACCAAGGATCACGGGGCACCAGAACCCAAAAGTCTTATTTTCGCACAAAAATTGCATAATGGGCCGAAAATGCACCACAGGCACCAAAATTGGAGGCACCACGAACCTCAAAACTAAAAAGTGCTCAGAGCATTATTGTTTGTTAAGGATAAGAATCCACTAGGGATCACGGGGCACCAAAACCAAAACGTCTTATTTTGGCACGTAAATTGCACCATGTGCCGAAAATGCACCATGGGCACCAAAATTGGACCACGGGGCACCATGGACATCAAAACTGAAAAGTGCTCTGAGCATTATGGTTTATTATGCATAGGAACGCACCAGAGATCACAGGGCACCAAAACTCAAAAGTCTTATTTTGGCAAGAGAATTCGACCATGTGCTGAAAATCAACGACGGGCACCAAAATTTGACCATGGGGCACCACGGACCTCAAAACTGAAAAAGTGCTCTGAGTATTATGGTTTTTTATGCATAAGGATGCACCAAGGATCACGGGACAGCAAAGTTAGAACACAAGAAAGAAGAAAGACGACTTGGAATCAATCAAGAAGGGATCTTGATTCCTTTCTTCATTTCTTCCTTGCTTTCTTGCTTGAAACATTGCTTTCTTGGTCAACAAGAAAGAAGTCAACTGAGCTTCTTGACTTCTTCTTTCTGGGTCACTTGTTCTTGACTGCTTTCTTGAATCAAGATCGTAATCAAGAAAGCATCTTGATTGCGCCTGTGGATGCGATTGACCAAGGTAGAACTCAAAAAAGAACAAAGAGGACAAGAAATGACCATGAGAGAAAAAAACAAAGAAGAAACCAGGCTTGGAAGTAATCAAGGAGGGATCTTGATTCCTTTATTCATTTCCTCCTTGCTTTCTTGCAAGAAACATTGCTTTCTTTGTCAACAAGAAAGAAGTCAACTGAGCTTCTTGACTTCTTCTATCTTGATCGCTTGTTCTTGACTACTTTCTTGAATCAAGTTCGTAATCAAGAAAGCATCTTGATTGTGCCCGTGGTTGCGATTGACCAAGGTAGAACTCAAGAAAGAAGAAAGAGGACAATAAACGACCATGAGAGAAAGAAACAAAGAAAAACACGGGTTGGAATCAATCAAGAAGGGATCTTGATTCCTTTCTTCATTTCCTCCTTCATTTCTTGCTTGAAACATTGCTTTCTTGGTCAACAAGAAAGAAGTCAACTGAGCTTCTTGACTTCTTCTTTCTTGGTCGCTTGTTCTTGACTGCTTTCTTGAATCAAGATCGTAATCAAGAAAGCATCTTGATTGCACCCGTGGTTGCGATTGACCAAGGTAAAACTCAAGAAAGAACAAAGAGGACAAGAAACGACCATGAGAAAAAGAAACAAAGAAGAAACACGGCTTGGAATGAATGAAGAAAGGATCTTGATTCCTTTCTTCATTTCCTTCTTGCTTTCTTGCTTGAAACATTGCTTTTTTGGTCAACAAGGAAGAAGTCAAATGAGCTTCTTGACTTCTTCTTTCTTCATCGTTTGTTCCTGGCTACTTTCTTCAATCAAGATCGCAATCTTGAAAGCATCTTGATTGCGCCCGTGGTTGCGATTGACCAAGGTAGAACTCAAGAAAGAACAAAGAGAACAAGAAACGACCGTGAGATAAAGAAACAAAGAAGAAACACGGCTTGGAATCAATGAAGAAAGGATCTTGATTCCTTTCTTCATTTCCTTCTTGCTTTCTTGCTTGAAACATTGCTTTCTTGGTCAACAAGGAAGAAGTCAACTGAGCTTCTTGACTTCTTCTTTCTTGATCGCTTGTTCTTGGCTGCTTTCTTGAATTAAGATCACAATCAAGAAAGCATCTTGATTGTGCCCATGGTTGCGATTGACCATGGTAGAAGTCAAGAAATAACAAAGAGGACAAGAAATGACCATGAGTGAAAGAAACAAGGAAGAAACACGGCTTGGAATCAATCAAGAAGGGATCTTTATTCCATTCTTCATTTCCTCCTTGCTTTCTTGCTTCAAACATTGCTTTCTTAGTCAACAAGAAAGAAGTCATCTGAGCTTCTTGACTTCTTCTTTCTTGGTCGCTTGTTCTTGACTGCTTTCTTGAATCAAGATCGCAATCAAGAAAACATCTTGATTGCGCTCATGGTTGCGATTGAGCAATGTAGAACTCAAGAAAGAACAAAGAGGACAAGAAAAGACCACGAAAGAAAGAAACAAAGAAGAAACACGGCTTAGAATCAATCAACAAGGGATCTTGATTCGTTTCTTCATTTACTCCTTGCTTTCTTTCTTGAAACATTGCTTTCCTGGTCAACAACAAAGAAGTCAACTGAGCTTCTGAACTTATTTTTTCTTGGTTGCTTGTTCTTGACTGCTTTCTTGAATCAAGTTCCAAATCAAGAAATCATCTTGATTGCGCCCTTCGTTGTGATTGACGAAAGTAGAACTCAAGAAAGAACAAAGAGAATTAGAAATGACCATGAGAGAAATAAATAAAGAAGAAACACAGCTTGGAAACAATGAAGAAGGGATCTTGATTCCTTTCTTCATTTCCTCCTTGCTTTCTTGCTAGAAACATTTCTTTCTTTGTCAACAAGAAAGAAATCAACTGAGCTTCTTGACTTTTTTCTTTCTTGGTCACTTGTCTTGACTACCTTCTAGAACCAAGTTCATAATCAAGAAAGCATCTTGATTGTGCCTGTGGTTGCGATTGAACAAAGTAGAACTCAAGAAAGAACAAAGAGGACAAGAAACGATCATGAGAGAAAGAAACAATGAAAAACACGACTTCGAATCAATCAAGAAATGATCTTGATTCCTTTCTTCATTTCCTCCTTGCTTTCTTGCTTGAAACATTGCTTTCTTGGTCAACAAGAAAGAAGTCAACTGAGCTTCTTGGCTTCTTCTTTCTTGGTCGGTTCTTCTTGGCAGCTTTCTTGAAACAAGTTCGCAATCAAGAAAGCATTTTGATTGTGCCCATGGTTGCGAATGACCAAGGTAGAAGTCAAGAATGAACAAAGAGGACAAGAAACGACCATGAGTGAAAGAAATAAAGAAGAAATACGGCTTGGAATTAATCATCAAGGGATCTTGATTCCTTTCTTCATTTCCTCCTTGGTTTCTTTCTTGAAACACTGCTTTCTTGGTCAACAAGAAAGAAGTTAACTGAGCTTTTGAACTTATTTTTTCTTGGTCGCTTATTCTTGACTGCTTTCATGAATCAAGTTCCCAATCAAGAAAGCATCTTGATTTCGCCCTTCGTTATGATTGACCAGGGTAGAACTCAAGAAAGAACAAAGTAGACAAGAAACGACCATGCGAGAAAGAAACAAAGAAGAAACATGGCTTGGAATCAAACAAGAAGGGATCTTGATTCCTTTCTTCAATTCCTCCTTGATTTCTTGCTTAAAACATTGCTTTCTTGGTCAACAAGAAAGAAGTCAACTGAGCTTCTTGACTTATTCTATCTTGGTCGCTTTTCTTGACTGCTTTCTTGAGTCAAGTTCATAATCAAGAAAAGCATCTTGATTATGCCAGTGGTTACGATTGACCAAGGTAGAACTCAAGAAAGAACAAAGAGGACAAGAAACGACCATCAGAGAAAGAAACAAAGAAAAACAAGGCATGCAATCAACAAGAAGGGATCTTGATTCCTTTCTTCATTTCCTCCTTGCTTTCTTGCTTGAAACATTTCTTTCTTTGTCAAGAAGAAAGAAGTCAACTGAGCTTCTTCACTTCTTCTTTCTTGGTCACTTGTTCTTGACTGTTTTCTTGTATCAACATCGTAATCAAGAAAGCATCTTCATTGCGCTCGTGGTTGCGATTGACCAAAGTAGAACCCAAGAAAGAACAAAGAGGACAAGAAATGACCATTAGAGAAAGAAACAAAGAAGAAATACAGCTTGGAATTAATCAAGAAGGGATCTTGATTCCTTTCTTCATGTCCTCCTTGCTTCCTTGCTTGAAACATTTCTTTCTTTGTCAACAAGAAAGAAGTCAACTGAGCTTCTTGACTTCTTTCTTGGTCGCTTGTTCTTGACTACTTTCTTGAACCAAGTTTGTAATCAAGAAAGCATCTTGATTGCGCCCGTGGTTGTGATTGAACAGGGTAGAACTCAAGAAAGAACAAAGAGGACAACAAACGACCATGAGAGAAAGAAACAAAGAAAAGCACAGCTTGGAATCAAGCAAGAAAAGATCTTGATCCCTTTCTTCATTTCCTCCTTGCTTTCTTGCTTGAAACATTGCTTTCTTGGTCAACAAGGAAGAAGTCAACTGAGCTTCCTGACTTCTTCTTTCTTGGTCGCTTGTTCTTGACTGCGTTCTTGAATCAAGATCGCAATCAAGAAAGCATCTTGATTACACTCGTGGTTGTGTTTGACCAAGGTAGAACTCAAGAAAGAACAAAGAGGACAATAAATGACCATGAGAGAAAGAAACAAAGAAGAAACACGGCTTGGAATTAATGAAGAAAGGATCTTGATTCCTATCTTCATTTCCTCCTTGGTTTCTTGCTTGAAATATTTCTTTCTTGGTCAACAAGAAAGAAGTCATCTGAGCTTCTTGACTTCTTCTTTCTTGGTCGCTTGTTCTTGAATCATGATCGCAATCAAGAAAGCATCTTGATTGCGCCCGTGGTTGTGATTGATCAATGTAGAACTCAAGAAAGAATAAAGAGGACAAGAAAAGACCATGAGAGAAAGAAATAAAGAAGAAACACGGCTTGGAATCAATCAAGAAAGGATCTTGATTCCTTTCTTCATTTCCTCCTTGGTTTCTTTCTTGAAATAGTGCTTTCTTGGTCAACAAGAAAGAAGTCATCTAAGCTTCTTGACTTCTTTTTTGTTGGTCGTTTTTTCTTGATTGCTTTCTCGAATCAAGTTCCCAATCACGAAAGCATCTTGATTGCGCCCTTAGTTTTGATTGACCAAGGCAGAACTCAAGATAGAATAAAGAGGATAAGAAACGATAATGAGAGAAAGAAATAAAGAAGAAACACGACTTGGAATCAATCAAGAAGGGATCTTGATTTGTTTCTTCATTTCCTCCTTGCTTTGTTGCTTGAAACATTGCTTTCTTGGTCAACAAGAAAGAAGTCAACTGAGCTTCTGAACTTATTTTTTCTTGGTCGCTTGTTTTGACTGCTTTCTTGAATCAAGTTCCCAATCAAGAAAGCATCTTGATTGCGCCCTTGGTTGTGATTGACCAAAGTAGAACTCAAGAAAGAACAAAGAGGACTAGAAGTGACGATGAGAGAAATAAATAAAGAAGAAACGCGGCTGGAATCAATCAAGAAGGGATCTTGATTCCTTTCTTCATTTCCTCCTTGCTTTCTTGCTAGAAACATTTCTTTCTTTGTCAACAAGAAAGAAGTCAACTGAGCTTCTTGACTTTTTCATTCTTGGTCACTTGTTCTTGACTACTTTCTTGAACCAAGTTTGTAACCAAGATAGCATCTTGATTGCGCCTGTGGTTGGGATTGAAAAAGGTAGAACTCAAGAAAGAACAAAGAGGACAAGAAACGACCATGAGAGAAAGAAATAAAAAAGCAACATGGCTTGGAATCAATCAAGAAGGGATGTTGATTCCTTTCTTCATTTCCCCCATGCTTTCTAGCTTGAAACATTGCTTTCTTTGTCAACAAGAAAGAAGTCAACTGAGCTTCTTGACTTCTTCTTTCTTGGTTGCTTGTTATTGACTGCTTTCTTGAATCAAAATCGCAATCAAGAAAGCATCTTGATTGTACTCGTGGTTGCGATTGACCAAGGTAGAACACCAGAAAGAACGAAGAGGACAACAAACGACCATGAGACAAAGAAACAAAGAAGAATCACGGCTTGGAATCAATCAAGAAGGGATCTTAATTCCTTTCTTCATTTCCTCCTTGCTTTCTTGCTTGAAACATTGCTTTCTTGGTCAACAAGAAAGAAATCAACTGAGCTTCTTGATTTCTTCTTTCTTTGTCGCTTGTTCTTGACTGCTTTCTTGAATCAATGTCACCATCAAGAAAGCATCTTGAATGTGCCCGTGTTGCGATTGACCAAGGTAGAACATAAGAAAGAACAAAGACGACAAGAAATGACCATGAGAGAAAGAAACAAACAAGAAACACGGCTTGGAATCAATCAAGAAGGGATCTTGATTGCTTTCTTCATGTCGTCCTTTCTTTCTTACATAAAACACTGCTTTCTTGGTCAACAAGAAAGAAGTCAACTAAGCTTCTTAACTTATTCTTTCTTGGTCGCTTGTTCTTGGTTGCTTTTCTAAATCAAGATCGCAATCAAGAAAACATCTTGATTGCGACTGTGGTTACGATTGACAAAGGTAGAACTCCAGGAACAAAAAAGAGGACAATAAACGACCATGAGACAAAGAAACAAAGAAGAAACACGGCTTGGAATCAATCGAGAATGGATCTTAATTCCTTTCTTCATTTCCTCTTTGCTTTCTTGCTTGAAACAATGCTTTCTTAGCCAACAAGAAAGAAGTCAACTAAGCTTCTTAACTTATTCATTCTTGGTCGCTTGTTCTTGACTGCTTTCTTGAATCAACATCGCAATCAAGAAAGCATCTTGAACGCGCCCGTGTTACGATTGACCAAGATAGAACATAAGAAACAACAATGAGGACAAGAAATGACCATGAGAGAAAGAAACAAACAAGAAACACGGCTTGGAATCAATCAAGAAGGGATCTTTATTCCTTTTTTCATTTCGTCCTTGCTTTCTTGCTTGAAACACTGCTTTCTTGGTCAACAAGAAAGAAGTCAACTGAGCTTCTTAACTTATTCTTTCTTGGTTGCTTGTTCTTGACAGCTTTCTTGAATAAAGATCGCAATCAAGAAAGCATCTCGATTTTGCGCTTGGTTGCGATTGACCAAGGTAGAACTCAAGAAAGAACAAAGAGGACAAGAAACCACCATGAGATGAAGAAACAAAGATGAAACATGGCTTGGAATAAATAAGAAGGGATCCTGAATCCTTTCTTCATTTTGTCCTTGCATTCTTGCTTGAAACATTGCTTTCTTGGTCAACAAGAAAGTAGTCAACTGAGATTCTTGACTTCTTCTTTCTTGGTTGCTTGTTCTTGACTGCTTTCTCTAATTAAGATCGAAATTAAGAAAGAATCTTCAATGCGATAGTGGTTGCTATTGACCAAGGTAGAACTTAAGAAAGAACAAATAGGACAAGAAATGACCATTAGAGAAAGAAACAAAGAAGAAACACGGCTTGGAAACAATCAAGAAGGGATCTTGATTCCTTTCTTCATTTCCTCCTTGCTTTCTTGCTTGAAACATTGCTTTCCTTGTCATAAGAAATAAGTCAACTAAGCTTCTTGACTTCTTCTTTCTTGGCCGCTTGTTCTTGACTGCTATCTTGAATCAAGATTTTAATCAAGAAAGCATCTAGATTGTGCCCGTGGTTACTATTGACCAAGGTAGAACTCAACAAAGAAAAAAGAGGACAAGAAACGACCATTAGAGAAAGAAACAAAGAAGAAACATGGCTTGGAATCAATCAAAAAGGGATCTTGATTCCTTTCTTCATGTCGTCCTTGCTTTCTTGCATGAAATGCTGCTTTGTTGGTCAACAAGAAAGAAGTCAACTAAGCTTCTTAACTTATTCTTTCTTGGTCGCTTGTTCTTGGCTGCTTTTCTAAATCAAGATCGCAATCAAGAAAACATCTTGATTGCGGCAGTGGTTTCGATTGACCAAGGTAGAAATCAAGAAAGAAAAAAGAGGACAATAAACGACCATGAGACAAAGAAACAAAGAAGAAACACGGTTTGGAATCAATCAAGAAAGGATCTTAATTCCTTTCTTCATTTCCTAATTGCTTTCTTGCTCGAAACAATGCTTTCTTCGCCAACAAGAAAGAAGTCAACTGAGCTTCTTGACTTCTTCTTTCTTGGTCGCTTGTTCTTGATTGCTTTCTCGAATCAACATCACAATCAAGAAAGCATCTTGAATGCGCCCGTGTTGCGATTGACTAAGATAGAACATAAGAAAGAACAAAGAGGACAAGAGACGACCATGATAGAAAGAAACAAACCAGAAACACGGCATGGAATCAATCAAGAAGGGATCTTGTTTCCTTTCTTCATGTCGTCCTTGCTTTCTTGCATGAAACACAGCTTTCTTGGTCAACAAGAAAGAAGTCAACTAAGCTTCTTAACTTATTCTTTCTTGGTCACTTGTTCTTGGTTGCTTTTCTAAATCAAGATCGCAATCAAGAAAACATCTTGATTGCGGCGGTGGTTTCGATTGACCAAGGTAGAAATCAAGAAAGAAAAAAGAGGACAACAAACGACCATGAGACAAAGAAACAAAGAAGAAACACGGTTTGGAATCAATCAAGAAAGGATCTTAATTCCTTTCTTCATTTCCTAATTGCTTTCTTGCTCGAAACAATGCTTTCTTCGCCAACAAGAAAGAAGTCAACTGAGCTTCTTGACTTCTTCTTTCTTGGTCGCTTGTTCTTGATTGCTTTCTCGAATCAACATCGCAATCAAGAAAGCATCTTGAATGCGCCCGTCATTACGATTGACCAAGGTAGAACTCAACAAAGAAAAAAGAGGACAAGAAACGACCATTAGAGAAAGAAACAAAGAAGAAACATGGCTTGGAATCAATCAAAAAGGGATCTTGATTCCTTTCTTCATGTCGTCCTTGCTTTCTTGCATGAAACACTGCTTTCTTGGTCAACAAGAAAGAAGTCAACTATGCTTCTTAACTTATTCTTTCTTGGTCGCTTGTTCTTGGCTGCTTTTCTAAATCAAGATCGCAATCAAGAAAACATCTTGATTGCGGCGGTGGTTTCGATTGACCAAGGTAGAAATCAAGAAAGAAAAAAGAGGACAACAAACGACCATGAGACAAAGAAACAAAGAAGAAACACGGCTTGGAATCAATCAAGAAAGGATCTTAATTCCTTTCTTCATTTCCTCCTTGCTTTCTTGCTTGAAACAATGCTTTCTTGGACAACAAGAAAGAAGTCAACTGAGCTTCTTGACATCTTCTTTCTTGGTCGCTTGTTCTTGACTGCATTCTCGAATCAACATCGCAATCAAGAAAGCATCTTGAATGCGCCCGTCATTACGATTGACCAAGGTAGAACTCAACAAAGAAAAAAGAGGACAAGAAACGACCATTAGAGAAAGAAACAAAGAAGAAACATGGCTTGGAATCAATCAAAAAGGGATCTTGATTCCTTTCTTCATGTCGTCCTTGCTTTCTTGCATGAAACACTGCTTTCTTGGTCAACAAGAAAGAAGTCAACTATGCTTCTTAACTTATTCTTTCTTGGTCGCTTGTTCTTGGCTGCTTTTCTAAATCAAGATCGCAATCAAGAAAACATCTTGATTGCGGCGGTGGTTTCGATTGACCAAGGTAGAAATCAAGAAAGAAAAAAGAGGACAACAAACGACCATGAGACAAAGAAACAAAGAAGAAACACGGCTTGGAATCAATCAAGAAAGGATCTTAATTCCTTTCTTCATTTCCTCCTTGCTTTCTTGCTTGAAACAATGCTTTCTTGGACAACAAGAAAGAAGTCAACTGAGCTTCTTGACATCTTCTTTCTTGGTCGCTTGTTCTTGACTGCATTCTCGAATCAACATCGCAATCAAGAAAGCATCTTGAATGCGCCCGTGTTGCAATTGACAAAGATAGAACATAAGAAAGAACAAAGAGGACAAGAAGCGACCATGAGAGAAAGAAACAAACTAGAAACACGGCTTGGAATCAATCAAGAAGGGATCTTGATTCCTTTCTTCATGTCGTCCTTGCTTTCTTGCACGAAACACTGCTTTCTTGGTCAACAAGAAAGAAGTCAACTAAGCTTCCTAACTTATTCTTTCTTGGTCGCTTGTTCTTAGTTGCTTTTCTAAATCAAGATCGCAGTCAAGAAAACATCTTGATTGCGACCGTGGTTGCGATTGACCAAGGTAGAACTCCAGAAACAAAAAAGAGGACAACAAACGACCATGAGACAAAGAAACAAAGAAGAAACACGGCTTGGAATCAATCAAGAAAGGATCTTAATTCCTTTCTTCATTTCCTCCTTGCTTTCTTGCTTGAAACAATGCTTTCTTGGACAACAAGAAAGAAGTCAACTGAGCTTCTTGACATCTTCATTCTTGGTCACTTGATCTTGACTGCTTTCTTGAATCAAGAAAGCGATCAAGAAAAAATATTCATTGCGCCCGTCATTACGATTGACCAAGGTAGAACTCAACAAAGAAAAAAGAGGACAAGAAACGACCATTAGAGAAAGAAACAAAGAAGAAACATGGCTTGGAATCAATCAAAAAGGGATCTTGATTCCTTTCTTCATGTCGTCCTTGCTTTCTTGCATGAAACACTGCTTTCTTGGTCAACAAGAAAGAAGTCAACTAAGCTTCTTAACTTATTCTTTCTTGGTCGCTTATTCTTGGCTGCTTTTCTAAATCAAGATCGCAATCAAGAAAACATCTTGATTGCGGCGGTGGTTTCGATTGACCAAGGTAGAAATCAAGAAAGAAAAAAGAGGACAACAAACGACCATGAGACAAAGAAACAAAGAAGAAACACGGCTTGGAATTAATCAAGAAAGGATCTTAATTACTTTCTTCATTTCCTCCTTGCTTTCTTGCTTGAAATAGGCCAACAAGAAAGAAGTCAACTGAGCTTCTTAACTTCTTCTTTCTTGGTCGCTTGTTCTTGACTGCTTTCTCGAATCAACATCGCAATCAAGAAAGCATCTTGAATGCGCCCATGTTGCGATTGACTAAGATAGAACATAAGAAAGAACAAAGAGGACAACAAACGACCATGAGAGAAAGAAACAAACTAGAAACACGGCTTGGAATCAATCAAGAAGGGATCTTGATTCCTTTCTTCATGTCTTCCTTGCTTTCTTGCATGAAACACTGCTTTCTTGGTCAACAAGAAAGAAGTCAACTAACCTTCTTAACTTATTCTTTCTTGGTCGCTTGTTCTTGGCTGCCTTTCTAAATCAAGATCGCAATCAAGAAAACATCTTGATTGCGACCGTGGTTGCGATTGACCAAGGTAGAACTCCAGAAACAAAAAAAAGGACAACAAACGACCATGAGACAAAGAAACAAAGAAGAAACACGGCTTGGAATTAATCAAGAAAGGATCTTAATTACTTTCTTCATTTCCTCCTTGCTTTCTTGCTTGAAATAGGCCAACAAGAAAGAAGTCAACTGAGCTTCTTGACTTCTTCTTTCTTGGTCGCTTGTTCTTGACTGCTTTCTCGAATCAACATCGCAATCAAGAAAGCATCTTGAACGCGCCCGTGTTACGATTGACCAAGATAGAACATAAGAAAGAATAAAGAGGACAAGAAACGACCATGAGAGAAAGAAACAAACAAGAAACATGGCTTGGAATCAATCAAGAAGGGATCTTGATTCCTTTCTTCATTTCGTCCTTGCTTTCTTGCTTGAAACACTGCTTTCTTGGTCAACAAGAAAGAAGTCAGCTGAGCTTCTTAACTTATTCTTTCTTGGTCGCTTGTTCTTAACAGCTTTCTTGAATAAAGATCACAATCAAGAAATCATCTTGATTGTGCGCGTGGTTGCGATTGACCAAGGTAGAACTCAAGAAAGAACAAAGAGGACAAGAAACGACCATGAGATGAAGAAACAAAGAAGAAACACAGCTTGGAATCAATCAAGAAGGGATCTTGAATCCTTTCTTCATTTTGCCTTGCATTCTTGCTTGAAACATTGCTTTCTTGGTCAACAAGAAAGTAGTCAACTGAGCTTCTCGACTTCTTCTTTCTTGGTCGCTTGTTCTTGACTGCTTTCTCTAATTAAGATCGAAATAAAGAAAGCATCTTGAATGCAACCATTGTTGTGAATGAGCAAGGTAGAACTTAAGAAAGAACAAATAGGACAATAAAAACCATGGTCGAAAGAAACAAAGAAGAAAAATGACTTGGAATCAATCAAGAAGGGAACTTGAATACTTTCTTCATTTCCTCCTTGTTTTCTTGCTTGAAACATTGCTTCTTGGTCAATAAGAAAGAATTCAACTAAGCTTCTTGACTTCTTCTTTCTTGGTCGCTTGTTCTTGACTACTTTCTTGAATCAAGATCACAATCAAGAAAGCATCTTGATTGTGCCAATGGTTGTGATTAACCATGGTAGAACTCAAGAAAGAACAAAGAGGACAAGAAACGATGATGAGAGAAAGAAACAAAGAAGAAACACGGCTTGGAATCAATCAATAAGGGATCTTGATCCCTTTCTTCAATTCCTTCTTGCTTTCTTGCTTGAAATAATGCTTTCTTGGTCAACAAGAAAGAAGTCAACTAAGCTTCTTGACTTCTTCTTTCTTGGTCGCTTGTTCTTGACTACTTTCTTGAATCAAGATCGCAATTAAGAAAGTATCTTGATTGTGCCCGTGGTTGCGATTTACCAAGGTAGAACTTATGAAAGAACAAAGAGGACAGGAAATGACCATGAGAAAAAGAAACAAAGAAGAAACATCGTTTGGAATCAATCAAAACGCAATCTTGGTTCCTTTATTCATTTCCTCTTTACTTCCTTGCTTGAAACATTGCTTTCCTGGTCAACATGAAAGAAGTCAACTAAGCTTCTTGAGTTCTTCTTTCTTGGTCGCATGTTCTTGACTGCTTTCTTGAATCAAGATAGCAATCAAGAAAGCATCTTGATTGCACCCGCGACTATGATTGACTAAGGTAGAACTCAAGAAAGAATAAAGAGGACAAGAAATGACCATGAGAGAAAGAAATAAAGAAGATACACGGCTTGGAATCAATCAAGAAGGGATCTTGATTCCTTTCTTCATTTCCTCCTAGCTTTCTTGCTTGAAACATTGCTTTCTTGGTCAAAAAGAAAGAAGTCAACTGAGCTTCTTGACTTCTTCTTTCTTGGTCACTTGTTCTTGACTGCTTTCTTGAATCAAGATCGCAATCAAGAAAGAATCTCGATTGTGCCCGTGGTTGGGATTCACCAAGGTAGAACTCCAAAAAGAACAAAGAGGACAAGAAACGACCATGAGAGAAAGAAACAAAGAAGAAATCGGAATCAGTCAAGAAGGGATCATGATTCCTTTCTTCATTTCCTCCTTGCTTTCTTACTTGGAACACTGCTTTCTTTGTCAATAAGAAAGAAGTCAACTGAGCTTCTTAACTTATTCTTTCTTGGTTGCTTGTTCTTCACTGCTTTCTTGAATCAAGTTCCCAATCACGAAAGCATCTTGATTGCGCCCTTAGTTGTGATTGACCAAGGCAGAACTCAAGATAGAACAAAGAGGATAAGAAACGATAATGAGAGAAAGAAATAAAGAAGAAACACGGCTTGGAATCAATCAAGAAGGGATCTTGATTCGTTTCTTCATTTCCTCCTTGCTTTCTTGCTTGAAACATTGCTTTCCTGGTCAACAAGAAAGAAGTCAACTAAGCTTCTTGACATCTTCATTCTTGGTCACTTGATCTTGACTGCTTTCTTGAATCAAGATCGCAATCAAGAAAAAATATTGATTGTGCCCGTCATTACGATTGACTAAGGTAGAACTCAACAAAGAAAAAAGAGGACAAGAAACGACCATGAGAGAAAGAAACAAAGAATAAACATGGCTTGGAATCAATCAAGAAAGGATCTTGATTTCTTTCTTTATTTCCTCCTTGCTTTCTTGCTTGAAACATTGCTTTCTTGGACAACAAGAAAGAATTCAACTAAGGTTCTTACCTTCGTCTTTCTTGGTCGCTTGTTCTTGACTGCTTTCTTGAATCAAGATTGCAATCAAGAAAGCATCTTAATTGCGCCCGTGGTTGTGATTGACCAAGGTAGAACTCAAGAAAAAACAAAGAGGACAAGAAACGACCGTGAGAGAAAGAAACAAAGAAGAAACACGGCTTGGAATCAATCTAGAAGGGATCTTGATTCCTTTCTTCATTTCCTCCTTGCTTTCTTGCTTGAAAAATTGGTTTCCCAGTCAACATGAAAGAAGTCAATTGAGCTTCTTGACTTCTTCTTTCTTGGACTCTTGTTCTTGACTGTTTTCTTGAATCAAGATCGCAATCAAGAAAGAATCTTGATTGTGCCCATGGTTACTATTGACCAAGGTAGAAGTCAAGAAAGAACAAAGAGGACTAGAAACGACCATGAGAGAAAAAAACAAAGAAGAAACACTACTTGGAATCAATCGAGAAGGGATCTTGGTTCTTTTCTTCATTTCCTCCTTGCTTTCCTGATTGAAACATTGCTTTGTTGGTCAAAAAGAAAGAAGTCATCTGAGCTTCTTGTCTTCTTCTTTCTTGGTTGCTTATTCTTGACTGCTTTCATTAATCAAGATCGCAATGAAGAAAGCATCTTGAATGCTACCATGGTTGCGATTCACAAAGGTAGAACTTAAGAAAGAACAAATAGGACAAGAAAAACCATGATAAAAAGAAACAAAGAAGAAACACGACCTGGAATCAATCAAGAAAGGATCTTGAATCCTTTCTTCATTTCCTACTTGTTTTCTTCCATAAAACATTGCTTTCTTGGTCAATAAGAAAGAAGTCAACTAAGCTTCTTGACTTCTTCTTTCTGGGTCGCTTGTTCTTGACTGCTTTCTTGAATCAAGATAACAATCAAGAAAGCATCATGATTGCGCCAGTGGTTGTGATTAACCAAGGTAGAACTCAAGAAAGAACAACGAGGACAAGAAACGACGATGAGAGAAACTAACAAAGACGAAACACGGCTTGGAATCAATCAAGAAGGGATCTTGATTCCTTTCTTCAATTCCTTCTTACTTTCTTGCTTGAAACATTGCTTTCTTGGTCAACAAGAAAGAATTCATCTTAGCTTCTTGACTTCTATTTTCTTGGTCGCTTGTTCTTGACTGCTTTGTTGAATCAAGATCGCAATCAAGAAAGCATCTTGATTGCGCCCGTGATTGCGATTGACTAAGGTAGAACTCAAGAAAGAACAAAGAGGACAACAAACGACCATGAGAGAAAGAAATAAAGAAGAAAAATGGCTTGGAATCAATCAACAAAGGATCTTGATTCCATTCTTCATTTCCTCCTTGCTTTCTTGCGTTAAACATTGCTTTGTTGGCCAACAAGGAAGTAGTCAACTGAGCTTCTTGACTTCTTCTTTCCTGGTCGCTTGTTCTTGTTTGCTTTCTTAGTTCAAGATTGCAATCCATAAAGCATTTTGATTGTGCCAGTGGTTGCGATTGACCAAGGTAGAACTCAAGATAGAACAAAGAGGACAAGAAATAGAAACAAAGCTTGGAATCAATCAAGAATGGATCTTGATTTCTTTATTCAATTCCTTCTTGCTTTCTTGCTTGAAACACTTCTTTCTTCGTCAATAAGAAAGAAGTCAACTGCGCTTCTTAACTTATTCTTTCTTGATCGCTTGTTCTTGACTGTTTTCTTGAATAAAGATTACGATCAGAAAAGCATCTTGAATGCACCATTGGTTGCGATTTACCAAGGTAGAACTAAAGAAAGAATAAAGAGGACAAGAAATGACCATGCGATGGAGAAACAAAGAAGAAACACGGCTTGGAATCAATCAAGAAGGGATCTTGATTCCTTTCTTCAATTCCTTCTGTCTTTCTTGCATGAAACATTGCTTTCTTGGTCGACGAGAAAGAAGTCATCTGAGCTTGTTGACTTCTTTTTTCTTGATCGCTTATTCTTGACTGCTTTCTTGAATCAAGATTGCAATCAAGAAAGTATCTTGATTGCGCCCGTGGTTGCGATTTACCAAGGTAGAACTCATGAAAGAACAAAGAGGACAAGACACGACCATGAGAGAAAGAAACAAACAAGAAACACGACTTGGAATCAATCAGGAAAGGATCTTGAATCATTCATTTCCTCCTTGTTTTCTTGCATGAAACATTGCTTTTTTGGTCAATAAGAAAGAAGTCAACTAAGTTTCTTGACTTCTTCTTTCTGGGTCGCTTGTTCTTGACTGCTTTCTTGAATCAAGATCACAATTAAGAAAGCATCATGATTGCTCCAGCGGTTTTGATTAACCAAAGTAGAACTCAAGAAAGAACAAAGAGGACAAGAAACGACCATGAGAGAAACAAACAAAGAAGTAACACGGCTTGGAATCAATCAGGAAGGGATCTTGATTCCTTTCTTCATTTCCTCCTTGCTTCCTTGCTTGAAACATTGCTTTCCTGGTCAACAAGAAAGAAGTCAACTAAGCTTCTTTACTTCTTCTTTCTTGGTCACTTTTTCTTCACTGCTTTCTTGAATCAAGATCGCAATCAAGAAAGCATCTTGATTGCGCCCGTGATTGCGATTAACTAAGGTAGAACTCAAGAAAGAACAAAGAGGACAACAAACGACCTTGAGAGAAAGAAATAAAGAAGAAAAATGGCTTGGAATCAATCAACAAAGCATCTTGATTCCATTATTCATTTCCTCCTTGCTTTCTTGCTTTAAACATTGCTTTCTTGGCCAACAAGGAAGTAGTCAACTGAGCTTCTTGACTTCTTCTTTCCTGGTCGCTTGTTCTTGTTTGCTTTCTTAGTTCAAGATTGCAATCCATAAAGCATTTTCATTGCGCCAATGGTTGCGATTGACCAAGGTAGAATTCAAGGTAGAACAAAGAGGACAAGAAACAGAAACAAAGCTTGGAATCAATCAAGAAGGGATCTTGATTTCTTTATTCAATTCCTTCTTGCTTTCTTGCTTGAAACACTTCTTTCTTCGTCAATAAGAAAGAAGTCAACTGCGCTTCTTCACTTATTCTTTCTTGATCGCTTGTTCTTGACTGTTTTCTTGAATAAAGATTACGATCAGGAAAGCATCTTGAATGCACCATTGGTTGCGATTGACCAAGGTAGAACTAAAGAAAGAACAACGAGGACAAGAAATAACCATGCGATGGAGAAACAAAGAGGAAACACGGCTTGGAATCAATCAAGAAGGGATCTTGATTCCTTTCTTCAATTCCTTCTGTCTTTCTTGCATGAAACATTGCTTTCTTGGTCAACGAGAAAGAAGTCATCTGAGCTTGTTGACTTCTTTTTTCTTGGTCGCTTATTCTTGACTGCTTTCTTGAATCAAGATTGCAATCAAGAAAGTATCTTGATTGCGCCCGTGGTTGCGATTTACCAAGGTAGAACTCATGAAAGAACAAAGAGGACAAGACACGACCATGAGAGAAAGAAACAAACAAGAAACACGACTTGGAATCAATCAAGAAAGGATCTTGAATCCTTCATTTCCTCCTTATTTTCTTGCATGAAACATTGCTTTTTTGGTCAATAAGAAAGAAGTCAACTAAGCTTCTTGACTTCTTCTTTCTGGGTCGCTTGTTCTTGACTGCTTTCTTGAATCAAGATCACAATTAAGAAAGCATCATGATTGCTCCAGTGGTTTTGATTAACCAAAGTAGAACTCAAGAAAGAACAAAGAGGGTAAGAAACGACCATGACAGAAACAAACAAAGAAGTAACACGGCTTGGAATCAATCAGGAAGGGATCTTGATTGCTTTCTTCATTTCCTCCTTGCTTCCTTGCTTGAAACATTTCTTTCCTGGTCAACAAGAAAGAAATCAACTAAGCTTCTTGACTTCTTCTTTCTTGGTCGCTTGCTTGAAACATTGCTTTCCTGGTCAATAAGAAAGAAGTCAATTGACCTTCTTGACTTCTTCTTTCCTGGTCGCTTGTTCTCGAATGCATTCTTGAATCAAGATCACAATCAAGAAAGCATCTTGATTGTGCCTGTGGTTACTATTGACCAAGGTAGAAGTCAAGAAAGAACAAAGAGGACAGGAAACAACCATGAGAGAATGAAACAATGAAGAAACACGACTTGGAATCAATCAAGAAGGGATCTTGATTCCTTTGTTCATTTCCTCCTTGCTTTCTTGCTTGAAACATTGTTTTGTTGGTCAACAAGAAAGAAGTCATCTGAGCTTGTTGACTTCTTCTTTCTTGGTCGCTTGTTCTTGACTGCTTTCTTGAATCAAGATTGCAATCAAGAAAGCATCTTGATTGCGCCCGTGGTTGCGATTGACCAAGGTAGAACTCCAGAAAGAACAAAGAGGTCAAGAAATTACCATGAGAGAAAGAAACAAAGAAGAAACACGGCTTGGAATCAATCAAGAAGGGATCTTGATTCCTTTCTTCATTTCCTCCTTGCTTTCTTGCATGAAACACTGCTTTCTTCGTCAATAAGAAAGAAGTCAACTGAGTTTCTTAAGTTATTCTTTCTTGGTAGCTTGTTCTCGCCTGCTTTCTTGAATCAACATCGCAATCATGAAAGTATCTTGATTATGCCCTTGCTTGCGATTGACCATGGTAGAACTCTAGAAAGAATAAAGAGCACAAGTAACGACCATGAGAGAAAGAAATAATGAAGAAACACGGCTTGGAATCAATCAAGAAGGGATCTTGATTCCTATCTTCATTTCCTCCTAGCTTTCTTGCTTGAAACTTTGCTTTCCTGGTTAACAAGAAAAAAGTCAATTGAGCTTCTTAACTTCTTCTTTCTTGGTCAGTTGTTCTTGACTACTTTCTTGAATCAAGATCGCAATCAAGAAAGCATATTGATTGTGCCCATGGTTACTATTGACCAAGGTAGAAGTCAGGAAAGAACAAAGAGGACAAGAAATGACCATGAGAGAAAGTAACAAAGAAGAAACACGGCTTGGAATCAATTAAGAAGGGATCTTGATTCCTTTCTTCATTTCCTCCTTGCTTTCTTGCTTGAAACATTGCTTTCTTTGTCAAAAAGTAAGAAGTCATCTGAGCTTTTTGATTTCTTCCTTGGTCGGTTGCTCTTGACCGCTTTCTTGAATCAAGATTGCAATGAAGAAAGCATCTTGATTGTGCCCGTGGTTACTATTGACTAAGGTAGAATTCAAGAAAGAACAAAGAGGACAAGAAACGACCATGAGAGAAAGAAACAAAGAAGAAACACGGCCTGGAATCTTTCAAGAAGGGATCTTGATTCTTGTCTTCATTTCCTCCTTGCTTTCTTGCTTGAAACACTCCTTTCTTCGTCAACAATAAAGAAGTCAATTGAGCTTCTTAACTTATTCTTTCTTTGTCGCTTGTCCTTGCCTACTTTCTTGAATAGAGTTCCCAATCAAGAAAGCTTATTGATTGTGCCCTTATTTATGATTGACCAAGGTAGAACTCAAGAAAGAAAAAAGAGGACAAGAAACGACCATGAGAGAAAGAAACAAAGAAGAAACACGACTTGGAATCAATCAAGAAGGGATCTTGAATCAACATCGCAATTAAGAATGCTTGTTCATTGCGCTCGTGGTTGCGATTGACCAAGGTAGAACTCAAGAAAGAACAAAGAGGAGAAGAAAATACCATGAGAGAAAGAAACAAAGAAGAAACACGGCTTGGAATCAATCAAGAAGGGATCTTGATTCCTTTGTTCATTTCCTCCTTGCTTTCTTGCTTGAAACATTACTTTTTTGGTCAACAAGAAAGAAGTCATCTGAGCTTCTTGACTTCTTCCTTGGTCGGTTGTTCTTGACTGCTTTCTTGAATCAAGATCGCAATGAAGAAAGCATCTTGATTGTGCCCGTGGTTACTATTGACCAAGGTACAATTCAGGAAAGAACAAAGAGGACAAGAAACGACCATGAGAGAAAGAAACAAAGAAGAAACACGGCTTGGAATCTTTCAAGAAGGTATCTTGATTCTTTTCTTCATTTCCTCCTTGCTTTCTTGCTTGAAACACTGTTTTCTTCGTCAACAAGAGAGAAGTCAACTGAGCTTCTTCACTTATTATTTCTTTGTCGCTTGTTCTTGCCTACTTTCTTGAATAGACTTCCCAATCAAGAAAGCTTCTTGATTGCGCCCTTGGTTGTGATTGACCAAGGTATAACTCAAGAAAGAAAAAAAAGGATAAGAAACGACCATGAGAAAAAGAAACAAGGAAGAAACACGGCTCAGAACCAATCAAGAAGGGATCTTGATTACTTTCTTCATTTGCTCCTTGCTTTCTTGCTTGAAACATTGCTTTCTTTTTCAACAAGAAAGAAGTCAACTCAGCTTCTTGAGTTCTTCTTTCTTGGTTTCTTGATCTTGACTGCTTTTTTGAATCAAGATCGCAATCAAGAAAGCATCTTGATTGTGCCGTGGTTACTATTGACCAACGTAGAACTCAAGAAGGAATCAAGAGGACAAGAAATGACCCTGAGAGAAAGAAAGAAATAATAAACACGGCTTGGAATCAATAAAGAAGGGATTTCGATTCCTTTCTTCATTTCCTCCTTGCTTTCTTGCTTGAAACATTGCTTTGTTGGTCAACAAGAAAGAAGTCATCTGAGCTTCTTGACTTCTTTTTTCTTGGTCGCTTGTTTTTGACTGCTGTCTTGAATCATGATCGCAATCAAGAATGCAACTTTGTTGTTCACATGGTTACGATTGACCACGACAGAACTCAAGAAAGAACAAAGAGGATAAGAAACGACAATGACAGAAAGAAACGAAAAAGAAACACGGCTTGGAATCAATCAGGAAGGGATCTTGATTCCTTTCTTCATTTGCTCCTTGCTTTCTTGCTTGAAACATTGCTTTCTTTTTCAACAAGAAAGAAGTCAACTGAGCTTCTTGATTTCTTCATTCTTGGTCGCTTGATCTTGACTGCTTTCTTGAATCAAGATCGCAATCAAGAAAAATATTGATTGCGCCCGTCATTGCGATTGACTAAAGGTAGAACTCAACAAAGAAAAATGAGGACAAGAAATGACCATTACAGAAAGAAACAAAGAAGAAACACGGCTTGGAATCAATCAAGAAGGGATCTTGATTCCTTTCTTCATTTCCTCCTTGCTTTGTTGCTTGAAACATTACTTTTTTGGTCAACAAGAAAGAAATCAACTAAGCTTCTTGAATTCTTCATTCTTGGTTGCTTGTTCTTGACTGCTTTCTTGAATCAAGAAAGCATCTTGAATGCGCCCGTGGTTCCGATTGACCAAGGTAGAACCCAGGAAAGAACAAAGAGGACAAGTAACGACCATGTGAGAAAGAAACGAAGAAGAAACACGGCTTGGAATCAATCAAGAAGGGATCTTGATTCGTTTATACGTTTCCTCGTTGCTTTCTTGCATGACACACTGCTTTCTTTGTCAAAAAGAAAGAAGTCAACTAAGCTTCTTAAATTATTCTTTCTTGGTACCTTGTTCTCGACTGCATTCTTGAATCAAGATCGCAATCAAGAAACCATCTTGATTGCCCCCTTGGTTGCGATTGACCAAGGTATAAGTCAAGAAAGAACAAGGAGCACAAGAAACTACCATGAGAGAAAGAAACAAAGAAGAAACACGGCTTGGAATCAATCAAGAAGGGATCTTGATTCCTTTCTTGATTTCTTCCTTGCTTTCTTGCTTGAAACATTGCCTTCTTCGTCAACAAGAAAGAAGTCATCTGAGCTACTTGACTTCTTCCTTGGTCAGTTGTTCTTAACTGCTTTCTTGAATCAAGATCGCAATGAAGAAAACATCTTGATTGTGCCCGTGGTTACTATTGACCAAGGTAGAATTCAGGAAAGAACAAAGAGGACAAGAAAAGACCATGAGAGAAAGAAACAAAGAACAAACACGGCTTGGAATCTTTCAAGAAGGGATCTTGATTCCTTTCTTCATTTCCTCCTTGCTTTCTTGATTGAAACACTGTTTTCTTCGTCAACAAGAAAAAAGTCAACTGCGATTCTTCACTTATTCTTTCTTTGTCGCTTGTTCTTGCCTACTTTCTTGAATAGAGTTCCCAATCAAGAAAGCTTCTTGATTGCACCCTTGGTTGTGATTGACCAAGCTAGAACTCACAAAAGAAAAAAGAGGACAAGAAACGACCATGAGAAAAAGAAACAAGGAAGAAACACGGCTCAGAATCAATCAAGAAGGGATCTTGATTCCTTTCTTCATTTGCTCCTTGCTTTCTTGCTTGAAACATTGTTTTCTTTTTCAACAAGAAAGAAGTCAACTCAGCTTCTTGACTTCTTCTTTCCTGGTTTCTTGATATTGACTGCTTTTTTGAATCAAGATCGAAATCAAGAAAGCATCTTGATTGTGCCGTGATTACTATTGACCAAGGTAGAACTCAAGAAGGAATCAAGAGGACAAGAAATGACCCTGAGAGAAAGAAAGAAAGAATAAACACGGCTTGGAATCAATAAAGAAGGGATCTGGATTCCTTTCTTCATTTACTCCTTGCTTTCTTGCTTGAAACATTGCTTTATTGGTCAACAAGAAAGAAGTCATCTAAGCTTCTTGACTTCTTTTTTCTTGGTCGCTTGTTCTTGACTGCTGTCTTGAATCATGATCGCAATCAAGAATGCAACTTTGTTGTTCACGTGGTTACGATTGACGAAGGTAAAACTCAAGAAAGAACAAAGAGGACAAGAAACGACCATGAGAGAAAGAAAGAAAGAAGAAACACGGCTTGGAATCAATCAGGAAGGGATCTTGATTCCTTTCCTCATTTCCTCCTTCCTTCCTCGCTTGAAACATTGCTTTCCTGGTAAACAAGAAAGAAGTCAACTAAGCTTCTTGACTTCTTCTTTCTTGGTAGCTTTTTCTTGACTGCTTTCTTGAATCAAGATCGCATTCAAGGAAGTATCTTGATTGTGCCCTTGGTTTCGATTGACCATGACAGAACTCAAGAAAGAACAAAGAGGACAAGAAACGACAATGACAGAAAGAAACGAAAAAGAAACACGGCTTGGAATCAATCAAGAAGGGATCTTGATTCCTTTCTTCATTTGCTCCTTGCTTTTTTGCTTGAAACATTGCTTTCTTTTTCAACAAGAATAAAGTCAACTGAGCTTCTTGACTTGTTCATTCATGGTCGCTTGATCTTGACAGCTTTCTTGAATCAAGATCGTAATCAAGAAAAATATTGATTGTGCCCGTCGTTGTGATTGACTAAGGTAGAACTCAACAAAGAAAAAAGAGGACAAGAAACGACCATGAGAGAAAGAAACAAAGAAGAAACATGACTTGGAATCAATCAAGAAGGGATCTTGATTCCTTTCTTCATTTCCTCCTTGCTTTGTTGCTTGAAACATTGCTTTCTTGGTCAACCAGAAAGAAATCAGCTAAGCTTCTTGACTTCTTTATTCTTGGTCGCTTGTTCTTGACTGCTTTCTTGAATCAAGATTGCAATCAAGAAAGCATCTTGATTGCGCCCGTGGTTCCGATTGACCAAGGTAGAACCAAAGAAAGAACAAAGAGGACAAGTAACGACCATGTGAGAAAGAAACGAAAAGAAATATGGCTTGGAATCAATCAAGAAGGGATCTTGATTCGTTTATACGTTTCCTCGTTACTTTCTTGCATGATACACTACTTTCTTTGTCAACAAGAAAGAAGTCAACTGAGCTTCTTAACTTATTCTTTATTGGTACCTTGTTCTTAACTGCATTCTTGAATCAAGATCGCAATCAAGAAACCATCTTGATTGCGCCCTTGGTTGCGATTGACCAAGGTAGAAGTCAAGAAAGAATAAGGAGGACAAGAAACGACCATGAGAGAAAGAAACAAAGAAGAAACACGGCTTGCAATCAATCAGGAAGGGATCTTGATTCCTTTCTTCATTTCCTCCTTGCTTCCTTGCTTGAAACATCGCATTCCTGGTCAACAAGAAAGAAGTCAACTAAGCTTCTTGACTTCTTCTTTCTTGGTCGCTTTTTCTTGACTGCTTTCTTGAATCAAGATCGCAATCAAGAAAGCATATTGATTGTGCCCTTGGTTTCGATTGACCACGACAGAACTCAAGAAAGAACAAAGAGGACAAGAAACGACAATGACAGAAAGAAACAAAAAAGAAACACGGCTTGGAATCAATCAAGAAGGGATCTTGATTAGTTTCTTAATTTGCTCCTTGCTTTCTTGCTGGAAACATTGCTTTCTTTTTCAACAAGAAAGAAGTCAACTAAGCTTCTTGACTTCTTCATTCTTGGTCGCTTGATCTTGACTGCTTTCTTGAATCAAGATCGCAATCAAGAAAAATATTGATTGCGCCCGTCGTTGCGATTGACTAAGGTAGAACTCAACAAAGAAAAAAGAGAACAAGAAATGACCATGAGAGAAAGAAACAAAGAAGAAACACGGCTTGGAATCAATCAAGAAGGGATCTTGATTCCTTTCTTCATTTCCTCCTTGCTTTCTTGCTTGAAACATTGCTTTCTTGGTCAACAAGAAAGAAATCAACTAAGCTTCTTGACTTCTTCTTTATTGGTCTCTTGTTCTTGACTGCTTTCTTGAATCAAGATTGCAATCAAGAAAGTATCTTGATTGCGCCTGTGGTTCCAATTGACAAAGGTAGAACCCAAGAAAGAACAAAGAGGACAAGAAACGACGATGTGATAAAGAAACAAAGAAGAAACACGACTTGGAATCAATCAAGAAGGGATCTTGATTCGTTTATTCGTTTCCTCGTTGCTTTCTTCCATGACACACTGCTTTCTTTGTCAACAAGAAAGAAGTCAACTGAGCTTCTTAACTGATTCTTTCTTGGTACCTTATTCTCGACTGCTTTCTTGAATCAAGAAAGCATCTTGATGGTGCCCTTGGTTGCGATTGACCAAGGTAGAAGTCAAGAAAAAACAAAGAGGACAAGAAATGACCATGAGAGAAAGAAATAAAGAAGAAACATGGCTTGGAATTAATCAAGAAGGGATCTTGATTCCTTTCTTCATTTCCTGCTTGCTTTCTTGCTTGAAACATTGCTTTCTTGGTCAACAAGAAAGAAGTCATCTGAGCTTCTTGACTCCTTCTTTCCTGTTCAGTTGTTCTCAACTGCATTCTTGAATCAAGATTGCAATCAAGAAAGCATCTTGATTGTGCCCGTGGTCACTATTGACCAAGGTAGAAGTCAAGAAAGAACAAAGAGGACAAGAAATGACAATGAGAGAAAGAAACAAAGAAGAAACACGGCTTGGAATCAATCAAGAAGGGATCTTGATTCCTTTCTTCATTTCCTCCTTGCTTCTTGCATGAAACACTACTTTATTCGTCAACAAGAAAGAAGTCAACTGAGTTTCTTAAGTTATTCTTGCTTGGTAGCTTGTTCTCGACAGCTTTCTTGAATAAAGATCGCAATCAAGAAAGCATCTTAATTGTGCCCTTGGTTGCGATTGACCAAGGCAGAAGTCAAGAAAGAACAAAGAGGACAAGAAATGACCATGAGAGAAGAAAACAAAGAAGAAACATGGCTTAGAATCAATCAAGAAGGGATTTTGATTCCTTTCTTCATTTCCTCCTTGCTTTCTTGCTTGAAACATTGCTTTCCTGGTCAATAACAAAGAAGTCAATTGGGCTTCTTGACTTCTTCTTTCCTGGTCGCTTGTTCTCGACTGCATACTTGAATCAAGATCGCAATCAAGAAAGCATCTTGATTGTACCCGTGGTTACTATTGACCAAGTTAGAAGTCAAGAAAGAACAAAGACAATAAGAAATGACCATGAGAGAAAGAAACAAAGAAGAAACACGGTTTGGAATCAATGAAGAAGGGATCTTGGTTCCTTTCATCATTTCCTCCTTATTTTCTTGCTTGAAACATTGCTTTGTTGGTCAATAAGAAATGAGTCATCTAAACTTGTTGACTTCTTCTTTTTTGGTCGCTTGTTCTTGATTGCTTTCTTGAATCAAGATCGCAATCAAGAAAGCATCTTGATTGCACCCGTGTGTGCGATTGACCAAGGTAGAACTCAAGAAAGAACAAAGAGGACCAGAAATGACCATGAGAAAAAGAAACAAAGAAGAAACACGGCTTGGAATCAATCAAGAAGGGATCTTGATTCCTTTCTTCATTTCCTCGTTACTTTCGTGCTTGAAACATTGCTTTCGTGGTCAACAAGAAAGAAGTCAATTGAGCTTGTTGACTTCTTCTTTCTTGATCGCTTGTTCTTGACTACTTTCTTGAATTAAGACCACAATAAGGAAAGCATCTTGATTGTGCCCGTGGTTGCTATTAACCAAGGTAGAACTCAAGAAAGAACAAGTGGGACAAGAAACGACCATGAGAGAAAGAAACAAAGAAGAAACACGGCTTGGAATTGATTAAGAAGGGATCTTGATTCCTTTCTTCATTTCCTCCTTGCTTTCTTGCTTGAAACACTGCTATCTTCGTCAACAAGAAAGAAGTCAACTGAGCTTCTTAACTTATTCTTTTTTGGTCAGTTGTTCTTGACTGCATTCTTGAATCAAGATCGCAATCAAGAAAGCATCTTGATTGTACCCGTGGTTACTATTGACCAAGGTAGAAGTCAAGAAAGAACAAAGACAATAAGAAATGACCATGAGAGAAAGAAACAAAGAAGAAACACGGCTTGGAATCAATGAAGAAGCGATCTTGATTCCTTTCTTCATTTCCTCCTTGTTTTCTTGCTTGAAACATTGCTTTGTTGGTCAATAAGAAATGAGTCATCTGAGCTTGTTGACTTCTTCTTTCATGGTCGCTTGTTCTTGACTGCTTTCTTGAATCAAAATCGCAATCAAGAAAGCATCTTGATTGCACCCGTGGGTGCGATTGACCAAGGTAGAACTCAAGAAAGAACAAAGAGGACCAGAAACGACCATGAGAGAAAGAAACAAAGAAGAAACACGGCTTGGGATCAATCAAGAAGGAATCTTGATTCCTTTCTTCATTTCCTCGTTGCTTTCATGCTTGAAACATTACTTTCGTGGTCAACAAGAAAGAAGTCAATTGAGTTTGTTGACTTCTTCTTTCTTGATCGCTTGTTCTTGACTACTTCCTTGAAATAAGATCATAATAAGGAAAGCATCTTGATTGTGCCCGTGGTTGCTATTGACCAAGGTAGAACTCAAGAAAGAACAAGGGGGACAAGAAACGACCATGAGAGACAGAAACAAAGAAGAAACACGGCTTGGAATCAATCAAGAAGGGATCTTGATTCCTTTCTTCATTTCCTCCTTGCTTTCTTGCTTGAAACACTGCTTTCTTCGTCAACAAGAAAGAAGTCAACTGAGCTTCTTAACTTATTCTTTTTTGGTTAGTTGTTCTTGACTGGATTCTTGAATAAAGATTACAATCAAGAAAGCATCTTGATTGCGCTCGTGGTTGCGATTGAGCAAGGTAGAACTCAAGAAAGAACATGGTGCCCGTGGTGCATTGTCGGCACATGGAGCATTTTCGACCCATTGTGCAATTTTCATGCGAAAATAAGACTTTGAGGTTTTTGTGCCCCATGATCCCTGGTGCATTCTTGTGCATAAAAAACTATAATGCTCGGAGCACTTTTTAGTTTCGAGGTCCATGGTGTCCCATGGTCGTATTTTGGTACCCCGTGGTGCAATTTTGGCCTTGGTGTAATTTTCGTGCCAAAATAAGAGTTTTGAGTTTTGGTACCCCATGATCCCTGTGGCATTGTTATGCATAAAAAACTATAATGCTTGGGGAAATTTTCAGTTTTGAGGTTCGTGGTGCCCCGTGGTCCAATTTTGGTGCCCGTGGTGCATTTTTTAGCCCATCGTGCAAATTTCGTGCCAAAATAAGACTTTTGGGTTTTGGTGCCCTGTGATCGCTGGGGCATCCTTCTGCATAAAAAACCATAATGCTTGGATCACTCTTCAGTTTTGAGGTCCGTGGTGCCCCGTGGTCCAATTTTTGGGCCTGTGGTGCATTTTCGGCACATGGTGGAATTTTCGTGCCAAAATAAGACTTTTGGGTTTTGGTGGCCCGTGATCCTTGGTGCATCCTTATGCATAAAAAACCATAATGCTTGGAGCACTTTTCACTTTGGAGGTCCGTGGTGCCCCGTGGTCCAATTTTGGTGCCCGTGGTGCATTTTTTGCCCATAGTGCAATTTTCGTGCCAAAATAAGACTTTTGGATTTTGGTGCCTGTGATCGCTGGTGCATTCTTATGCATAAAAAACCATAATGCTCGAAGCAATTTTCAGTTTTGAGGTCCGTGGTGCCTCGTGGTCTAATTTTAGTGCCCATGGTGCATTTTTGGCCCATGGTACAATTTTCATGCCAAAATAAGACTTTTGGGTTTTTGTGCCCCGTGATCCTTTATGCATCCTTATGCATAAAAAATCATAATGCTCTGAGTACTTTTCAGTTTTGAGGTCCGTGGTGCCTTGTGGTGCAATTATGGTGCCCGTGGTGCATTTTCGGCCCATTGTGCAATTTTCGTGCGAAAATAAGACTTTTGGGTTTTGGTGCCCTGTGATCCCTGGTGCATTCTTATGCATAAAAAACCATAATGCTTAGAGCACTTTTCAGTTTTGAGGTCCGTGGTGCTCCGTGGTCCAATTTTGGTGCCCGTGGTGCATATTCGGCACATGGTACAATTTTCGTGCCAAAATAAGACTTTTGGATTTTGGTGCACTGTGATCCTTAGTGCATCCTTATGCCTAAAAAACCATAATGCTCTGAGAACTTTTTAGTTTTGAGGTTCGTGGTGTCCAGTTGTCCAATTTTGGTGCCCCGTGGTGCATTTTTGGCCCATGGTACAATTTTCGTGCCAAAATAAGACTTTTGGATTTTGGTTCCTCGTCATCCCTTGGGCATTCTTATGCATAACAAACCATAATGCTCAGGGAAATTTTCAGTTTTGAGGTCCGTGGTGCTAGCTGGTCCAATTTTGCTGCCCGTGGGACATTTTGGCCCATGGTGCAATTTTCGTGCCAAAATAAGACTTTTGGGTTTTAGTGCTCCGTTATCCCTTGGGCATTCTTATGCATAAAAATCCATAATGCTCGGAGCCTATTATGGTTTTTTATGCATAAGAATGCACTAGGGATCACGGGGCACCAAAACCCAAAAGTCTTTTTTTGGCACAAAATTGCACAATGGGTCGAAAATGTACCATGGACACGAAAATTGGACCAGCTAGCACCACGGACCTCAAAACTGAAAAGTGCTCTGACGATTATCATTTTTTATGCATAAGGATGCAACAAGGATTACGGACGACCAAAATCCAAAAGTCTTACTTTGGCATATAAATTGCACCATGTGTCGAAAATGTACCACGGGCACCAAAATTTGACCATGGGGCACCACGGACCTCAAAACTGAAAAGTGCTCAAAGCATTATGGTTTTTTATGCATAAGGATGCACCAACGATCACAGGGCCCCCAAAACCCAAAAGTCTTATTTTGGCACAAAAATTGCACCATGTGCCGAAAATGCATCACGAGCACCAAAATTGGACCACAGGACACCACGGACCTCAAAAAGGAAAAGTGCTCCGAGCATTATGGTTTTTTATGCACAAGAATGAACTAGGGATCACGAGGCACCAAAACCCAAAAGTCTTATTTTGGCACAAAAATTGGACCATATGCTGAAAATGCACCACGTGGCACCAAAATTCGACCACTGGACACCACGGACCTCAAAACTGAAAAAGTGCTAAGAGCATCAAGGTTTAATATGCATAAGGATGCACCAAGGATCACAGGGCACCAAAACTCAAAAGACTTATTTTGGCACGAAAATTAGACCATGGGCCAAAAATGCACCATGAGGCACCAAAATTGGACCAATGGACACCACGGACCTCAAAACTGAAAGGTGCATCGAGCATTCTGGTTTTTTATGCATAAGAATGCCCCAGAGATCACGGGGCACCAAAACCCAAAAGTCTTATTTTGGCACAAAAATTACCCCATGGGCCAAAAATGCACCACGGGGCACCAAAATTGGACCACTGGACACCACAGACCTCAAAACTGAAAGGTGCTATGAGCATTATGGTTTTTTATGCATAAGAATGCACCAGGGTTCGTGGGGCACCAAACCCAAAAGTCTTATTTTGGCACGAAAATTACACTACGTGTCGAAAATGCACCACGGGCACCAAAATTGGACCATGGGGCACCAGGGACCTCAAAACTGAAAAATGCTCTGAGCATTATGGTTTTTTATGCATAAGAATGCACTAGGGATCACGGGGCACCAAAATCCAAAAGTCTTATTTTCACACAAAAATTGCACAATGGGCCGAAAATGCACCACGGGCACCAAAATTGGACCACAAGGCACCACGTACCTCAAAATTGAAAAGTACTCAGAGCATTATGGTTTTTTATGCATAAGGATGCACAAAGGATCACGGGGCACCAAAACCCAAAAGTCTTATTTTGGCATGAAAATTGCACCATGGGCCAAAAATGCACCACTGGCACTAAAATTGGCCCACGGGGCACCACGGACCTCAAAACTGAAAATTGCTCCAAGCATTATGATTTTTTAAGCATAAGAATGCACCAGCGATCACGGGCACCAAAACCCAAAAGTCTTATTTTGGCAAAAAAATTGCACTATGGGCCAAAAATGCACCACGGGCACCAAAGTGAAAAGTGCTTCGAGCATTATGGTTTTTTATGCATAAGGATGCACCATGGATCACAAGCCACCAAAACCCAAAAGTCTTATTTTGGCACGAAAATTGCACCATATGCCAAAAATGCACCATCGGCCCAAAAACTGGACCACAAGACACCACTGACCTCAAAACTGAAGAGTGATCCAAGCATTATGGTTTTTTATGCAGAAGGATGCCCCAGCGATCGCAGGGCACCAAAACCCAAAAGTCTTATTTTGGCACAAAAATTGCACCATGGGCCAAAAATGCACCACGAGCACCAAAATTGGACCACAGGGCACCACGAACCTCAAAACTGAAAATTGTCCCAAGCATTATGGTTTTTTATGCATAACAATGCCACAGGGATCACCGGTACCAAAATATAAAACTCTTATTTTGGCACGAAAATTGCACCAAGGCCAAAAATGCACCACGGGGTACCAAAATAGGACCACTGGACACCATGGATCTCGAAACTGAAAAGTGCTCTGAGAATTATAGTTTTTTATGCATAAGAATGCACCAGGGATCATGGGGCACCAAAACCTAAAAGTCTTATTTTCACATGAAAATTGCACAATGGGTCGAAAATGCACCACGGTCACCAAAATGGACCACGGGACACCACGGACCTCCAAACTGAAAAGTACTCAGAGCATTATGGTTTTTTATGCATAAGGATGCACCAAGGATCACAGGGCATTAAAGCCAAATGTTTTATTTTGGCAAGAAAATTGCACCATGTGCCGAAAATACACCACGGGCACCTAAATTGGACCACAGGGCACCACGGACCTCAAAACTGAAAAGTGCTAAGAGCATTATGGTTTTTAATGCATAAGAATGCACCAGGGATCACAGGGCACCAAAACCCAAAATTTTTATTTTCGCACGAAAATTGCAAAAATGAGCCGAAAATGCACCACAGGCACCAAAATTGGACCACGGGGCACCACAGACCTAAAACAGAAAAGTGCTCAGAGTCTTATGGTTTTTTAGGCATAAGGATGCACCAAGGATTACAGGGCACCAAAACCCAAAAGTCTTATTTTGCCACGAAAATTGCGCCATGTGCCAAAAATTCACCATGGGCACCAAAATTGGACCCCCGCGCACCACGTACCTCAAAACTGAAAAGTGCTATGAGCATTATGGTTTTTTATGCATAAGGATGCACCAAGGATCGCAGGGCACCAAAACCCAAAAGACTTATTTTGGCACGAAAATTGCACCATGTGCCGAAAATGCACCACGGGCACTAAAATTGGAACACGGGGCACCACGGAACTCAAAAATAGAAGGTGCTCAGAGAATTATCATTTTTTTATGCATAAGGATGCACCAGGGATCACAGGGAACCAAAATCCAAAAGTCTTATTTTCGTACGAAAATTGTACAATGGGCTGAAAATGCACCACGGGCACCAAAATTGGACCACGGGGCACGACGAACCTCAAAACTGAAAAGTGCTCCGAGAATTATGGTTTTTTATGCTTAAGGATGCACCAAGGATCACGGGGCACCAAAACCAAAAATTCTTATTTTAGGACGAAAGTTATACCATGTGCCGAAAACGCACCACGGGCACCAAGTTGGACCACCGGGCACCACGAACCTCAAAACTGAAAAGTGCTCCGAGCACTATGGTGTTTTATGCATAAGAATGCACCATGGATCACAGGGCACCAAAACCCAAAAGTCTTATTTTGGCACGAAAATTGCACCATGTGCCGAAACTGCACCACGAGCACCTAAATTGGACCATGGGGCACCACGGATCTCAAAACTAAAAAGTGCTCTGAGCATTATGCTTTTTTATGCATAAGAATGCCCAAGGGATCACGGGGCACAAAAACCCAAAAGTCTTATTTTGGCATGAAAATTGCACCAAGGGCAAAAAATGCACCACGGGGCACCCAAATTGAACCACTGGACACGTCGAACATCAAACATGAAAAGTGCTCCGAGCATTATGGTTTTTCATGCATAAAGATGCACCAAGGATCGCAGGGCACTAAAACCCAAAAGTCTTATTTTGGCACGAACATTGCACCATGGGCCAAAAATGCACCACGAGCACCAAAATTGGACCACAGGGGCACCACGGACATCAAAACCGAAATGTGCTTCGAGGATTTTGGTTTTTATGCATAAGAATCCCCCAGGGATCATGGGGCACCAAAACTCAAAATTCTTATTTTGGCATGAAAATTGCCCCATGGTCCAAAAATGCACCACAAGGCACCAAAATTGGACCACTGGACACCACGGACCTGAAAACATAAAAGTGCTCCGAGCATTATGGTTTTTTATGCATAAGGATGCACCAGGCATCATGGGGCACCAAAACTCAAAAGTCTTATTTTGGCACGAAAATTGGACCATGTGCAGAAAATGCACCACGGGCACCAAAATTCAACCACAAGGCACCACAGACCTCAAAACCGAAAAGTGCTATGAGAATTATCGTTTTTTATGCATAAGAATGCACCAAGGATCATGGGGCACCAAAACCCAAAAGTCTTATTTTGGAACAAAAATTGCACCATGTGCCGAAAATGCATCACGGGCACCAAAATTGGACCACGGGGCACCATGAACCTCGAAACAGAAAAGTGCTCTGCGCCTAATGGTTTTTTATGCATAAGAAAGCACCAGGGATCATGTGGCACCAAAACAAAAAAAGTCTTATTTTGGCACGAAAATTGGACCATGTGCCGAAAATCCACGACGGGCACCAAAATTAGACCACGGGGCACCACGAACCTCAAAATCGAAAAGTGCTTAGAGCATTATGTTTTTTTATGCATATGGATGCACCAAGGATCACAGGGCACCAAAACCCAAAAGTCTTATTTTGGTATGAAAGTTGCACCATGTGCCAAAAATGCACCGCGGGCACCAAAATAGGACCACGGGGCACCACGGACCTAAAAACTGAAAAGTGCTCTAAGCGTTATGGTTTTTTATGCATAAGGATGCACCAAGGATCACAGGGCACCAAAACCCAAAAGTCTTATTTTTGCACGAAAATTGCACCATGTGCTGAAAATGCACCACGGACAATAAAATTGGACCTCGAGGCACCACGGAGATAAAACTGAAAAATGCTCAGAGCATTATGGTTTCTTTTGCATAAGGATGCACCAAGGACCATAGGGCTCTAAAACGCAAAACTCTTATTTTGGCACGAAAATTGTATCACGGACCTAAAAACTGAAAAGTGCTCAAAGCGTTATGGTTTTTTATGCATAAGGATGCACCAAGGATCACAGGGCACCAAAACCCAAAAGTCTTATTTTTGCACGAAAATTGCACCATGTGCCGAAAATGCACCACGGACAATAAAATTGGACCTCGAGGCATCACGAAGATAAAACTGAAAAATTCTCAGAGCATTATGGTTTCTTTTGCATAAGGATGCACCATGGACCATAGGGCTCTAAAACGCAAAACTCTTATTTTGGCACAAAAATTGTATCACGGACCTAAAAACTGAAAAGTGCTCAAAGCGTTATGGTTTTTTATGCATAAGGATGCACCAAGGATCACAGGGCACGAAAATCCAAATGTCTTATTTTTGCACGAAAATTGCACCATGTGCCGAAAATGCACCACGGACAATAAAATTGGACCTCGAGGCACCACAGAGATAAAACTGAAAAATGCTTAGAGCATTATGGTTTCTTTTGCATAAGGATGCACCAAGGACCATAGGGCTCTAAAACGCAAAACTCTTATTTTGGCACGAAAATTGTATCTTGTGCCAAAAATGCACCACGGGCACAAAATTTGGACCACGGGGCACCACGGACCTCAAAACGGAAAATTGCTCCTAATATTATGGTTTTTTATGCATAAGAAAGCCCCAGGGATCACGTGGCACGAAAACCCAAAAGTCTTATTTTTGCACGAAAATTGCACCTTGGACCAAACATGAACCACGGTGCACCAAAATTGGACCAACAGACACCACGGACCTCAAAATTGAAAAGTGCTCAGAGCGTTATGATTTTATGCATAAGGATGCACCAGGGATCACAGGGCACCAAAACCCAAATGTCTTATTTTGGTACGAAAATTGCACCATGTGCCAAAAATGCACATGTGGCACCTAAATTGGACCACGGGACACCACGGACCTTAAAACTGAAAAGTGCGCCAAGAATTCTGGTTTTTTATTGCTAAGAATGCCCCAGGGATCATGGGGCACCAAAATCCAAAGTCTTATTTTGGCACGAAAGTTGCATCATATTCGGAAAATGCACCACGGGCACCAAAATTGGACCATGGGGCACCACGAACCTCAAAACTAAAAAGTGCTCCGCGCCTGATGAATTTTTATGCACAAGAATGCACCAGGGATCATGTGGCACAAAAACCCAAAAGTCTTATTTTGGCATGAAAATTGGAACATGTGCAGAAAATCCACGACGGGCACCACAGACCTCAAAACTGGATAGTGCTACGAGTATTCTGGTTTTTTATGCATAAGAATGCCCAAGGGATCACGGGGCACCAAAACCCAAAAGTCTTATTTTGGATCGAAAGTTGCACCGTCTGCCGACAATGCACCACTGGCACCAAAATTGGACCACGGGGCACCACGAATCTCAAAACTGAAAAGTGCTCAGAGCGTTATGGTTTTTTATGCATAAGGATGCACCAAGGATCACAGGGCACCAAAACCCAAAAGTCTTATTTTGGCACGAAAATTGTACCATGTGCCGAAAATGCACCACAGGCATCAAAATTGGAGCACGGGGCACCACGGACCTAAAAATTGAAAAGTGATCAGAGCGTTATGGTTTTTTACGCATATGGATGCACCAAGGATCATAGGGCACCGAAACCCAAAAGTCTTATTTTTGCACTAAAATTTTACCATGTGCCGAAAATGCACAACGGACAATAAAATTGGACCACGGGGTACCACGGACATAAAAACTGAAAGGTGCTCAGAGCATTATGGTTACTTTTGCATAAGAATGCACCAAGGATCACAGGGCTCTAAAACCCAAAAGTCTTATTTTGGCATGAAAATTGTACCATGTGCCGAAAATGCACCACGGGTACCAAAATTGGACCACAGGGCACCACAGACCTCAAAACGGAAAAGTTCTCTGCGCCTGATGGGTTTTTATGCATAAGAATGCACCAGGGATCACATGGCACGAAAACCCAAAAGTCTTATTTTGGCACGAAAATTGGAACATGTGCCAAAAATCCATGATGGGCACCACGGACCTCAAAACTAAATTGTGCTACGAGTATTCTGGTTTTTTATGCATAAGAATGCCCAAGGGATCACAGGGCACAAAAATCCAAAAGTCTTATTTTGGCACGAAAATTGCACCATGTGCCGAAAATGCACCACGGGCACAAAAATTGGACCACGGAGCACCACGGACCTCAAAACGGAAAAGTGCTTTGAAAATTATGGTTTTTTATGCATAAGAATGCCCCAGGGATCATGGGGAACCAAAACCCAAAAGTCTTATTTTGGCACGAAAATTGCACCTTGGACCAAACATGAACCATGGTGCACCAAAATTGGACCAATGGACACCATGGAACTCAAAACAGAAAAGTGCTCAGAGCGTTATGGTTTTTTATGCATAAGGATGCACCAGGGATCATAGGGAACCAAAACCCAAATGTCTTATGTTGGCACGAAAATTGCGTCAAGTGCCGAAAATGCACCATGTGGCAAAAAAATTGGACCGCTGGACACCACGGACCTCAAAAATGAAAAGTGCTCCGAGCATTATGATTTTTTGTGCATAAGGATGCTCCAAGGATCACAGGGACCCAAAACCCAAAAAGTCGTATTTGGCACAAAAATTGCACCATGTGCCGAAAATGCACCCAAGGCACCAAATTTGGACCACGGGGCACCACGGACCTCAAAACTGAAAAGTGCTCAGAGTATTGTGGTTTTTTTATGCAAAAGGGTGCACCAAGGATCATGGGGCACCAAAACCGAAAAGTCTTATTTTGACATAAAAATTGCACCATGTGCCGAAAAGGCACCACAGGCAATAAAATTGGACCAAGGGGTACCACGGTCATCAAAACTAAAAAGTGCTTAGAGCATTATGGTTTTTTTTTTGCATAAGGATGCACCAAGGATCACAGGGCTCCAAAACCCAAAAGTCTTATTTTGGCACGAAAATTGTACCATATGCCGAAAATGCACCACGGGCACCAAAATTGGACCACAGGGCACCACCGACCTCAAAACGGAAAAGTGCTCCGAACATTATAGTTTTTTATGCACAAGAATGCCCCGGGGATTACGGGGAACCAAAAGCCAAAAGTCTTATTTTGGCACGAAAATTGCACCTTGGACCAAACATGAACCATGGTGCACCAAAATTGGACCAATGGACACCACGGAACTCAAAACAGAAAAGTGCTCAGAGCGTTATGGTTTATTATGCATAAGAATGCCCAAGGGATCATGGGCACCAAAACCAAATAGTCTTATTTTGGCATGAAAATTGCACCTTGGGCAAAACAAGAACCACAGTGCACCAAAATTGGACCAATGGCCACCACGGACCTCAAACCTGAAAAGTGCTCCGAGCATTATGGTTTTTTGTGCATAAGGATGCACCAAGGATCACGGGGCACCAAAATCCAAAAGTCTTATTTTGCACGAAAATTGCACCATGTGCCGAAAATGCACCCCGGGCACCAAATTTAGACCATGGGGCACCACGGACCTCAAAACTGAAAAGTGCTCCGACCATTGTGGTTTTTTATGCAAAAGGATGCACCAAGGATCGCGGGGCACCAAAATCGAAAAGTCTTATTTTTGCACGAACATTGCACCATGTGCCGAAAAGGCACCACGAGCAATAAAATTGGACCACGCGGCACCACGGACATAAAAACTGAAAAGTGCTTAGAGCACTATGGTTTTTTTTTTTGCATAAGGATACACCAAGGATCACAGGGCTCTAAAACCCAAAAGTCTTATTTTGGCACGAAAATTGCACCATGTACCGAAAAGGCACCACGGGCAATTAAATTGGACCACAGGGCACCACGAACATCAAAATTGAAAAGTCCTTAGAGCATTATGGTTTTTTTTTTTGCATAAGGATGCACCAAGGATCACAAGGCTCTAAAACCCAAAAGTCTTATTTTGGCACGAAATTGTACCATGTGCCTAAAATGCACCATGGGCACCAAAATTTGACCACGGGCATCACCGACCTCAAAACGGAAATGTGCTCCAAACATTATGATTTTTTATGCATAAGAATGCCCCAGGGATAATGAGGTACCAAAACCCAAAAGTCTATTTCGGCACGAAAATTGCACCTTAGCCAAAACATCAACCACGGTGCACCAAAATTGGACAAATGGACACCACGGACCTCAAAACTGAAAAGTGCTCCGAGCATTATGGTTTTTTATGCGTAAGAATGCCCCAGGGATCACAGGGTACCAAAACCCAAAAGTCTTATTTTGGCACGAAAATTGCACCTTGGATAAAACATGAACCATGGTGCACCAAAGTTGGACCAATGGACACCACGGACCTCAAAACTAAAAAGTGCTCAAAGCGTTATGGTTTTTTATAAATCAGGATGCACCAAGGATCACAGGGCACCAAAATCCAATTTTGTTATGTTGGCACGAAAATTGCACCATGTCCCGAAAATGCACCGTGTGGCAACAAAATTGGACCGCTGGACACCACGGTCCTCAAAACTGAAAAGTGCTCCGAGCATTATGGTTTTTTGTTCATAAGGATGCACCAAAGATCACGGGGCACCAAAACACAAAAGTCTTATTTTGGCACGAAAATTGCACCATTTGCCGAAAAAGCACCCCGGGCACCAAATTTGGACCACCGGGCACCACGGACCTTAAAACTGAATAGTTCCCCGAGAATTATGATTTTTTATGCATAAGAATGCACTAGGGATCATGGGGCACCAAAACCCAAAAGTCTTATTTTGGCACGAACATTGGACCATGTGCCGAAAATGCACCACGGGCACAAAAATTGGACCACGGGGCACCACGGACCTCAAAACTAAAAAGTGCTCCGAGCATTGTAGTTTTTTATGCAAAAGGATGCACCAAGGATCACGGGGCACCAAAACCGAAAAGTCTTATTTTGGCACAAAAATTGCACCATGTGCCGAAAAGGCACCACGGGCAATAAAATTGGACCACAGGGCACCACGAACATCAAAATTTAAAAGTCCTTAGAGCATTATGGTTTTTTTTGCATAAGGATGCACCAAGGATCACAAGGCTCTAAAACCCAAAAGTCTTATTTTGGCACGAAATTGTACCATGTGCCTAAAATGCACCACGGGCACCAAAATTTGTCCACAGAGAACACTGACCTCAAAACGGAAATGTGCTCCGAAAATTATGGTTTTTTATGCATAAGAATGCCCCAGGGATCACGGGGCACCAAAACCCAAAAGTCTTATTTTTGCACGAAAATTGCACAATAGGCCGAAAATGCACAACGGGCACCAAAATTGGACCACGGGCCACCATGGACCTCAAAACTTAAAAGTGCTCAGAGCATTATGGTTTTTTACGCATAAGGATGCACCAAGGATCACAAGGCACCAAAACCCAAAAGTCTTATTTTGGCACGAAAATTGCACCATGGGCCAAACATGAACCACGGTGCACCAAAATTTCAACAATGGACACCACGAACCTCAAAACTGAAAAGTGGTCCGAGCATTATGTTTTTTTATGCATAAGAATGCACCAGGGATCACGGGGCACCAAAACCCAAGAGTCTTATTTTGGCACGAAAATTGCACCATGTGCCAAAATGCACCACGGGAACCAAAATTGGACCACGGGGCACCACGGACCTCAAAACTGAAAAGTGGTTAGAGCATTATGGTTTTTTATGCATAAGGATGCACCAAGGATCACAAGGCACCAAAACCCAAAACTCTTATGTTGACACGAAAATTTCACCATGGGCCAAAAATGCACCACATGGCACCAAAATTGGACCACTGGACACCATCGACCGCAAAACTAAAAAGTGCTCCAAGCATTATGTTTTTTTATGCAGAAGGATGCACCAAGAATCAAGGGGCACCAAAACCCAAAAGTCTTATTTTCACACGAAAATATCACCATGTGACGAAAATGCACCACGGGCACAAAAATTGGACGATGGGGCACCACGGACCTCAAAACTGAAAGTGCTCTGAGCATTATGGTTTTTTATGCATAAGAATGCCTCAGGGATCACTGGGCACCAAAACCCAAAAGTCTTACTTTGTCATGAAAATTTCACCACTGGCCAAAAATGCACTCTGGGGCACCAAAATTTGACCAGTAAACACCACAAACCTTAAAACTGTAAAGTGCTATGAACATTATGGTTTTTTATGCATAAGAATGCACCAGGGATTACGGGGCACCAAAACCCAAAAGTCTTATTTTGGAACGAAAATTGGACCATGTGCCAAAAACGCACCACGGGCACCAAAATTGGACCACGGGGCACCACGGACGTCAAAACCAAAATTGGACCACGGGCCACCATGGACCTCAAAACTTAAAAGTGCTCAGAGCATTATGGTTTTTTATGCATAAGAATGAACCAAGGATCACGGGGCACCAAAACCCAAAAGTCTTATTTTTTGCACGAAAATTGCACCATGTGCCGAAAATGCACCACAGACACCAAAATTAGACCGCAGGGCACGACGAACCTCAAAACTGAAAAGTGCTCAGAGCATTATGGATTTTTATGCATAAGGATGCACCAAGGATAAAAGGGCACCAAAACCCAAAAGTCTTATTTTGGAACGAAAATTGCACCATGTGCCGAAAATGCACCACGGGCACCAAAACTAGACCGCGGGGCACGACGGACCTCAAAACTAAAAAGTGCTCAGAGCATTATGATTTTCTATGCATAAGGATGCACCAAGGATAACAGGCCACCAAAACCCAAAAGTATTATTTTGGCACGAAAATTGCACCATGTGTCAAAAATGCAACACAGGCACTAAAATTGGACCAGAGGGCACCACAGACCTCAAAACTGAAAAGTGCTCCGAGCATTATGGTTTTTTATCCATAAGAATGCACCAGTGATGATGGGGCACCAATACCCAAAAGTCTTATTTTGGCACGAAAATTGAACCATGTGCCAAAAATGCACCACGGGCACCAAAATTGGACCACGGGGCACCACAGACCTCCAAACTGAAAAGTGCTCTGAGATTTATGATTTTTTATGCATAAGAATGCCTCAGGGATCATGGGACACCAAAACCCAAAAGTCTTTCTTTGTCATGAAAATTGCACCATTGGCAAAAACTGCACCCTAGGGCACCAAATTTGACTAGTAAACACCACAAACCTTAAAACTATAAAGTGCTCTGAGCATTATGCTTTTTTATGCATAAGAATGCACCAGGGATCACGATGCACCAAAACTCAAAAGTCTTACTTTCGCACAAAAATTGCACCATGGGCCGAAAATGCACCACGGGCCCCAAAATTGGACCATGGGGAAGCACGGACCTCAAAACTGAAAAGTGCTCCAAGCATTATGGTTTTTTAGGCATAGGAATGCACCAGGGATTAAGGGGCACCAAAACACAAAAGTCATATTTTGGAACGAAAATTGGACCATGTGCCGAAAACGTACTGCGGGCACCAAAATTGGACCACGGGGCACCACAGACCTCAAAACTAAATAGTGCTCCAAGCATTATGATTTTTATGCATAAGAATGCACCAAGCATCACGGGGCACCAAAACCCAAAACTCTTATTTTTGTACGAAAATTGCACCATGTGCCGAAAATGCACCACGGGCACCAAAACTAGACTGCGGGGCACGACGGACCTCAAAACTGAAAAGTGCTCAGAGCATTATGGTTTTTTATGCATAAGGATGCATCAAGGATAACAGGGCACCAAAACCTAAAAGTATTATTTTGGCACGAAAATTGCACCATGTGCCGAAAATACAACACGGGCACTAAAATTGGACCAGAGGGCACCGCGGTCCTCAAAACTGAAAAGTGCTCCGAGCATTATGGTTTTTTGTACATAATAATGCACCAGTGATGACGGGGCACCAATACCCGAAAGTCTTATTTTGCACGAAAATTGGACCATGTGCCGAAAATGCACCACGGGCATCAAAATTGGACCACGGGGCACCACGGACCTAAAAACTGAAGTGCGCTCCGTGCATTATGGTTTTTTATTTATAAGGATGCACCAAGGATAACGGGGCACCAAAATCCAAAAGTCTTATTTTGGAATGATACTTGTACCGTGTGCCGAAAATGCACCACGGGCGCCAAAATTGGACCATGGGGCACCACGGACCTCAAAACTAAAAAGTACTCAGAGCATTGTGGTTTTTTATGCATAAGGATGCACCAAAGATCATAGGGCACCAAAACTCGAAAGTTTTATTTTAGCACGAAAATTGCACCATGTGCCGAAAATGCACCACGGGCACAAAAATTGGACCATGGGGCACCACGGACCTCAAAATTAAAAAGTGCTCTGAGCATTATGGTTTTTTATGCATAAGAATGCCTCAGGGATCACGGGGCACCAAAACCCAAAAGTCTTTCTTTGTCATGAAAATTGCACCATTGGCAAAAAATGCACCACGTGGCACCAAAATTTGACTAGTAAACACCACGAACCTTAAAACTATAAAGAGCTCTGAGCATTATGGTTTTTTATGCATAAGAATGCACCAGAGATCACAGCGCACCAAAACTCAAAAGTCTTACTTTCGCACAAAAATTGCACCATTGGCCGAAAATGCACCACGGGCACCAAAATTGGACCACGGGGAAGCACGGACCTCAAAACTGAAAAGTGCTCCAAGCATTATGGTTTTTTAGGCATAGGAATGCACCAGGGATCAACGGCCACCAAAACCCAAAAGTCATATTTTGGAACAACAATTAGACCATGTGCCGAAAACGCACCACGGGCACCAAAATTGGACCACGGGGCACCACGGACCTCAAAACTAAAAAGTGCTCCAAGCATTATGATTTTTTATGCATAAGAATGCACTAAGGATCACGGGGCACCAAAACCCAAAAGTCTTATTTTTGCACAAAAATTGCACCATGTGCCGAAAATGCACCACGGGCACCAAAACTAGATCGCGGGGCACGACGGACCTCAAAACTGAAAAGTGCTCCGAGCATTAGGGTTTTTATGCATAAGAATGCACCAGTGATGACGGGGCACCAATACCCAAAAGTCTTATTTTGGCACGAAAATTGGACCATGTGCCGAAAATGCACCACGGGCACCAAAATTGGTCCACGGGGCACCACGGACCTGAAAACTAAAGTGTGCTCCATGCATTATGATTTTTTATGCATAAGGATGCACCAAGGATAACGGGGCACCAAAACCCAAAAGTCTTATTTTGGCACGATAATTGCACCATGTGCCGAAAATGCACCACGGGCGCCAAAATTGGACCATGGGGCACCACGGACCTCAAAACTAAAAAGTACTCAGAGCATTGTGGTTTTTTATGCATAAGGATGCACCAAAGATCACAGGGCACCAAAACTCGAAAGTCTTAGTTTACCACGAAAATTGCACCATATGCCGAAAATGCACCATGGGCACAAAAATTGGACCATGGGGCACCACGGACCTCAAAACTGAAAAGTGCTCTGAGCATTATGGTTTTTTATGCATAAGAATGCCTCAGGGATCATGAAGCACCAAAACCCAAAAGTCTTTCTTTGTCATGAAAATTGCACGATTGGCAAAAAATGCACCCCGGGCACCCAAATTTTACTAGTAAACACCACGAACCTTAAAACTATAAATTGCTCTGAGCATTATGGTTTTTTATGCATAAGAATGCACCAGGGATCACGGCGCACAAAAACTCAAAAGTCTTACTTTCGCACAAAAATTGCACCACGGGCCGAAAATGCACCACGGGCACCAAAATTGGACCACGGGGAAGCACAGACCTCAAAACTGAAAAGTGCTCCAAGCATTATGGTTTTTTAGGCATAGGAATGCACCAGGGATCAAGGGGCACCAAAACCCAAAAGTCATATTTTAGAATGAAAATTTGACCATGTGCTGAAAATGCACCACGAGCACCAAAATTGGACCACGGGGCATCACGGACCTCAAAACTAAAAAGTGCTCCAAGCATTATGATTTTTTATGCATAAGAATGCACCAAGGATCACGGGGCACCAAAACTCAAAAGTCTTATTTTTGCACGAAAATTGCACCATGTGCCGAAAATGCACCACGGGCACCAAAACTAGACCGCGGGGCACGACGGACCTCAAAACTGAAAAGTGCTTGGAGCATTATGGTTTTTTATGCACAAGGATGCACCAAGGATAACAGGGTACCAAAACCCAAATGTATTATTTTGGCACGAAAATTGCACCATGTGCCAAAAATGCAACACGGGCACTAAAATTGGACCAAAGGGAACCACGAACCTCAAAACTGAAAAGTACTCCGAGCATTATGGTTTTTTATGCATAAGAATGCACCAGGGATCCTAGGCCACCAAATCCCAAAAGTCATATTTTGGCACGAAAATTGGACCATGTGGCGAAAATGCACCACGGGTAGCAAAACTGGACCACGAGGCACCACAGACCTCAAAACTGAAAATTGCTCCAAGCATTATGGTTTTTATTCATAAGGATGCACCAAGGATCACAGGGCACCCAAACCCAAAAGTCTTATTTTGGCACGAAAATTGCACTAATGGCCAAAAATGCACCACGAGGCTCCAAAATAGGGCCACTAAACACCACGGACCTCAAAACTAAAAAGTGCTCCGAGCATTATGATTTTTTATACATAAGAATGCACCAATGATCATGGGCACCAAAACCCAAAAGTCTTATTTGGTCACCAAAATTGCACCATGGGCCAAGAATGCACCACGGGGCACCAAAATTGAACCACTGGACACCACAGCCCTCAGAAACTGAAAAGTGCTCCGAGCATTATGGATTTCTATGCATAAGGATTTACCAAGGATCACGGGGCACCAAAACCCAAAAGTGTTATTTTGGCATGAAAAATGCACCATGTGCCGAAAATGAACCACGGGCACCAAAATTGGACCGCGGGGCACCACGAACCTCAAAACTGAAAAGTGCTCCGAGCATTATGGTTTTTTATGCATAAGAATGTACTATGGATCACAGGCCACCAAAACCCAAAAGTCTTATTTTGGCACGAAAATTGCACCATTTGCCGAAAATCCAGCACGAGCACCAAAATTAGACCACTGGACACCACATACCTCAAAACTAAAAAGTGCTCTGAGCATTATGGTTTTTTATGCATAAGGATGCACCAAGGATCACGGGGCACCAAAATCCAAAAGTCTTATTTTGGCACGAAAATGCACCACGGGCACCAAAATTGGACCACGAGGCACCACAGGCATCAAAACTGAAAAGTGCTCCAAGCATTATGGTTTTTTATGCATAAGGATGCACCAAGGATCAATGGTCACCAAAACCCAAAAGTCTTATTTTGGCACGAAAATTGCATCATGTTCCGAAAATGCACCACGGGCACAAAAATTAGACCACGGGGAACCACGGACCTCAAAACTGATATGTGCTCCTAGGATTATGGTTTTTTTTCATAACAATCCACCAGGGATCACGGGTCACCAAAACCCAAAAGTCTTATTTTGGCCCGAAAATTGCACCATTTGCCGAAAATCCACCACAGGCACCAGAATTGGACCACGAGGCACCACGGACCTCAAAACTGAAAAGTGCTCCAAGCATTATGGTTTTTTATGCATAAGGATGCACCAAGGATCACGGGTCACCAAAATCCAAAAGTCTTATTTTGGCACGAAAATTGCACTATGTGCCGAAAATGCACCCCGGGCACAAAATTGGACCACGGGGAACCACGAACCTCAAAACTAAAAAGTGCTCCGAGCATTTGGTTTTTTATGCATAAGAATCCACCAGGGATCACAGGGCACCAAAACCCAAAAGTCTTATTTTGGCACGAAAATTGCACCATAGGCCAAAATGCACTATGGGCCACCAAAATTGGACCACTCGACACCACGGACCTCAAAACTGAAAAGTGCTCCGAGCATTATGGTTTGTTATACATAAGAATGCACCAAGGATCACGGGGAACCAAAACCCTAAAGTCTTATTTTGGCACCAAAATTGCACCATGGGCCAAGAATGCACCACGGGGCACCAAAATTGGACCACTGAACAGAACTGACCTCAAAACTGAAAAGTGCTCTGAGCATTATGGTTTTTTATGCATAAGTATGCACCAAGGATCACGGGGCACCAAAACCCAAAAGTCTTATTTTGGCACGAAAATTGCACCATGTGCCGAAAATGCACCACGGGCACGAAAATTGGACGACGGGGCACCACAGACCTCAAAACTGAAAAGTGCTCCAAGCATTATGATTTTTTATGCATAAGAATGTACTAGGGATCACAAGCTATCAAAACCCAAAAGTCTTATTTTGGCATGGAAATTGCACCATGGTCCAAAATGCAATACGGGGCTCCAAAATTAGGCCACGGGACACCACGAACCTCAAAACTGAAAAGTGCTCAAAGCTTTATAGTTTTTTATGCATAAGAATGCACCAAGGATCATAGGGCACCAAAACCCAAAAGTCTTATGTTGCCACGGAAATTGCACCGTGGGCCAAAAATGCACCATGGGGCACCAAAATTGGACCACGGGACACCACGGACCTTAAAATTGAAAAGTGCTCCGAGCATTATGGTTTTTTATGCAAAAGAATGCACCATGCATCATGGGGCACCAAAACCCAAAAGTCTTACAATTTTGAGGTCCGTGGTGCCCCGTGGTTCAATTTTGGTGCCCGTTGGTGCATTTTTGGTCCATGGTGCAATTTTCATAAAGAAAAAGCGTGATTATTTAGAGATATAGTTACGGAGGGTGCATAATTGCATTTTAAGGTGCTCATTGGTGCTCCGTGGTCCAATTTTGGTGCCCTTTGGTGCATTTTTGAAGTTTCAATCACTCTATCTGATTAACAGGAGTGGAACAATCAACCTATTGATATTGGAAGACTCTGATGATTCTTCTAATGTATCATTTTTTGGTCCAATGGAATTCATAGGTATAGTAAGAAGCCTTGTCAAATAGGGATTTTTTCTTTTGACCATTTTTCGATTGTTAATACGATAGATAATGACCGCTACTACAAAAATTACTAGATACTTGATCGTGAAATATCGATTGCTTGTTGAACCCTGTGAATTGCGTGAAAGTAGGATACTCCAAATTCTGGAGTCCAAGAGTTTTATAGAACTCTCTTGATGGAAAAAAAAATATGAATGAAAAATCCTACTGAATTGAATTGGGTCCATGAATGTAAGAAATAGCGAGAATTCTTGATTTCTCTCAATATCTCTCTCAATTTGAAAATCCAGGATTTGAATTGATGTCCTTTCATCGAATCCTCCTAATTGCATTGATTTATCTAAAAGATTTCACTTCAATTGGAATTTGGTTATTCACCGTGTACGAGGATTCTCGCTAAGCATCCATGGCTGAATGGTTAAAGCGCCCTGTTCTTGGCTGCTTTCTTGAATCAAGATCGCAATCAAGAAAGCATCTTGATTGCGCCCATGGTTGTGATTGACCAAGGTAGAACTCAAGAGAGAACAAAGAGGACAAGAAACGACCATGAGAGAAAGAAACAAAGAAGAAACACGGCTTGGAATCAATCAAGAAGGGATCTTGATTCCTTTCTTGGCCAAAATCGAAGCACACCTTTACCAATGCTGCATCCTCTCTCCAACGTCACCTACACAAATTCAGATATCTTTGGACGCTCATTACAAGGTAACGCTTGCTTAGGAGGGAAGTTAGGAAGGAAATGGCAATGGAGAGAAGGCTACAAATCCTTATGCAAAGACCAGAGGGAATGCTGGTTCCATAAAGACCTGAAGGGATATGGGTTCCAGAAGGATTTTCGATTTCTTTCAATCCAACAAGTCATATGGTTCATAACAATATCATATTGTGTGGGTCACTATCCAATTTATCCCCCCAAGTTAATATTAGACAACCTTATAGTAATATCAAACAATACCATTAGACCTAGGTCGGCCTTAAGCAGAGTCCAAAGGTGTGACGACCCAAGGCCCATGACTAAAAGGGGCCACAAAAATAATAAAATGTTTGTAGTTATGTAGTAAATTTTTTTCTATGTTGTTTGATGTGATTTTCGTTAATGAATAAAAATTGCATCTTTTTTGTCTCTTTTATTTGAATTAAAATATGATATGTGATTAGAAAATATCACTTGACTATTATGTTTTTTTCCTAACGTGTTATATTCATAAATTCATGTGAAATGATTTTTCAAGTAATAGTGGCATATTAACATGTAATGAGCATATAATAATAACTTAGAGTGCATTTTTTTTAAACAAGACAAGCGACACAAACCACAACCCAAATTATAAAGGAATTAAAACTAAAAGTTAGTATATAAATAAAGAACAAAAATATTTATTATATGTTTTAATTTGAAATGATTATATTTTGTCTTCTAGGGAAGAAGCTAGATTATTTTCTTTGAGGAGCCCAACTATAAAAATTAAATTCTGTTTTTAAAATTAATATATTAATTTTAACCAACTACTTATATCCTTTTTTTCTTTTGAAATTTGTTAAAACCATGTTATTCGATGTAATAATAGTCTCATTCTTAATGAAACATTAAAAGAAATTCTAATTTTATAGTGGCTGACACATGTGTCCCTCGAAACCTAGGCAAACGTATTACACGCACTCTCTCTCTCTCCTACCCGGCCACTCTACTCTTATACTCCCTTTCTCTGCATAAGTATTCTTCTTCAAAGATAATCATTTCAAACTATCATTTTTTTCATCTTTTTTCTCTTTTAACATTTTATATGAATTACTTTTTAATAGTTTTTTTTAAAAAAAAAATCAACAATTTAAAGTAATACCTTCTGAGTTTAAATTGTTTATTATAAATATAAAATATAATTATGTATTCAATTTTTTTTAAAATTAATTATATTTTGTAATTATAATATAGTTTATATATTCAAAATGTTTAGTTGTCGTAAATTTTCATTGTATAAAATTAAATATTTATTCTATGCAACCAATGAGCTAAAATACTATTTAAATTAATTTCATGACAATTATTTGTATAATGAGTTATCCTTGTTGTTTTTTTATTAATAATATCAAATGTGTGTAATTGATAAATATTTCAAATCTTTAACCTATGAAATATTTATTCACTTCTAATGTTTGTTTTTCTTAGGTCAAACTATATGTATGAGGTCAAGCTAATTTATCATTGTTTCTTTTTCTGAGTTCAAACAATATTTGCCGAGAAATAGTAAGAGATATTCCAATACTCAAGAATTCAGGAGAGGCATGAATTTAGTAGCATGTGCCATTTTAAATGAGTTGCAACTTGTAAGTCTAAATCCCTCTTTGTAGCCTATTTTTAATATTCAATGTTTATGTTGATGAGTTTGTTGTCATTCTTCTAATTCCAACAAATTACCAGAGAAAAATCGTATAAAAAATTAGTGAAAGGAAACAAAAAATAAAATGAAAAATTTAAACAAAAAATCCAGTAAAACCCTTCACAAATTGAACAATAATGAATATTCCAAGATGACAACCAAAAATAGTTCTAATTCAACAAGATAATGCTTATGCTAACCAAAAAGGACAAAAATAAATAAATCTTCACAAATTGAACTATAATGAATATTCCAATATGACAACCAAAAATAGTTCTAATTCAACAAAATAATGCTTATGCTAACAAAAAAGGACAAAAATAAAGAAATTGTAGATGTGCATTCAATAGGACATCTTTCGTGATGTTATCCTTTATTTAATTCAACAAGATTAATCTTCAACAAGATTAAGCCTAGGAATACACATCCCCTCCCCAAACCTCCTCTGGAAGCACGATTTCTTCAACCGCGCCAGGGTCACAGGGCACCAAAACCCAAAAGTCTTATTTTGGCATGAAAATTACACCATGTGCCGAAAATGCACCACAGGCACCAAAATTGGACCATGGGGCACCACATACCTCAAAACTGAAAAGTGCTCCGAGCATTATGGTTTTCTATGCATAAGGATCCACAAGGGATCACGGGGCACCAAAACCCAAAAGTCTTATTTTGGCACGAAAATTTGATCATGTGCCGAAAATGCACCACGAGCACCAAAATTGGACCACAAGGCACCACGGACCTCAAAACTGAAAAGTGGTCCGAGCATTATTGTTTTGTATACATAAGAATCCACCAGGGATCACAGGGCACCAAAACCCAAAAGTCTTATTTTGGCACGAAAATTGCACTATGTGCTGAAAATGCACCACGGGACACCAAAATTGGACCACGGGGCACCACGAACCTCAAAACTGAAAAGTGCTCCGAGCATTATGGTTTTTATGCATAAGAATCCACCAGGTATCACGGGGCACCAAAACCCAAAAGTCTTATTTTGGCACGAAAATTGCACCATGTGCTAAAAATGCACCACGGGACACCAAAATTGGACTACAGGGCACCACAGACCTCAAAATTGAAAAGTGCTCCGAGCATTATGGTTTTTTATGCATAAGAATGCACTAGGGATCACAGGGCACCAAAACCCAAAAGTCTTATTTTAGCACGAAAATTGCACCATGGGCCGAAAATCCACCACAGGCACCAAAATAGGACCACAGGGCACCACGGACCTCAAAACTGAAAAGTGCTCCGAGCATTATGGTTTTTTATCCATAAGGATGCACCAAGGATCACGGGGCCCCAAAACCCAAAAGTTTTATTTTGGCACGAAAATTGCACCATGTGCCCAAAATGCATAAAAAAAACCATAATGCTCGGAGCACTTTTCAGTTTTGAGGTCCTTGGTGCCCCGTGGTCAAATTTTGGTGTCCCGTGGTGCAATTTTCATCCCAAAATAAGACTTTTGGGTTTTGGCACCCTGTGATCCCTGGTGTATTCTTATGCATTAAAAACCATAATAATTAGAGCACTTTTTAGTTTTGAGGTCTGTGGTGCCCCGTGGCCCAATTTTTGTGCTCGTGGTGCATATTTGGCCATTTGTTCAATTTTTGTGCCAAAATAAGACTTTTGGGTTTTGATGCCCTGTGATCCCTTGTGCATTCTTATGCATAAAAAACCATAATGCTCATAGCACTTTTCAGTTTCGAGATCCGTGGTGCCCCGTGGTCCGATTTGGGTGTCCCGTGGGGCATTTTTGGCCGATGGTGCAATTTTCGTCCCAAAATAAGACTTTTGGGTTTGGGTGCCATGTGATCCCCGGGGCATTCTTATGCCTAAAAATCATAATGCTCGGAGCACTTTTCAGTTTTGAGGTCCGTGGTGCTCTGTGGTCCAATTTTGGTGCCCGTGGTGCATTGTTTGCCCATGGTGCAATTTTCATGCCAAAATAAGACTTTTGGGTTTTGATGCCCTGTGATCCCTTATACATTCTTATGCATAAAAAATCATAATGCTCAGAGCACTTTTCAGTTTCGAGATCCGTGGCGCCCCGTGGTCCAATTTTGGTGTCCCGTGGTGCATTTTTGGCCGATGGTGCAACTTTCATCCCAAAATAAGACTTTTGGGTTTTGGTGCCATGTTATCCCTGGGGCATTCTTATGCATAAAAAACCATAATGCTTGGATCAATTTTCAGTTTTGAGGTCCGTGGTGCCCCGTGAATCAGGGGTGCCCCGCAGTCCAATTTTGGTGTCCCGTGGTGCATTTTTGGCCTATGGTGCAATTTTTGTCCCAAAATAAGACTTTTGGGCTTTGGTGCCATGTGATCCTTGGAGCATTCTTATGCATAAAAATCCATAATTCTCAGAGCACTTTTCAATTTTTATGTCCGTGGTCCAATTTTGGTCCCCGTGGTGCATTTTTGGCACATGGTGCAATTTTCGTGCCAAAATAAGACTTTTCGGTTTTGGTGTCCCGTGATCCTTGGTGCATCCTTTTGCATAAAAAACCACAATGCTCGGAGCACTTTTCAGTTTTGAGGTCCGTGGTGCCCTGTGGTCCAAATTTGGTGCCCAGGGTGCATTTTCGGCACATGGTGCAATTTTCGTGCCAAATAAGACTTTTGGGTTTTGGTGCCCCGTGATCTTTGGTGCATCCTTATCAATAAAGAACAATAATTCTTGGAGCACTTTACAATTTTGAGGTCCGTGGTGTCGCGTGGTCCACTTTTGGTGACCATGGTGCATTTGCGGCCCATTGTACAATATTCGTGCGAAAATAAGACTTTTGGATATTGGTGAACTATGATCATTGGTGCATCCTTATGCATAAAAAACCATAATGCTCTGAGTACGTTTCAGTTTTTAGGTTCGTGGTTTCCCGTGGTCCAATTTTGGTGCCTCGTGGTGCATTATGGCACATGGTCCAATTTTCGTGCCAAAATAAGACTTTTTGGTTTTGGTGCCCTGTGATCCCTGGGGCATTCTTATGCATAAAAAACCATAATGCTCAGAGCTCTTTTCAGTTTTGAGGTCATAGCGCCGCGTGAGCCAGTGGTATCGTGTGGTCCAATTTTGGTGTCCCGTGGTGCATTTTGGTCCCATGGTGCAATTTTTGTCCCAAAATAAGACTTTTGGATTTTGGTGCCCTGTGATCGTTGGTGTATTCTTATGCATAAAAAGCCATAATGCTCAGAGTACTTTTCAGTTTTGAGGTCCGTGGTGCCCCGTGGTCCAATTTTGGTGCCCGTGGTGCATTTTTTGCTCATAGTGCTATTATCGTTCCAAAATAAGACTTTTGGGTTTTGGTGCCTTGTTATCCCTGTAACGACCCAACTTCGTTACATATATATTATACTAAACTCTCTATTTAATTTTATCATGTGAAAGAACGTATAAATTTTTCTCATTTAAAATACATACATATGTACTTATATACAACGTTCATCACCGCATCGTCCAAGTATGATATGCCAATTTACACCTTAAAATACGAGGATACATATAACATCAGAAGGAAGATTCCCTTGTAGAGGACGTTCACACTAATCTTTATATTTATACAAAATCCTAAGTTGGTCCAAAAAAATACATATATATATACTAGAACAAAATTAGCAAAACAGGAGGATCGTCCAATCAACATAGCAGGAGAATCGTCCAATCTTCAATCATGACTAGCATGAGAGCCAGCACCATCACTGCTACCTGCTCCCGTGTTAACCACACGATCATTGCAGTAAAACAATACAAACACAAATTGCAAGGGTAAGCTTCTTATAAAAAGAAAGATAGATTATACACAAAATTTCAATCAACATCATTCACACTAAACATTCAGTTCATTTCATATGTCACTCCATACATCAATATCATCATGCAATATTATGCTGACTCGACTCCATGGAGATTTCAACAACTTTCGGGCGGTTCCCATAGGCCCCATCCCCTACCATTAGTCTCGCCTTAGACCATTCAGGGAGTCCCTTGAGCCACCATGTGGAGGAAGTGTGAATTTAATCCGATATAGACAAGTGTTGGTATTGGCTTACCTCTGTCAGGTTTGCAAAACCTTCCATCTTTAGGAATTCGCCCACTTGTCTATTCTATATGCCCGCCATTGGCCACCACGAAATCCTCCAGCACTAGGTTGAGAGCCCACCTAGCACCCTCAACTTACGTGCCTACCCTTATGCAATATCATGCACAACTCAACAACTCTTATTGCCACACGTTCTCTCTATGTTATAAATTCACCATTTTTCTCAAATCAAGCTTATGAACCCAATCTAGCAGTTCAGTAAGCACAAGTAAGGCATTTTCACACCTCGAATCCTTACTCTCAACACAACACTAAATTTAACTAAGGGTGAATTTCCTAACATAGTTCTAGAACCAAAGTGTTGGCAGATCCAACATCCTCGTTCGTAACAAGACTAGGTTCTGATTCTCTGTTAAACACACCCTCAAAATTTCACAACTACCATCGTTGGACGTCAGACTTTACTGAACATAAGGCACCACTGGACGCGGGTTATTATACTCTGAATCATTGGACGCTGGTCCCTAGACACTGAGTCATTGGACACTGGTTTTACTACACTCTAGTATTCACTGGACGTTGGTTTTTAGTCGTAGTATAGATAGATGGACGATGGTTTTTTTTGGACGAGTGGTTTTCTACAGAGCCCAGAACCTTTCAAAAACCCATTACGAACACATGTTTCAAAGATTTTGAAACCATCTTCCAACACTTACAATATCATTCCAAAGCACAACAACATATTATCATAACAAACTCAGCTCAGATCATCAAAACATCAAGAGAGCAAAAATCATCACATCATCATAACAGACCTTTAAAGCATCCAAAACAGAACAGAATTCCAAATATATCACCACCAGATCAGTAAAATAAGTTTAAAGCTTCCCTTACCTTCAGCTCTTGACTCAAACCGTGAAGAAGAAAAAGCTAGAGAGGATAACTTTGAGATTCTCGAGTAACCTGCCCTCAAGTTTTGTTACAGAATCAACTAGGAGACACCAACTTAAAATCAGCTAAGAACTCTCTAGGAAAGAAGAAATAATTCTTCAAGTTCAGGTAGGAAAATAGCTCTCTCACTCACGGTAAGGAAACTTATAGAAAAAGAAAGATAAGAATGAAGGAGAATAGAAGAAACAGGAAGCTTGACACGTTCACTTAAGAGATTTGCATGAAATTTTACTAGTAACACCTCCATTTCCTCTAATACCCCCTTTTTTTTATTTTTTTTTTATTATTTTTTTTTCTTCTTCTACAACTTACGAAATTTACGTAAAATTCCTAACAACAACCTTACCTTCTAAGCCCAACCTTACATGAAATATTATCAACAATATTATAGCACATAACAACACAATCTATTTATTAATTCTTTTATACATAATATAACTTTAAATTTAATTTCCTCTTGTATTATCAATCAAACACTTGAAATAAATCACGACATTACAATCCCTAGTGTATTCTTATTCATAAAAAACCATAATGCTTGGAGCACATTTCAGTTTTGAGGTCCGTGGTCCAATTTTGGTGCCCGTGGTTCATTTTTGGCCATTTGTGCAATTTTCGTCCCAAAATAAGACTTTTGGGTTTTAGTGCCTTGTGATCCTTGGTGCATCCTTATGCATAAAAAACCATAATTCTCAAAGTACTTTTCAGTTTTGAGGTCCGTAGTTTCCCTTGGTCCAATTTTGGTGCCCCATGGTCCATTTTGGGCACATTATCCAATTTTTGTGCCAAAATAGGACTTTTGGGTTTTGGTGCCCCATGATCCATGGGGCATTCTTATGCATAAAAAACCATAATTCTTAGAGCACTTTTCAGTTTTGAGGTCTGCGGTGCCCCGTGAATCAGTGGTGCCCTGTAGTCCAATTTTAGTGTCCCGTGGTGCATTTTTGGTCCATGGTGCAATTTTCATGCCAAAATAAGACTTCTAGGTATTGGTGCCCCATGATCCCTAGTGCATTCTTATGTAGAAAAAACTGTAATGCTCGGAGCACTTTTCAGTTTTGAGGTCTGTGGTGCCCTGTGGGCCAATTTTGGTGTCCCGTGGTGCATTTTTTAGAGATGGTGCAATTTTCGTCAGAAAATTAGACTTTTCGGTTTTGGTGCCCTGTGATCCGTGGTGCATTCTTATGCATAAAAAACCATAATGCTCGAAGCACTTTTCAGTTTTGAGGTCTGTGGTGCCCCGTGGTCCAATTTTGGTGCTCGTGGTGCATTTTCGGCCCATTGTGCAATTTTAGTGCGAAGATAAGACGTTTGGGTTTTGGTGCCCCGTGATTCTTGGTGCATTCCTATGAATAAAAACCATCCTGCTCGGAGCACTTTTCAGTTTTGAGGTCCATGGTGTCCCGTGGTTCAATTTTGGTGCCCGTGGTGCATTTTTGGCCCAAGTTGCAATTTTTGTGCCAAAATAAGACTTTTGGGTTTTGGTGCCCTATGATCCTTGGTGCATCCTTATGCATAAAAAACCATAATTCACATAGCACTTTTCAGTTTTTAGGTCCGAGGTTCCCTGTGGTCCAATTTTGGTGCCCGTGGTGCAATTTTCGAGCCAAAATAAGGCTTTTGGGTTTTGGTGCCCTGTGATCCCTAGTGCATCCTTATGCATAAAAAACCAAATGCTAGGAGCATTTTTCAGTTTTGAGGTTCAGGGTTCACCATGGTCCAATTTTGGTGCCCGGTGGTACATTTTCAGGACATGGTTAATTTTCGTGCCAAAAGAATCCTTTTAGGTTTTGGTACCCCATGATCCCTGGGGCATTCTTATGCATAAAAAACCATAATGCTCAAAGCAGTTTTCAGTTTTGAGGTCCGTGAAGCCCCGTGAATCAGTGGTGCCCCGAAGTCCAATTTTGGTGTGGCGTGGTGCATTTTAGGCCGATGGTGCAATTTTCGTTCCAAAATAAGACTTTTGGGTTTTGGTTGCCTGTGATCCCTAGTGTATTCTTATGCATAAAAAATCGTAATGCTCGGAGCACATTTCAGTTTTGCGGTCCGTGGTGCCCCGTGGTCCAATTTTGGTGCTCGTGGTGCATTTTTGGCCACTTGTGCAATTTTCGTCCCAAAATAAGACTTTTGGGTTTTGGTGCCCTGTGATCCTTGGTGCATCCTTATGCATAAAAAACCATAATTCTCAGAGCACTTTTCAGTTTAGAGGTCGATGGTTTCCCGTGGTCCAATTTTGGTGCCCCGTGGTGCATTTTGGGCACATGATCCAATTTTCGTGCCAAAATAGGACTTTTCGGTTTTTTTGCCCCGTGATCCATGTGGTATTCTTATGCATAAAAAACCATAATGCTCAGAGCACTTTTCAGTTTTGAGGTCTGCGGTGCCCCGTGGTCCAATTTTGGTGTCCGGTAGTGCATTTTTGGCCCATGGTACAATTTTCGTGCCAAAATAAGACTTCTAGGTTTTGGTGCCCCGTCATCCCTGGTGCATTCTTATGCATAAAAAACCATAATGCTCGAAGGACTTTTCAGTTTTGAGGTCCGTGGTACCCCGTGGTCCAATTTTGGTGTGCCGTGGTGCATTTTTAGTCGATGGTGCAATTTTCGTCCCAAAATAAGACTTTTGGGTTTTGGAGCGCTGTGATCCCTAGTGTATTCTTATGCATAATAAACCATAATGCTAGGACCACTTTTCAGTTTTGAGGTCAATGGTGCCCCGTGGTCCAATTTTGATGCCCGCGGTGCATTTTTGGCCATTTATGCAATTTTCGTCCGAAAATAAGACTTTTAGGTTTTAGTGCCCTGTGATCCTTAGGGAATCCTTATGCATGAAAAACCATAATGCTCGGAGCAGTTTTCAATTTTGAGGTCCCCGATCCCCCGTGAATCAATGGTGCCCCGCGGTCCAATTTTGGTGTCCCGTGGTGCATTTTTAGCACATGGTGCAAGTTTTGTCCCAAAATAAGACTTTTGGGTTTTGGTGCCCCATGATCCCTGGAGCATTCTTATGCATAAAAAACCATAATGCTTGGAGCACTTTTTAGTTTTGAGATCTGTGGTACCCCGTGGTCCAATTTTGTGGCCCGTGGTGTATTTTTGGCCATTTGTGCAATTTTCGTCCCAAAATAAGACTTTTGGGTTTTGGTACCCTGTGATCCTTGGTGAATCCTTATGGATAAAAAACCGTAATTCTTAGAGAACTTTTCAATTTTAAGGTCCATGGTTTCCCGTGATCCAATTTTGGTGCCCCGCGGTGCATTTTGGGCACATGATCCAATTTTCGTGCCAAAATAAAACTTTTGGGTTTTAGTGCCCTTTGATCCCTGGAGCATTCTTATGCATAAAAAACCATAATGCTCAGAGCACTTTTCAGTTTTGAGGTTCGTGGTGCCGCGTGGTCCAATTTTGGTGCCCGTGGTGCATTTTCGGCCCATTGTGCAATTTTCGTGCGAAAATAAGACTTTTGGGTTTTCGTGCCCCGTGATCCTTGGTGCATCATTATGCATAAAAAACCATAATGGTTAGAGCACTTTTTAGTTTTTAGGTCCGTGGTTTCCTATGGTCCAATTTTGGTGCCCCGTGGTTGCATTTTTGGCACATGGTCCAATTTTCGTGCCAAAATAAGACTTTTTGGTTTTGATGCCCCATGATCCCTGGGGCATTCTTATGCATAAAAAACATAATGCTCGGAGAACTTTTAGTTTTGAGGTCTGGGGTGCCCCGTGAATCAGCGGTACCCCGCGGTCCAATTTTGGTGTCTCGTGGTGCATTTTGGCCCCTGCTGCAATTTTTGTCCCAAAGTAAGACTTTTGGGTTTCGGTGCCCTATGATCCTTGGTGTATTCTTATGCATAATAAACCATAATACTCGGAGCACTATTCAGTTTTGAGGTTCGTGGTGCCCCGTGGTGTATTTGGTGTCTGTGGTGCATTTTTGGCAATTTGTGCAATTTTCGTCCCAAAATAAGACTTTTGGGTTTTTGTGCCCTATGATCCTTATGCATAGAAAACCATAATTCTCGGAGCACTTTTCTGTTTTGAGGTCCGTGGTGCCCTGTGGTCCAACATTGGTGCCCGTGGTGCATTTTTGGCTCAAGGTGCAATTTTCGTGCCAAAATAAGACTTTTGGATTTTGGTGCCTCGTGATCCCTGGTGCATTCTTATACTTAAAAAACCATAATGCTTGGAGCACTTTTCAGTTTTGAGGTCCGTGGTACCCCGTGGTCAAATTTTCGTGTCTGGTGGTGCATTTTTGCCCAATGGTGCAATTTTCGTCCCAAAATAAGACTTTTGGGTTTTGGTGCCCTGTGATCCCTAGTGTATTCTTATGCATAAAAAACCATAATGCTCAGAGCACATTTCAGTTTTGAGGTCCGTGGTGCATTTGTGGCCCATGTTACAATTTTCCAGCCAAAACAAGACTTTTGGGTTTTGGTGCTCTGTGATCCTTGGTATATTCTTATGCATAATATTCCAGAATGCTCAGAGCACTTTTCAGTTTTGAGGTCCATGGTGCCTCGTGGTCCATTTTGGTGCCTGTAGTGCATTTTTGGCCATTTGTGCAATTTTCATCCCAAAATAACACTTTTGGGTTTTGGTACCCTGTGATCCTTGGTTCATCCTTATGCATAGAAAACCATAATTCTCATAGCACTTTTCAGTTTTGAGGTCTGTGGTGCCCCGTGGTCCAATTTTGGTGCCTGTGGTGCATTTTTGGCCCATTGTGGAATTTTTGTGCCAAAATAATACTTTTGGGTTTTGGTGCCCCATGATCCTTGGTGCATTCTTATGCATAAAAAACCATCATGCTTGGAGCACTTTTCAGTTTTGAGGTTCGTGGTGCCCCGTGGTTCAATTTTGGTGCCCGTGGTGCATTTTTGGCTCGTGGTGCAATTTTCGTGCGAAAAATAAGACTTTTGGGTTTTGGTGCCCTTTGATCCTTGGTGCATCCTTATGCATAAAAAATCATAATTCACGGAGCACTTTTTAGTTTTGATGTCCGAGGTTCCCCGTGGTCCAATTTTGGTGCCCATGGTGCAATTTTCGTGCCAAAATAAGACTTTTGGGTTTTGGTGCCTTGTGATCCTTGGTGTATTCTTATACATAATAAACCATAATGCTCGGAGCACTTTTCAGTTTTAAGATCTGTGGTGCCCCATGGTCAATTTTCTTGCCCGTGGTGCATTTTTGGCCATTTGTGCAATTTTCGTCACAACTTTTCATCACAAAATAAGACTTTTGAGTTTTGGTGCCCTGTGATCCTTGGTTCATCCTTATGTTTAGAAAACCATAATTCTCATAGCACTTTTCAGTTTTGAGGTCCGTGGTGCCCCGTGGTCCAATTTTGGTGCCCGTGGTCCACTTTCGGCCTATTGAGCAATTTTCGTGCGAAAATAATACTTCTGGGTTTGGTGTCCTGTGATGCTTGGTGCAACCTTATGCATAAAAAACCATAATGCTCGGAGCACTTTTCAGTTTTGAGGTCCGCGGTGCCCCGTGAATCAGTGGTGCCCCACGGTCCAATTTTGGTGTCCCGTGCTGCATTTTTGGCCCATGGTCCAATTTTAGTTCCAAAATAAGACTTTTGGGTATTGGTGCCCTGTGCTCCTTGGTGGATTCCGATGCATAAAAAACCATAATGCTTTGAGCACTTTTCAGTTTTTAGGTCCGTGGTTTCCCATGGTCCAATTTTGGTGCTGGTGCATTTTTGGCACATGGTGAAATTTTCGTGCCAAAATAAGACTTTTTGGTTTTGGTGCCCTGTGATCCCTGGGGTATTCTTATGCATAAAAAACCATAATGCTCGGAGAACTTTTCAGTTTTGAGGTCTGTGGTGCCTCGTGGTCCAATTTTGGTGCCCGTGGTGCATTTTTTGCCCATGGTGCTATTATCGTGCCAAAATAAGACTTTTGGGTTTTGGTGCCCTGTGATCCCTGGTGCATTCTTATGCATACAAAACCATAATGCTCGCAGCACTTTTCAGTTTTTAGGTATGTGATTTCCATGGTCCAATTTTGGTGCCCTGTGGTGCATTTTGGGCATATGATCCAATTTTTGTGCCAAAGTAGAAATTTTGGGTTTTGGTACCCTGTGATCCATGGGGCATTCTTATGCATTAAAAAATCATAATGCTCGGAGCACTTTTCAGTTTTGAGGTCCGTGGTGCCCCGTGAATCAATGGTGCCCCTTAGTCTAATTTTGGTGTGCCGTGGTGCATTTTTGGCCGATGGTGCAATTTTCGTTCCCAAATAAGACTTTTGGGTTTTGGTGCGCTGTGATCCGTGGTGTATTCTTATGCATAATAAACCATAATGCTCGGAACTTAAAACTGAAAAGTGCTTCACGGGCACCAAATTGGACCACGGACCTCAAAACTGAGAAGTGCTTTGAGCATTATGATTTTTTATGCATAAGAATGCATCAAGGATCGCTGGGCACAGAAACCCAAAAGTCTTATTTTTGCACAAAAATTGCACCATGGGTTGAAAATGCACCACGGGCACCAAAATTGGACCATGGGTCACCACATACCTCAAAACTAAAAAGTGCTCAGAGCATGATGGTTTTTTATGCATAAGAATGCACCAAGGAACATGTGGCACCAAATCGCAAAAGTCTTACTTTGACACGAAATTTGCACCATAGGCGAAAAATGCATAACGAGGCACGAAAATTAGACCACTGGACACCACTGATTCACGGGGCACCGTGGACCTCAAAAATGAAAAGTGCTTCGAGCATTATGGTTTTTATGCATAAGGATGCACCAAGGATCACGGGGCACCAAAACCGAAAAGTATTATTTTCGCACGAAAGTTGCACAATGGGCCGAAAATGCACCACGGGCACCAAAATTGGACCACAGGGCACCACGGACCTCAAAACTGAAAAGTGCTATGAGAATTATGGTTTCCTATTCATAAGGATGAACAAAGGATCACAGGGCACCAAAACTTAAAAGTCTTATTTTGGGATGCAAATTGCACAAATGGCCAAAACTGCACCACGGGCACCAAAATTGGACCACGGGGCACCACGAACCTCAAAACTAAAGAGTGCTCCGAGAATTATGGTTTATTATGCATAAGAATACACCAGGGATCACAGGGCACCAAAATCCAAAAGTCTTATTTTGGGACGAAAATTGCACCATGGGCCAAAAATGCACCACAAGCACAAAAATTAGACCACGGGGAACCACGAACCTCAAAACTGAAAAGTGGTCCTAGCATTTGGTTTTTTATGCATAAGGATGCACCAGGGATCACAGGGCACCAAAACCCAAAAGTCTTATTTTGGCATGAAAAATGCACCACGGGCAAAAAATGCACCACGGGAACCAAAATTGGACCACAAGGCACCTCGGACCTCAAAACTGAAAAGTGCTATGAGAGTTAGGGTTTTTTATGCATAAGGATGCACCAAGGATCACAGGGCACCAAAACCCAAAAGTCTTATTTTGGGACAAAAATTGCACTAATTGCCAAAAATGCACCACGGGCACCACGGACCTCAAAACTGAAATCTGCTCCGAGCATTATGGTTTTTTTTTTGCATAAGAATACAATAGGGATCACAGGGCACCAAAACCCAAAAGTCGTATTTTGGGACAAAAATTGCACCATCGGCCAAAAATGTACCATGGGACACCAAAATTTGACCATGGGGTACCACGGACCTTAAAATTGAAAAGTGATCCAACCATTATGGTTTTTATGCATAAGAATGCACCAGGGATCACGGGGCACCAACACCCAAAAGTCTTATTTTGGCACGAAAATTGAACCTTGGGCCAAAAATGCACCACGGGCACCTAAATTAAACCACGGTGCACCACGGACCTCAAAACTGAAAAGTGCTCAGAGCATTATGATTTTTTATGCATAAGAATGCACCAGGGATCACGGGCATCAAAACCCAAAAGTCTTATTTTCTCACGAAAATTGCACTAAAATGTCCTTCGAGCATTATGGTTTTTTATGCATAAGAATGCCCCAGGGATCACTAGGCACCAAAACCCAAAAGTTTTATTTTTAGACGAAAATTGCACGGAAAATTGCTCCGAGCATTATGGTGTTTTATGCAAAAGAATACCCCAAGGATCACGGGTCACCAAAACCCAAAAGTCTTATTTTCGCACAAAAACTGCACCATGGTCCAAAAATTCACCAATGGGAACCAAAATTGGACCAAGGGGTACCACGAACCTCAAAACTAAAAAGAGCTTCGAGCATTATGGTTTTTTATGCATTATGATGCACCAAGGATCATAGGGCACAAAAACCCAAAAGCCTTATTTTGGGACGAAAATTGCACCATGGGCAGAAAATGCACCAATGGGCTCCAAAATTGGACCACGGGGCACCACGGACCTCAAAAATAAAAAGTTCTCTGAGCATTATGCTTTTTTATGCGTAAGAATGCACCAAGGATGACTGGGCAGCAAAACCCAAAAGTGTTATTTTCGCACGAAAATTGCACCATGGGCCAAAAATTCACCACGGGCACCAAAATTGGACCACGGGTCACCACGGACCTCAAAATTGAAAAGTGCTAAGAGCATTATGGGTTTTTATGCATAAGAATGCACCGGGGATAATGCACCAGGGATCACGTGGCACTGAAACCCAAAAGTCTTATTTTCGCACAAAAATTGCACCATGGGCCAAAATTGCCCCACGGGGCACCAAAATTCGACCACTGGACACCACGGACCTTAAAACTGAAAATTTCTTCGAGCTTTATGGTTTTTTATGCATAAGAATGCACCAGGGATCACGTGGCACCAAAACCCAAAAGTCTTATTTTCGCACAAAATTACAAAATGGGCCGAAAATGCACCACAGGCACCAAAATTGGAACACGGGGCACCACAGACCTCAAAACTGAAAAGTGCTCAGAGCATTATGATTTTTTATGCATAAGAATGCACCAAGGATCATGGGGCACCAAAGCCCAAAAGTCTTATTTTTGGACGAAAATTGCACCATGGGCCAAAATGCACCACGGGGCACCAAAATTGGACCATTGGACACCACGGACCTCAGAACTGAAAAGTGCTCCGAGCATTAATGTTTTTTTATGCATAAAAATGAACCAAGGATCACGAGGCACCTAAACCAAAAAGTCTTATTTTCACACGAAAATTGCACTGAAAAGTGCTCCGAGAATTATCATTTTTTATGCATAAGAATGCCCTAGGGATCACGGGTCAAAAAAAACCCAAAACTGGACCAAAATTGGACCATGGGGCACCACGGACCTCAAAACTGAGAAGTACTTTGAGCATTACAGTTTTTTATGCATAAGAATGCACCAAGGATCACTGGGTACAAAAACCTAAAAGTCTTATTTTTGCACAAAATTCCACCATGGGCCGAAAATGCACCACGGGCACCAAAATTGGACCACGGGTCACCACGAACCTCAAAACTGAAAAGTGCTTAGAGCATTATGGTTTTTTATGCATAAGAATGCACCAAGGATCACATGGCATCAAATCTCAAAAGTCTTATTTTGGCACGAAATTTGCACCATGGGCGAAAAATGCACCACGAGGCACGAAAATTAGACCACTTGACACCCTTGATTCACGGGGCACCGTGGACCTCAAAACTGAAAAGTGCTTCGAGCTTTCTGGTTTTTTATGCATAAGGATGCACCAAGGATCACGGGGCACCAAAATCCAAAAGTATTATTTTCGCACGAAAGTTGCACAATGGGCCGAAAATGCACCACGAGCACCAAAATTGTACCACGGGGCACCACGGACCTCAAAACTGAAAAGTGCTATGAGAATTATGGTTTCCTATGCATAAGGATGAACAAAGGATCACAGGGCACCAAAACCCAAAAGTTTTATTTTGGAATGCAAATTGCACAAATGGCCAAAAATCCACCACGGGCACCAAAATTGGACCACGGGGCACCACGGACCTCAAAACTGAAGAGTGCTATGAGAATTATGGTTTATTATGCATAAGAATACACCAGGGATCACAGGGCACCAAAACCCAAAAGTCTTATTTTGGGACGAAAATTGCACCATGGGCCAAAAATGCACCACGGGCACAAAAATTGGACCACGGGGAACCACGAACCTCAAAACTGAAAAGCGCTCCTAGCATTTGGTTTTTATGCATAAGGATGCACCAGGGATCACAGGGCACCAAAATCCAAAAGTCTTATTTTGGCACGAAAAATGCACCACGGGCCAAAAATGCACCACGGGCACCAAAATTTGACCACAAGGAACCTCGGACTTCAAAACTGAAAAGTGCTATGAGAATTATGGTTTTTTATGCATCAGGATGCACCAAGGATCGTAGGGCACAAAAACCCAAAAGTCTTATTTTGGGACAAAAATTGCACTAATGGCCAAAAATGCACCACGGGTACCAAAATTGGGCCACGGGGGACCACAAACCTCAAAACTGAAATGTGCTCCGAGCATTATGATTTTTTTTGCATAAGAATACACTATGGATCATAGGGCACCAAAACCCAAAAGTCGTATTTTGGGACGAAAATTGCACCATCGGCCAAAAATGTACCACCGGACACCAAAATTTGACCACGGGGTACCACAGACCTTAAAATTGAAAAGTGATCCAACCATTATGGTTTTTTATGCATAAGAATGCACCAGGGATCATGGGGCACCAACACCCAAAAGTCTTATTTTGGCACGAAAATTGAACCTTGGGCCAAAAATGCACCACGGGCACCAAAATTGAACCACGGGGCACCACGAACCTCAAAACTGAAAAGTGCTTCGAGCATGATGGTTTTCTATGCATAAGAATGCACCAGGGAACATAGGGCACCAATATCCAAAAGTCTTATTTTGGGACAAAAATTGCACCATGGGGCAAAAATGCACCACGGGACACCAAATTTGAACCGCGGGGTACCACTGATTCACGGGGCACCGCGCACCTCAAAACTGAAAAGTGCTCCGAGCATTATGGTTTTTTATGCATAAGGATCCACTAAGGATCACGGGTCACCAAAACCTAAAAGCCTTATTTTGGCATGAAAATAGCACCATGTACCGAAAATGCACCACGGGCACAAAAATTGGACCACAGGGTACCACGAACCTCAAAACTGAAAAGTGCTCCTAGCATTTGATTTTTTATGAATAAGGATGCACCAGGGATCATAGGGCACCAAAACCCAAAAGTCTTATATTGGCACAAAAATTGCACCATGGGCCAAAAATGCACCACGGGCACCAAAATTGGACCACAGGGCACCACGGACTTCAAACTTGAAAAGTGCTCTGAGCATGATGGTTTTTTATGCATAAGAATGCACCAGGAAACACAGGGCACGAGTACCCAAAAGTCTTATTTTGGGACAAAAATTGTACCATGGGCCAAAAATGCAGCACGGGACACCAAAATTGGACCACGGGGCACCACTGATTCACAGGGCACCATGGACCTCAAAACTGAAAAGTGCTTTGAGCATTATGGTTTTTTATGCATAAGGATGCACCAAGGATCACAGAGCACCAAAACCCAAAAGTATTATTTTCGCATGAAAGTTGCACAATGGGCCGAAAATGCACCACGGGCACCAAAATTGGACCACGGGGCAGCACAGACCTCAAAACTGAAAAGTGCTATGAGAATTATATTTTTCTATGCATAAGGATGAACCAAGGATCACAGGGCACCAATACCCAAAAGTCTTATTTTGGGATGAAAATTGCATAAATGGCCAAAAATGCACCACGGGCACCAAAATTGGACCACGGGGCACCACAGACCTCAAAACTGAAAAGTGCTATGAGCATTATGATTCATTATGCATAAGAATACACCAGGGATCACAGGGCACCAAAACCCAAAAGTGTTATTTTCACACGAAAATTACACCATGGGCCGAAAATACACCACGTGCACCAAAATTGGACCACGGGTCACCACGGACCTCAAACTGAAAAGTGCTCAGGGCATTATGGTTTTTTATGCGTAAGAATGCACCAGGGATCAAATGGCACCAAAACCCAAAAGTCTTATTTTGGCACGAAAATTTCACCATGGGCTAAAAATGCACCACGGGGCACCAAAATTGGACCACTAGACACCACAAACCTCAAAACTGAAAAGTGCTCCGAGCATTATGGTTTTTTATGCATAAGGATGCACCAAGGATCATTGGGCACCAAAATCCAAAAGTCTTATTTTGGGACGAAAATTGCACCATGGGCCGAAAATGCACCAATCCACGAACCTCAAAACTGAAAAGTGCTCCAAAAGTACTATTTTCGTATCCCCCTGACCAAATCCACCCATATTTGGATTACTTGTTAATGGCTAATCAAGTTTGATAGATTCACCTTTTGACACAAGAAGTTCTGGTCCTGGAGGTATAATATCAATCATTTCACGCCCATCCAATGCATCCACTATAGTTATTTCTTATCCCCCTTTTTCTTTTCATATGATTTTGTTTACGATACATGCTGCTGTAGCATTATACACATTATTATTACTCTTGCTTCTGTTAAGATAAATCTGACCCCTTCCCCTGTTCCCGTCTACGTATATAGGATATTTTAAGAAATGAACATCTCTCTTAGTAGTGGGATCCGGGGAAAGAATAGGAAAGGTGATTTCATTATATTTCTGACCAGGAACAGGCCCTACCACAAGAATTTTTTTTTGTAGGGCGATAGTTTTGAAAAGACAGATTGCCTATCTTCTCTTTAATCTCAGGCGAAATACGATCGGGGGGTGCCAATTCAAAACCTTCCGGTAAAATAAGAACAACCCCCACATTCAAAGCTCCCCGTTTTACCATTAGCAAGAACTTGTTTCACTTGCATATCATAACGAATTCAAACAACTGCTTCAAATACAGTATCAGGAAGTACCGCTTTTGGAACCTCAAAATCCACGGGCTTATAAGCTAAATGGCAATTAGCACAGACAATACGACTGATTGCTTCTCGGGGATTTTCATAACCCTGCTGTGCAAAAATTGGATATGCATTTGAAATGGGTGCTCGAATTATTATATATATCATGATCGATATGGAAATGGATCGAGTAATCCCTTCCTTTATACAAGAAAAAGCATTTCTAGTTTGCATGGTCTAATCATTGATCCTGAAAATTTCTACAATAAGATTAGGTAGGTCACTCGCATAGTTCCCTATCCAAGGTGGGGAACCCCCTTTTTAATTTAAGGGGGTTAAAAAGAAGGGAAAAAGAAAAGTTTTTTCTTTTTTGCTAAAAAACTTTAAGTTAAAATTGGATAAGTGAATCATTTTTTCAGTCAATCATTCATTGAATGATAAATCACTACAAGTGATGGAGATACGCGATTTAAATAACGGAAAATAAAATATTTTAAAATTGTGTCTAAAATGACTGGAAAAGTGAAACAAGACCAGATATAATTTGATCATTTTGAGCATATCCAAAATCTTTATAGACAAAACCAATCACTAATTCCCAACCATGGGTTGAATGAAATCCTATATAAATCAGTTAATAGAAGAACAGAAAAAGCTTTTATTGTGTCACTTAAATTATATATAAATTCTCAAACCAAAGAGTTAATAAGAACAAGTTCTTGATTACCAAGAATAGAATAACCACTTAGAATAAAGAAACAAATTGTATTTGTCGAGAAGTGCAAAATCGTATTCATACGATCTTTGTTGTGCGTTTTAATTAATTGGATTGTTTCGTTATAGATTCCAGTACGAAGGTTTTGTAGATGTGTTTTCAAACATTCCTTTAACATGTCATCTAAGTAATTCTTCAAATTCTATGAATTTTTTTAGAATACTCTTTTCTTTAATATCATTCAAGAAAATTTTGGATTGCCTAGTATTCCACCAATTAATAAACCAAGATTCGAGACTTTTCTTAAATGTGAAAGAGATACACCAGGGCTAAAAGACTATAGATGTAAGATATAGAAGGGGAATGAATGTTTTTTTTTGTGTCATTTTTCATCTTTAATGAACTCAACTTCATCTCATTCGTCAACTCTATACGATAATAACCTTTCTATCAAGCATAAGCTCTATTACAAGTCATAGAGCTTATAGATAAATCTATATTCTATTCTCTCATTTTTTTTTACTTGCAATTCGGGAGTTAGTCCTTGCCTTGTTTATTTAGAAAAAAGAATACATAAATCGAATAAGAAATTGAAAGTCAATTCAAATGAAGAAAAAAAATTTTGTTTCGAAAGGATAACAATTGCTAAGATTCAAAGAAAAAAATTATTACTTTTTATGAATACACCAAGGAGCACTTCGAGTTAGGAATATAATAGTCAGATTTTGAAATCAAATAACGTCCCATCTATAAAAATTGAAATATTTTGAAAAACAAAGTTTTTTCAAAATATTTCAATAGGTACACCAAATAAATAGGACAATTCTGAAGCTTTTTGTGCAATTTAATTTCTAGTTAAGTCCAATTCTCATCAGTAAAAAAGTGGTACACCCAAAAATACAGATAATTCGCTAGCTTTATGTGCAATTTCTGACCCAGTCAAATTATCTTCAATAGAGTCAAGGGAATAAACCCCTGTTCTATGGTTTCCAGATAAACGATACTCTCATAAGTAAGGGTATGAGTAAAAATACCCCCTTCTTTAACTCTTGTTATTATTATGATGGATTGAAGCTCGTTCGTAGGTATTTCGAGAATTATACGACAAATTTTTTCAGGAAATCCCCAACGAACAAAACGTACTTTTTTCTCTTTTTTATTGAAGATATCATAACCACCACCTACATCCCACAAAATAATCGACCACAAATAAAAACTAATAAAAAGACCCCGATTCCATAAAAAGCCATCGTGGCCCCTTGTGGAATAAATGGAAAATCACTAATTTCCTTAGAAACAAAAAAAAAATACATACCAAGATAACTGGAAATTGCAACCAACAATAACCCCAATGAACCTAAAAAAATGATAAAGGCCCAAAAGAAATTGCTTAGTTTTCGAGACTCTATCATAGAATATACAAGTACATATTTTGAGCGAAATACTATACCCATTACCCCCTTTTTTTTAATTTAGTATTCTAATTAGTATTATAATTGGGGAATAAAAAACCCCAGAATTTGACTTTGTTTTCTTTGTTTCTAAAGTAACTTCCATCAACAGGCATTACTTTAATGTAAACCTTTAGAAGGAATTCATCGAATTGCTTCCATATCTAAAAAAAATATATGATAGTTGTCCCTACTGATCGTATCTAAAAAATCTTGTTTTTTTGAATATGAATAAATAAAGAAGCCATTGCAATTGCCAGAAATACTAGTCTTACTAAAGGAACAAAAATGGAAGGAAAGTTTATCATAAAATGGGTACCTCGATTTACTATTTGTACCTTATATATACTATTATTTTTTTTCTTTTTTATTATTATTTATATTATTATATAAAGATAGTCTATAATAACTAGAATTCCTATATATTTATGCTTAGTATTTAGGAATTCTAGTGATTATATCTAAGCCAATATATATATATATATGCCCTTTTCTTATTCAAAGAATTTTTGGCTATGCCTTATCATTTTTAGTCAAAGAAAAGAAATTATGGAATTGAAATAACTCACTCAGAACCCCCTTTAAAAGATTACGCGGTACGATTGAATCAAATAAGCCCTTATGGAATAAATATTCAGCTGCTTGTGAACCTTCAGGTACTGCCTTATTCAATGTTTGTTCAATTACGCTTTTACCAGCAAATGCAATATAAGCATTTGGTTCGGCAAAAATGATATCCCCCAACATGCCAAAACTAGCTGTCACCCCACCAGTAGTGGGAGATGTAAGTATGGATACATAGAATAACTTTTTATTTGTTTGATAATCATATAAAGCAGAAGAGATTTTATCCATTTGCATCAAGCTCAAACTTCCTTCTTGCATACGCGCTCCTCCAAACGCACATACCAGAATAAGAGGTAAAAGTTGATTGGTAGCATATTCTACCAAACAGGTGATTTTCTCACCTACTACGGATCCCATACCATCCCCCATAAACTGAAAATCCATAATTCCAATTGCTACAGGAATACCATTTAGTTGACCTGTACCTGTTTGAAGAGCCTCAGTTAATCCTGTTTTTCTTTGATAAGAATCAATATGATCTTTATAAGGTTCCTCTTCTAAATGAAATTCAACGGGATCCAGAGAAACCATGACTTCATCCATAGGATTCCAAGTACCCGAATCAATCGAAAGTTCGATTCTATTTGAACTGCCCATTTTCAAATGATATCCACAGTGTTCACAAATATTCATTTTTGATTTAATTTTTTTTATAATTTAATCCATAACAATTTTCGCATTCAATCCACAAATGCTTATATTTTTTACTTTCATCAAGATTATTGGAACTTTCTCCTATAGTGGAATCACTATCATTTGTATCATTCGTACTAGTTATTATACTAGAACTAGAATTATCATTTTCACTACATTTTTTGCCCTTACCAAAAATGTAACTATAAAAATAACTCTCATTTGTATTTGTCAATATCACCTAAAACGAAACTATCAATATAGATTTGAGAATGAAGATAACTATCAATGCAACTATTAATGCAACTGTTAATATTATTGTTCCAACTAAATTGAGTATCATACATTACTCAATTTAGTATCATACATGTAATGATCATCATCATTCTTAGAAACAGTATTCAGATAGCTAGAAAAAAAACCTTCCTGTTCACTTAGAAAAGAATGATCTAAATAGATGGAATAATTGTTCCTCTTATTATCCCTAACTAAAAAAGTTTTATCTGATAGGAATCCTGGATGTTATTGGCACCTACTAAATAATCAAAATAACTATAATTAGAATTGTCACTATCATTCCAACTATGAATTTTTTTTATCTATATCGGTTAAAATTTTGGGGTCTTCGCTTAGACTGGTATTTTCAATAGGACCAAGACTATCCATTGATTTACTTAATTCACACTTGTATTCTAACTTCCTATTAAACAACATAGAATTGAACCACCATTTTCCCCTAGAGTTTTCCCTCTATTTAGATAAAATATAATGGATGTATAGTCATTGGATGAAGAATAAAATAATAGAAATATTCAATTTTGAATATTCTATCTCATGTATTTACTATAAAAAAAAGTATATAAATCAAATAACTAGGATCAGTAACTAAAAATAATAAAGAGCGAGTGGGTATTAAAAATAAATGATAATAAAACAAAAAAGAATAAGAAAAAAAAATCACCTCATTGGGGGTAATCTATTTATAAGTCCAATTACTTCATTTAGTGTCTATTTTTTTTTCTTTTTCCTATATTCTATCTTTTATCTCTATACATTTTTTCATTTTGTTTTGAAGATCGATGAAAATTTCATTTATTTTTCTGGCTATAGAAAACTACATTCTATCATTCTATATAAACAACAAGAATTAATAAAAATTAGGTATGAATAGAACAAGAGAGCGGGGGGATAAAAGAGAAAAGAGTTTTATAAATATATATATATACAAGTCATCCGCACCCCTTGTTTATTTCATTAATTGAATTTCGTTTGTTGATTCGAGCTAAGTTCCATAAAAACACTTGCCCTTTTTGAAATATCCTGAACAGTTCCTGTAGGTTGAGTGCCTCGTTCAAGGAAATATAGAATAACAACAATATTTAAATAGGTTTGATTCTTTATTGGATCATAAAAACCCACTTTCCGAAGAACTCTTCCCTCTATTCAGGATCGAACATCGATTGCAACGATTCGATAAACGACTCATTGGGATAGATATAGATAAATAATACACCCCCTAGAAACGTATAAGAAGTTTTATCCTCGTACGGCTCAAGAAAATAAAAAATTATATGTATGTAGAAAATTATGATGTCAAACAGATCAATAAAATCATCAAATCAATTAAACAATGACTTAAGTATTTTTCTTTCGTATTTTCTTTCTGGAAAAAAAAAAAACTCCTCATATTTATAACCCCATAACTCAAATTGGATAATTCTCAAATAACTAAAAAGAAAACAAAGCCTTTAGTAGCTAATTTCATTTATTGAGTGGTCTCTACTCCCCTTTCTTGCCCGTGTTTCGTTTCTTTGTGATATATTTTTTAGAATTTTTTATAATAGAATTGATGAGACAATTTGAAAATGGTATTTACTTGTTCCATGATCTTTTAGCTTTTCTTTGAATCATTTGGTTTAGGCATTACTTCGGGAATCTTAAATCTTTTCAAAAATGGCAGCAACATACCATTTTTTTCTCTCTCTGAAAGAATCAAACAAATAGAAGGTTAATTCCTAAGGATATGCTTTGGATCAAAACCGTTTTACTAATTCCAATCATTTTTTTTAACCTTGCTCAAATTGGATCCTTTCGATTTTTCTATCAAAAATATACTTACGAAGTTTTTCTAACTTATTAATTTTCACTAACCTTAGATACTTGCCCCTGAGAAATGAATAAACTCGAGCTCCATCATGTACTATTTACATCATCAACTCCTTTCCCGTCCCCAAAACAATAAGTTCTAGTGGAACAGAACAAACGATGTTGAGTCAAGAGCATGTTCATTTCTCTATACTAGAAAAAATGGCGAATGTAAGAATCCACAGCTAATCTAATCATGTCTTTCAAGTCACACGTTGCTTTTTACCATATCGTTTCAAACAAAGTTTTACCATAACATTCCTTTAGCTTGGATCCAGTATGTGATTGATTCAATTATGGAATCGTGAATAGTCATTGATTCAATTGATACATGATAATCTATCCTTTTTACGTGTCGGTTTTTCTTCTATATAACAAAAACTTTTTTAAAGTAAAGACGTAAATTAAAATTAACTCGGTATTGTATCAATATATTTTCTACTCTATTTTTAGAATTTGTAAAGTAGAAAAATGGGAATTTAAAAATATTAGAAAAAAATTATGAAAAAATTATAAAATTATAATAGATATATATAATGAAATGATTACATTAAAACAATGATTACACAAAAAAGAAAGTAAAAAAAAAAACTCAACTTGTTTTTGAATCTACATATTCGAAAGCAAGTCGATTTAGATTAGAGACGAATAATTCAAAAAATGGGGAGATAATTTAAATTCTGATATACAATATGTATTCCAATATGATATACATTATGAATGGATATGCTCTGGGACGGAAGGATTCGAACCTCCGAATAGCGGGACCAAAACCCGTTGCCTTACCACTTGGCCACGCCCCATTTTCGATTTTACACTAATAAACACTATTATTGATATTGGTTGTTCGTCAATTCCAATCCAAAAATTTCTATAGAAAATTTTGTTGCTAGTATTTTTATATGCGTATCTACATATCTATCTATATCTATATATAGATAGATATAGATAGGATAAGACTCAATTTATTGATCATTACGTACAATTCAATTAAGATATTGTATAGAAGTAAGATTTCTTCGATTTTTTTTATGTCAAAATAAAAAGATTTTGAACTGGATAAGTTCAAAGCAAAGAAGGATTTTGGAGGGTTTTATCTTATTTGATTCAATTTTTTTTTTAGTTTTATTCAATTTTTGTTTTAGTTTTATTCATAAATTAATATTAATTTATTTTCATTTTTATTGTATTATATATATATATAATACAATAAAAATGAAATTTCTAATTAAAAAAAATTATTTTCTTAAAGAACAAAAATGTTTGTTATGCTTAATATCTTTAATTTGGTCTATATTTGTATTCATTCCGTCCTTTATTCAAGTAGTTTTTTCTCGGCGAAATGGCCCGAAGCCTACGCTTTCTTGAATCCAATTGTGGATATTATGCCAGTAATACCCGTACTCTTTTTTCTTTTAGCTTTTGTTTGGCAAGCTGCTGTAAGTTTTCGATGAGAATTGTAATTTGTGTAATGTCTTAAAAAAACTTCAGAATTTATTAGAAAACTAAAATTCGAACATTTTAACAATTTATAAGATCAAATAAGTCTTACAGTGTGAATTATTGATTCCAATATTGACATTTTTGGATACGAAAAAATATGGACCATATCATCATCTACGTTTTGCCAATTGAGAAATCCTAATCCTATTATTCGATTTGAGCCTATTACCAATATAATACTTAGATTACAGATATGAAAGAGGATTTTTGGTAAACGTAATTATTGATAATTTGTAATAAAAGACTCGACTCTTACTACAAATCCATTTTCGAAACTTATATATATATCCTAAAAAAACATCATTTTTTAGAAACTTAGTATTAAAAGAAACAAAATGTGTTGTAATATAAGAGAATCTATTATCTTTCTTCATTTTTTAATTATCTTGGAGATTTTATAATGCTTACTCTAAAACTATTTGTTTACACGGTAGTGATATTCTTCGTTTCTCTTTTCATCTTCGGATTCCTATCTAACGATCCTGGACGTAATCTAGGGTGTGAAGAATAAGAAAAAAAGTGGATTATGTGTTTTTCTTGCTTGTGCTGGATTTTGAAATATTTTTAGGATTTTCTCTATTTTAACATCTTTAACTAGTAAATAAAAAAATAAACAAACAAGGAAAAATAAAAAGTTAAAAAAAAAATCAAATTATCAACGGAAACGGAAAGAGAGGGATTCGAACCCTCGGTACAAAGATTTGTACAACGGATTAGCAATCCGACGCTTTACTCCACTCAACCATCTCTCCCCAATTGAAAAATACAATTACTTTGTTTATGTTATATCACATAAACAAGAAGAGCAAAAAATGGAGCTTGAAAAAAAAAAGACTTCTTTTTATCTTATTTTTTTTTTATCTCATCTCTTTTTTTTCTATTTGATTTCTATTCCTTATTATATTATATATTCTTCTATTTTATAGTTTCCTTTTTCTTTTTTCTTTTTCTACAGCCAAAGAGCCCGGCCAGTACCTAGTCGGGCTCTTTTTATTCCCATGAATATTGAATAACAATGATTGATTTATCTGAATGTATTTGATTAAAAAAAAAACTTGTAATCTAAACACGATCAAACATAAATAAGAGATACAGATTGATTCCTATGATATAAAACCAAAATAAGATAATATCAAAATGTCCTTTTTATTTTATTTTATGGCTCCTTCTCTTTTTTTCTAGTAATGTAAGTTTTATATTAAATTATATATATGATATGTTAAAATAATATGTTAATAAAAAAAAAAAAAGACCTTCAGCAAAAACAAAATCCAAAAATGTAATTTGTAACACCCTCATTTTTATTTTTACTGTTTGTAAATATTTTTCTATAAATATTATGAGAAATTACGTACTGTATTTTATAGAAACTTTTTGTACATATTTTCATAATAAAATTAATACAGTTCTATTCAGTAAAATTTTCTAAGTCTTTTAGTGCTTTTGTTTAGGCCTGAATATATCGTTGACCAGACAGTTGTGTCAGACAGCTGTCCAGGATAAAATTTTCCAGTGTAGCATTTTGGATAAATCTGTAACCTAATAAATAGACAACTGAATGTAGATTTAAAATATATACAGTTGAGAAATGAATTACTCGTTGACTGGACAGTTGTGTCAGACAGCTGTCCAGGATAAATTTTTCGGTGTAACATTTTGGAATAGACTGTAATCTAATAAATAGATAATTGATGTAGATTAAAAATATATACAGTTGACAAATTAAAATGCGAATTTCGAATTGTTAGGATTTTCTGAAAGTTAGAACTCTGAGAAATTATTACGATAAAATTTTAATGTAGAAAATTAAGACAAAAATTGTATGACATCTATGGAATTATCTATTAATTATAACATACTTAGAATAATTAGTAAAATTGTTTAACTAAGAAAATTAAAAATAAAAAGTATTAGCCAATCAAAATTTGACAACTCAATATTTCTAATCTAATTAAATTAAGCTAATTAGACCTTGATTAAGAGATAATTAAGACACTACCCCAAGGTTTTTGATAGTGAGGAATCTAATGGTGGTGTTAGTTTCTTAAAATTCTAATTAGTTTGTAAGATAATTAAAAAGTCAAACAACATTCTAGAAAAATCCATAATTTTCTACACTTTTGACTAATTGACAAAGCAATTGGACACTCACCTAAGGAACTCATATTGGCCGTCCAAGTGGGCTGGAAAATTGGCCAATTGACTACCTTTAGATCAAGGGGCTGCACGATTATTTTAAGGAAGAAAAGAAGTAACCAAAAGCAAAAGAAAAAGCTTAAAAAGCTAGCTCCCCAAAGGCTCCAAGACTGTGAGCTTGGTGCAGCTATTTCCTCCATGAAACCTTCATATTTTCTTCCAAAATCAAAAATTAAACCAACCAAAACCTCTCAAATTTCAATATAGCTTTGGCCAAAAGAGAAGAAATTGGGAGAAAAGCTTTAAAATTCAAGAATACAAGAGAGCAAGGGAGAAGGGGATTCAAGATTTTCTTCATCAAACTAAGGATTCTAGGTAAGGATCTTGGCATTTAATTTCAATTCAGATAACTTAGAAGTAGGAGAAACATGTTCTTAGGTTTAATTTCATGATTAGATCAAGAACCATGAAAATACGAAATGATTTAGGACTTTTATATGTTTTGATGTTTGAAGCTTGAAATAAATGATTGAAACAAATGTTTGGTTGATTTTATGATATGTGTGATGGATTGAACTTTGATTGATGTATTTGAGCTTGATTGAGACTTGGTTTGATTTGTTATTGATTGAAATTGTTGGGTTGAATTTGTTGAAATGTTGTTGGAATTGAATGAGGGCCATTCGGCCATGGCTAGAAACAAGGGGTACTATGTGGAAATTTTCAAATAACCAAGGGCAAAATAGTCATTTCACATGTAGGGATACATTGGGAATTTTATAGAAAGATCAAGGGCATTTTTGGAAATAATAGAAAAGTATAAGGGTAAAATAGTAATTACACATATTTTAGAAAGTTTAGGGATAATCTTGGGATTTTATAAAAAGATCAAGGGTAAAATCAGAAATAATAGAAAATAGTAAGGATAATTTGGTAATTTCACAGTTTAAGGACATAACTGGAATTTTAGAAAAGATTAAGGGTAGTTTAGTAATTTTACATAATGAGACCTAATTAGTATTTTAGTAAAATATTAATGTTATACGATTAATTATTGTATTTTATATCTCTTTATGTTATTATTTAATGTTAATTTATACTTATGATCATTATCACATGGCATAAGCATGTATGAGTCTTTTTGTGGGTTTTACAAAGATTCAAGTGAAAAAAATTATTGATGTTGGCTAACTGGGACTGCGGCAGCCATGAAAAGAAAAGAAAAGAAATGAAAAGAAAGAAAAGAAATGAAAAGAAAGAAAAGAAAGAAAAGAAAAGAAAGAATAAATGTTGACTAACCGGGACTGCAGTAGTCATGAGAATTGAATCTTTGGGCTGAGCAGAGTAAGTTAGACAAGACTGTATAGTCTGTGATTATATAGTCTGTGGGGTAAAAGATATTGGCAATTCCACATGTGGCTGGAAATTGGACTGAGTTGTGGTCGTGGTGGCCTTCCTGGGTATCCTGATCTCCTAATTCTGTTTAGCTTATTCGCATTTAGTAGGGGCTGATAGCTGAATTGCAGTGCATAATGGTAGGCCAGTTTCTTACTAAACACTCAAAGGGGAAGTCTCCATGGAGCAGGGTCAAAATGATTTTGAGTCAAAACTGCATTTGCATAAATCATATTGCATTTGATTTATTTATGTGATTTATTAATTGTTATATGAAATGAACATGGTTGATATTGTTTTAATTGTATGAGAAATTAAATGCCTGATCTGGTAAATTTTGTCCCTAGCTTCTAGGGAAGTTTAATTGCAGGTGAAAGAAGAATAGTTAGAAGAAAAAGATGCAGATATGACAATAGCTATAGAATGGGTATATTTTGGGAAATCAATACTTCTAGAAGAAACATTTTGAAATAATTAAAAAAAATTGGAAAATTTTAGTGATGTAAAAATGAATATATTTTGGATTTTAATAGAATGTATTAAACCAATTATGTATAAAATAAATTAAATAGTTAAATTAAATTTTATTTGAAGGGGGGTTGCATAATTCACCCAGTTTTTCAAATTTCATTAGAAGATCCTCTAATGAAACATGTCAATACTCGAATTATTAGAATATTATGCCCCTCTATTTCTTTATTTTGTCTGATTGCTTTGTTCAACAAAAGATACAATAATTGTATTGTAGCGGGTATAGTTTAGTGGTAAAAGTGCGATTCGTTCCATGGACCCCTAAATAGTTAAGGGATCCCCCGTTTGATTCATATCCCGATCAAAAACTTTATTTCTTACTTAAAGGGAATCCTTTATACCTTCAATGAATGATTTGCGGTATAATATACATTATCGTAATTTGTATACAAGAAGAATCAATTCTAAATTGACAAATTGAGTTCTAAAATTATGAAACATAAGTTTTTGGAATTGGATCTATCCGAATTTTTTTGAGTATGACGAAAGGACCTATGGAGAGAGATATAGAAAGTTTATTTCTAATCGTAACTAAATCTTCCATTTTTTTTTGTTTTGTATAGTAGAGATTGAAGCAAAATAGCTATTAAACGATTTTTTTAGTTTACTAGAGACATCGACATTGTTATAGCTCGACGGAAATTTTATTCTTTTCTTAAAGATTCTATTAAATAGAAATAGAGAACGAAGTAACTAGAAAAAAAACATAGATTATTAGAATACTGCTCTTCTAGAGGGATCATCTAAAAAGCAAGATGTTTTAAACTTATTCATACAAAACAAAAAGGCTGACATAGATGTTATGGGTCAATTTTTTTATTTTCCATCTCTTAATTTTTTCCATAAAGGATCCGAATGAAACAAAAGTTTCACGTTCGGTTTTGAATTAGAGACGTTAAATTTAAATCAAAATGATGAATCAACGTCGACTATAACCCCTAGCCTTCCAAGTTAATGATGTGGATTGGATTCCCGCTACCCGTTTATATTCTCTATTTATTCTATTTGAATCTATCTTTTTTTTAATTATAGAATGAATCTAGAATTATTAATTAATTTGTCAATTATTCATTTTAATTTCTTAATTTAGTTTTAGTTATTTATATTCAATTGAATTTGATTTATTTTCTATATATTTTCTATCTATAGAATTCTTTTATTCTTTAACCTTTTTTAGTTAATAAGGTTGGTTAAAGAATAAAAGAAAAAAATTGAAGCGTCCATTGTCTAATGGATAGGACAAAGGTCTTCTAAACCTTAGGTATAGGTTCAAATCCTATTGGACGCAAATTGTTTGCATATATATATATATATATATATATATATATATATATATATATATATATATATATATATATATGCAATTTATACCTTGTCCTTCTATTTTATTTATTCTATTTTTTTATTATATTTTCATTCGAATTCATTTTATTTATATATTATATTCAAATGAAATAAAAAGATATTAAAAGATACTAATTCTAAGAATTTGAAAGTTAAATTATAAAGTTATTAAATGATTAATCAATTTTTTTCTACCTATTCCTGTAGTAAAAAGAGTTCCATCTGTTCCTGAATAGCTTCCTTCAAAAGGGCTTCTGCTTACCCAGTGAATGTCTTGGTAGAAGATATGATTTCTTTGAATTGAGGTTTATTCGTCTTTAAGTAAGCACGTAACTCAACAAGAAATTTCCTTACCTGTCCAATTTCTAATGAATCAAGATAACCATCCGTTCCGGTATAAATAGTTATTATCTGTTCTTCCACGGTAAGAGGAGCTGATTGGGATTGTTTGAGCAACTCGCGCAATCGTTGACCTCTTGCTAATTGATTTTGAGTAGCTTTATCAAGATCAAAATCGAATTGGGCAAAAGCTTCTAATTCTGCGAATTGTGCTAATTCCAATTTTAATTTACCAGCTACTTGTTTCATGGATTTAATTTGAGCTGCCGATCCAACTCTGGAAACGGAAATACCGACATTAATAGCAGGTCTGATTCTAGCATTGAATAGATCGGCAGATAAGAATATTTGGCCATCTGTAATGGAAATTACATTAGTAGGAATATAAGCTAAAACATCTTCCGATTGAGTTTCAACTAATGGTAAAGCAATCATACTTCCTTCGCCTAATTGAGAACTTAATTTAGCGGCCCTTTCCAAAAGATGCGAATGTAAATAAAAAACATCCCCTGGATAAGCTTCGCGACCAGGTGGTCTTCGTAATAGAAGAGACATTTGGCGATAAGCCTATGCTTGTTTGGAGAGATCGTCATAAATGATTAAAGTGTGACGTTCACGATACATAAAATATTCAGCCAGAGCTGCTCCTGTATAAGGGGCGAGGTATTGTAATGTAGCTGGAGAATCCGCTGTTTCAGCTACTACAATAGTGTATTCCATTGCTCCTCTTTCTTGTAAGGTAGTCACCACTTGAACCACGGAAGATGCTTTTTGACCAACAGCTACATAAACACATATTACATTTTGTCCCTGTTGATTGAGAATTGTATCTGTGGCTATTACTGTTTTACCCATTTGTCTATCTCCAATAATTAATTCTCGTTGGCCACGTCTTATGGGGATCATCGAATCAATAACAATAAGTCCTGTTTGGAGAGGCTCATATATGAAACATCTTGAAATAATACCGGGAGCGGGAGATTCAATTAATCGAGATTCCGAAGCTGAAATTTCTCCTCGACCATCAATTGGTTTAGCCAGGGCATTTATAACACAACCCAAATAAGCCTCACTTACCGGTATCTGAGCAATTTTTCCTATTGCTTTTACTGAACTTCCCTCTTGTATCATCAAACCATCACCCATTAATACAACACCAACATTTTTTGATTCCAAATTCAAAGCAATGCCTATAGTACCCTCTTCAAATTCCACTAATTCACCCGCCATTACTTCATCAAGACCAAAAATACGAGCAATACCATCGCCTACTTGAAGTACGGTACCCGTATTTACAATTTTTACTTCCGTATTATATTGCTCAATGCGTTCACAGATAATTATACTAATTTCATCTGCACGAATGGTTACCATGAAAATTTCTTAATTTTATTTTTTTAGAAGAAAAAAATAATGCCCATACTCTATTTTATAATAGAAAGACTAATCGGTTATTTTTTCTTTCATCGTTCCAAACATGCTAATATTAGCACTGACGTCCCTCGCCTGTACAAAATTGGACCAAAATGCTTTCTGGGATACATTGCGGTCTGGGCACCAAGCACCTGTATTGTTATCCATAAGCATCGGGGAACAACTTCAAGGAATTAACTTACACACAAAGTTTTGGTTTCAGGAGAAAGGCATAAAGATGCACCAACTCTGGAATGTCCTTCTGTTAGGATGCAACGAGACTCTCAAAATTCCACTCCAACATTCCTTTTTTAAGTTTACACAGAATGTTTGGCATCAAGCAAAGTGTATTGGATGTTAAGTGTTATGCATTAAGGAGTATCAAACTAACCAGTCCAAATGTCCAATATGGATACATCAAGGGATGTTCAGTTCAGACGCTAGACATTTTTGAGATTATGAATGATTCTTTTTGTCATTCTTTAATCTTTAGTAGTACCAGTATAAAAAAAATTCATCATATTTTGAGATGGCAGTAAACAGATATTCCGTAAACAAAAGCTATCATCTATGAAAAGTTACAGAGAAAAATCACATATACAAGATTTTAATTAGAGTCGTGCTAATATGTCCAACACGTAACTAGTTGAATAGGCTCCACTTCTTTGTGTTTTGCCCCGTGATCCTTCGTGCATCCTTATGCATAAAAAACCATCATGCTCAGAGCACTTTTCAGTTTTGAGGTCCGTGGTGCCCCATGGTCCAATTTTGGTGCCAGTGGTGCATTTTCGGCACATGGTGCAATTTTCGTGCCAAAATAAGACGTTTGGGTTTTGGTGCCCCGTGATCCCTGGTGCATTCTTATGCATAAAAAACCATAATGCTCGGAGCACTTTTCAGTTTTGAGGTCTGTGATACCCCGTGGTCTAATTTTGGTGCATGTGGTGGAATGCATAAAAAACCATAATGCTCGAAGCACTTTTCAGTTTTGAGGTCCGTGGTGCCCCGTCGTCCAATTTTGGTACCCGTGGTGCATTTTCAGCACATGGTGCAATTTTCATGCCAAAATAAGACGTTTGGATTTTGGTGCCCCGAGATCTCTGGTGCATTCTTATGCATAAAAAATCATAATGCTCGGAACACTTTTCAGGTTTGAGGTCTGTGATACCCCGTGGTCCAATTTTGGTGCCCGTGGTGGAATGCGTAAAAAACCATAATGCTTGGAGCACTTTTCAGTTTTGAGGTCTGTGGTGCCCCGTGGTCCAATTTTGGTGCCCGTGGTGCATTTTCGGCCTATTGTGCAATTTTCGTGCGAAAATAAGACTTTTGGGTTTTGCTGCCCCATGATCCCTGGTGCATTCTATGCATAAAAAACCATAATGCTCATAGCACTTTTCAGTTTTGAGGTCCGTGGTGTCCAGTGCTCCAATTTTTGTGCCCCGTGGTGCATTTTGGGTGCCAGTGGTGCATTTTCGGCCCAACGTGCAATTTTTGTGCCAAAATAAGACTTTTGGGTTTTGCTGCCCCGTTATCCTTAGTACGTCCTTATGCATAAAAAACCATAATGCTCGGAGCACTTTTCAGTTTTAAGGTCCGTGGTGCCCCGTGGTCCAATTTTTGTGCCCGTGGTGCATTCTCGGCACATGGTGTAATTTTCGTGCCAAAATAAGACTTTTGGGTTTTGGTGCCCCGTGATCCCTGGTGCATCCTTATGCATAAAAAACCATAATGCTTGGAGCACTTTTCAGTTTTAAGGTCTGTGGTGCCCCGTGGTCCAATTTTGGTGCCCCGTGGTGCATTTTAAGCACATGGTGCAATTTTCGTGCCAAAATAAGACATTTGGATTTTGGTGCCCTGTGATCCTTGGTGCATCCTTATGCATAAAAAACCATAAGGGTTAGAGCACTTTTCAGTTTTGAGGTCCGTGGTGCCCCATGGTCCATGCCCGTGGTGCATTTTCAGCAGATGGTGCAATTCTCGTCCCAAAATATGACTTTTGGATTTTGGTGCCCTGTGATCGTTAGTGCAGCCTTATGCATAAAAAACCATAATGCTCGAAGTACTTTTCAGTTTTGAGGTCCGTCGTGGCCCGTAGTCCAATTTTGGTGCCCATTGGTGCATTTTCGGACCATAGTGCAATTTTCATGCCAACATAAGACTTTTTGGTGTTGGTGGCCCGTGATCCCTGGGGCCTTCTTATGCATAAAAAATCATAATGCTAGAAGCACTTTTCAGTGCAATTTTCTTGCGAAAATAAGACATCTGGGTGGTGCCCCGTGATCCTTGTGGCATTCTTATGCATAAAAAACCATAATGCCCATAGCACTTTTCAATTTTGAGGTCCGTCGTGCCCCGTGGTCCCATTTTGGTGCCCGTGGTGCATTTTCGGCACATGGTGTAATTTTCGTGCCAAAATAGGACTTTGGGATTTTAGTACCCCGTGATCCTTGGTGCATCCTTATGCATAAAAAACCATAACGGTCGGAGTACTTTTCAGTTTTGAGGTTCGTGGTGCCTCGTGGTCCAATTTTGGTGCCCGTGGTGCATTTACGGCACATGGTGCAATTTTCGTGCGAAAATAAGACTTTTGGATTTTGGTGCCTCGTGATCCCTGGTGCATTGTTATGCATAAAAAACAATAATGCTCATAGCACTTTTCCGTTTTTAGGTCCGTGGTGTCCCGTGGTCCAATTTTGGTGCCGGTGGTGAATTTTCGACCATTTGTGCAATTTTCGTCCCAAAATAAGACTTTTGGGTTTTGGTGCCACGTGATCCCTGCTGCATTCTTACGCATAAAAACCATAAGGGTCGGAGTACTTTTCAGTTTTGAGGTCCGTGGTGCCCCGTTATCCAATTTTGGTGCCCGTGGTGGATTTTCGGCACATGGTGCAATTTTGGTGTCAAAATAAGACTTTTGGGTTTGGGTGCCCCGTAATCCTTGGTGCATCCTTATGCATAAAACACCATAATGCTTGGAACACTTTTTCAATTTTGAGGTCAGCGGTGCACAATGTGCCGAAAATCCACCACGGGCACGAAAATTTGACCACAGCGCACCACGAACCTCAGAACTGAAAAGTGCTTCAAGCATTATGGTCTTTTATGCATAAGGATGCACCAAGGATGACGGGGCACCAAAACCCAAAAGTCTTATTTTCGCACGAAAATTGCACCAATGGGCACCAAAATTGGACCACGGGGCGCCATGGACCTCAAAACTGAAAAGTGCTCCGAGCATTATGGTTTTTTATGAATATGAAAGAAACACAGCTTGGAATCTATCAAGAAGGGATCTTGATTCCTTTCTTCATTTCCTCCTTGCTTTCTTGCTTTAAACATTGCTTTCTTTGTCAAAAGGAAAGAAGTCAACTGAGCTTCTTGACTTCTTCCTTCTTGGTCGCTTGTTCTTGGCTGTTTCCAGGAATCAAGAACGCAATCGAGAAAGCATCTTGATTGTGCCCTTGGTTGCGATTCACCAAGGTAGAACTCAAGAAAGAACAAAGAGGATAAGAAACAACAACGAGAGAAAGAAACAAAGAAGAAACACGGCTTGGAATAAATCAAAAAGCGATCTCGATTACTTTCTTCATTTCCTCCTTGCTTTCTTACTTGAAACATCACTTTCTTGCTTGAAACATCGCTTTCTTGGTCAACAAGAAAGTAGTCATCTGAGCTTCTTGACTTCTTTCTTGGTCACTTTTTCTTGACTGCTTTCTTGAATCAAGATCTCAATCAAGAAAGCATCTTGATTGCACCCGTGGTTGCGATTAACCTAGAACTCAAGAAAGAACAAAGAGGACAACAAACAACCATGAGAGAAAGAAATAAAGTAGAAACACGGCTTGGAATCAATCAAGAAGGGATCTTGATTCCTTTCTTCATTTCCTCCTTGCTTTCTTGCTTGAAACATCGCTTTCTTGGTCAACAAGAAAGAAGTCAACTGAGCTTCTTAACTTCTTCTTTCCCGGTCACTTTTACTTGTCTACTTTCTTGAATCAAGATCGCAATCAAGAAAGCATCTTGATTGTGCCCGTGGTTGCGATTAACCAAGGTAGAACTAAGAAAGAACAAAGAGGACAAGAAACGACTATAAGAGAAAGAAACAAAGAAGAAACTCGTCTTGGAATCAATCAAGAAGTGATTTTCATTCCTTTCTTCATTTCCTCCTTCCTTTGTTACTTGAAACATTGCTTTCTTGGTCAACAAGAAAGAAGTCAACCGAGCTTCTTGACTTCTTCTTTCTTGGTCGCTTTTTCTTTACTGCTTTCTTGAATCAAGATCGCAATCAAGAAAGCATGTTAATAGGGACCGTGCTTGCGATTGACCAAGGTAGAAGTCAAGAAAGGACAAAGAGGACAAGAAACGACCATGAGAGAAAGAAAGAAAGAAGGAACACGGCTTGAAATCAAACAAGAGGGGATCTTCATTCCTTTCTTCATTTCCTCCTTGCTTTCTTGCTTGAAAATTGCTTTCTTGGTCAACAAGAAAGAAGTCAACTGAGCTTCTTGACTTTTTCTTTCTTGGTCGCTTTTTCTTGACTACTTTCTTGAATCAAGATCGCAATCAAGAAAGCATCTTGATTGCACCCATAGTTGCGATTGACCGAGGTAGAACTAAAGAAAGAACAAAGCAGACAAGAAATGACCATTAGAGAAAGAAACAAAGAAGAAACACATCTTGGAATCAATCAAGAAGGGATCTTTATTCCTTTCTTCATTCCCAACTTGCTTGAAACATTGCTTTCTTGGTCAACAAGAAAGAAATCAACTGAGCTTCTTGACTTCATCTTTCTTAGTCGCTTGTTCTTGACTGCTTTCTTGAATCAAGATCGCAGTCAAGAAAGCATGTTGATTGCGGTCGTGGTTGCGATTGACCAAGGTAGAAGTCAAGACAAAACAAAGCGGACAAGAAATGACCATGAGAGAAAGAAACAAAGAAGAAACACCTCTTGGAATCAAACAAGAAGGGATCTTCATTCCTTTCTTCATTTCCTCCTTCCTTGAAACATTGCTTTCTTGGTCAATAAGAAAGAAATCAACTGAGCTTCTTGACTTCATCTTTCTTGGTCGCTTGTTCTTGACTTCTTCCTTCAATCAAGAAGGCAATCGAGAAAGCATCTTGATTGCGCCCGTGGTTGTGATTGACCAAGGTAGAAGTCAACAAAGAACAAAGAGGACAAGAAATGACCATGAGAGAAAGAAACAAAGAAGAAACAGAACATGGAATCAATCAAGAAGGGATCTTGATTCATTTCTTCATTTCCTCATTCCTTTCTTACTTGAAACATCGGTTTCTTTATCAACAAGAAAGAAATCAACTGAGCTTCTTGAATTCCTCTTTCTTGGTCGCTTTTTTTTTGTCTGCTTTGTTGAATCAAGATTGCAAACAAAAAAGCATCTTGATTGCACCTGTGGTTGCGATTAACCAAGGTAGAACTAAAGAAAGAACAAAGCGGACAAGAAACGACCATTAGAGAAAGAAACAAAGAAGAAACACGTCTTGGAATCAATCAAGAAGGGATCTTTATTCCTTTCTTCATTTCCTCCTTGCTTGAAACATTTCTTTCTTAGTCAACAAGAAATAAGTCAAGTGAGCAGCTTGGCTTCTTCTTTCTTGGTCGCTTGTTCTTGACTACCTTCTTGAATCAAGCTCGCAATCAAGAAAGCACCTTGATTGTGCCCGTGCTTGCGATTGACCAAGGTAGAAGTGAAGAAAGAACAAAGAGGATAAGAAATGACCATGAGAGATAGAAACAAAGAGGAAACACCTATTGGAATCAATCAAGAAGGGATCTTCATTCCTTTCTTCATTTCCTCCTTGATTTCTTGCTTGAAACATTGCTTTCTTGGTCAACAACAAAGAAGTCAACTGAGCTTCTTGACTTCTTCTTTCTTGGTCACTTGTTCTTGGGTGTTTCCTTGAATCAAGAAGGCAATCGAGAAAGCACCTTGATTATGCCCTTGGTTGCGATTCACCAAGGTAGAACTCAAGAAAGAACAAAGAGGACAACAAACGACCATTAGAGAAAGAAACAAAGAAGAAACACGGCTTGGAATCAATCAAAAAGGGATCTTGATTCCTTTCTTCATCTCCTCCTTGCTTTCTTGCTTGAAACATCGCTTTCTTGGTCAATAAGAAAGAAGTCAACTAAGCTTCTTGACTTCTTCTTTCTTGGTCGCTTGTTCTTGACTGCTTTCTTGAATCAAGATCGCAATCAATAAAGCATCTTGATTGCGGTCGTGCTTGTGATTGACCAAGGTAGAAGTCAAGAAAGAACAAAGAGGACAAGAAACAACCGTGAGAGAAACAAACAAAGTAGAAACATGGCTTGGAATCAATCAAAAAGGTATCTTGATTCCTTTCTTCATTTCCTCCTTGCTTTCTTGCTTGAAGCATCGCTTTCTTAGTCAATAAGAAAGAAGTCAACTGAGCTTCTTGACTTCTTCTTTCTTAGTCGCTTGTTCTTGACTGCTTTCTTGAATCAAGATCCCAATCAATAAAGCATCTTGATTGCGATCGTGCTTGCGATTGACCAAGGTAGAAGTCAAGAAAGAACAAAGAGGACAAGAAATGACCATGAGAGAAAGAAACAAAGTAGAAACACCTTTGGAATTAAACAAGAAAGGATCTACATTCCTTTCTTCGTTTCCTCCTTGCTTTTGTTGCTTGAAACATTGCTTTCTTGGTCAACAAGAAAGAAGTCAACTGAGCTTCTTGACTTCTTCTTTCTTGGTCGCTGGTTCTTGACTACTTTCTTAAATCACGATCGCAATCAAGAAGGCATCTTGATTGCGCCCGTGGTTGCGATTGACCAAGGTAGAACTCAAGAAATAACAAAGGAGACAAGAAACGACAATGAGAGAAAGAAACAAAGAAGAAACATAGCTTGGAATCAATCAAGAAGGGATCTTGATTCGTTTCTTCATTTCCTCGCTGCTTTCTTGCTTGAAACATCGCTTTCTTTGTCAATAAGAAAGAAGTCAATTGAGTTTCTTGATTTCTTCTTTCCTGGTCGCTTTTTCTTGTCTACTTTCTTGAATCAAGATCGCAATCAAGAAAGCATCTTGATTACGCCCGTGGTTGCGATTGACCAAGGCAGAACTCAAGAAAGAACAAAGCGGACAAGAAACGACCATTTGAGAAAGAAACAAAGAAGAAACACGTCTTGGAATCAATCAAGAAGGGATCTTTATTCGTTTCTTTATTCCCTCCTTTCTTGAAACATTGCTTTCATGGTCAACAAGAAAGTAGTCAACTTAGCATCTTGACTTCTTCTTTCTTGGTCGCTTGTTCGTCACTGCTTTCTTGAATGAAGCTTGCAATCAAGAAAACATCTTGATTGCGCCCGTACTTGCGATTGACCAAGGTAGAAGTCAAGAAAGAACAAAGAGGACAAAAAATGACCATGAGAGAAAGAAACAAAGAAGAAACACATCTTGGAATCAATCAAGAAGTGATCTTCATTCCTTTCTTCATTTCCTCTATGCTTTCTTGCTTGAAACATTACTTTCTTGGTCAACAAAGAAGAAGTCAACTGAGGTTCTTGACTTCTTACTTCTTGGTCACTTGTTCTTGGCTATTTCCTTGAATCAAGAAGGCAATCGAGAAAGCATCTTGATTGTGCCCTTGGTTGCGATTGACCAAGATAGAACTCAAGAAAGAACAAAGAGGACAAGACATGACGATGAGAGAAAGAACAAAGAAGAAACATGGCTTTGAATTAATCACAAAGGGATCTTGATTCCTTTCTTCATTTCCTCATTGCTTTCTTGCTTGAAACATCACTTTCTTGGTCAACAAGAAAGAAGTCAACTGAGCTTCTTGACTTCTTCTTTCTTGGTCGCTTTTTCTTGACTGCTTTCTTGAATCAAGATCGCAATGAAGAAAGCATCTTGATTGCGCCTGTGGTTGTGATTGACCAAGGTAGAACTAAATAAAGAACAAAGCGGACAAGAAACAACCATTAGAGAAAGAAACAAAGAAGAAATACATCTTGGAATCAATCAAGAAGGGATCTTTATTCCTTTCTTCATTTCCTCCTTGCTTGAAACATTGCTTTCTTGGTCAACAAGTAATAAGTTAGCTGAGCTTCTTGCCTTCGTCTTTCTTGGTCGCTTGTTCTTGACTGCTTTCTTGAATCAAGATCGCAATCAAGAAAGCATCTTGATTACGCCCTTGCTTGCGATTGACCAAGGTAGAACTCAAGAAAGAACAATGAGGACAAGAAATGACCATGAGAGAAAGAACAAAGAAGAAACACGGCTTGGAATCAATCAAAAAGGAATATTGATTCCTTTCTTCATTTCCTCCTTGCTTTCTTGCTTGAAACATCGCTTTCTTGCTCAACAAGAAAGAAGTCAACTGAGCTTCCTGACTTCTTCTTTCCTGGTCGCTTTTTCTTGACTCCTTTCTTGAATAAAGATCGCAATGAAGAAAGCGTCTTGATTGCACTTGTGGTTACGATTGACCAAGGTAGAACTAAAGAAAGAACAAAGCGGATAAGAAACAACAATTAGACAAAAAAACAAACAAGAAACACGTCTTGGAATTAATCAAGAAGGGATCTTTATTCCTTTCTTCATTTCCTCCTTGCTTGAAACATTTCTTTCTTGGTCAACAAGAAAGAAGTCAACTGAGCTTCTTGACTTCGTCTTTCTTGGTCGCTTGTTCTTGATTGCTTTCTTGACTCAAGATCACAATTAAGAAAGTATCTTGATTATGCTCATGTTTGCGATTGACCAAGGTAGAACTCAAGAAAGAACAAAGAGGACAAGAAACGACCATGAGAGAAAGAAATAAAGAAGAAACACGTCTTGGAATCACTAAAGAAGGGATCTTGCTTCCTTTCTTCATGTCCTCCTTGCTTTCTTGCTTGAAATATTGCTTTCTTGGTCAACAAGAAAGAAGTCAACTAAGCTTCTTGACTTTGTCTTTCTTGGTCGCTAGTTCTTGACTGCTTTCTTGAATTAAGATCACAATCAAGAAAGCATTTTCATTATGCCTGTGCTTGCCAAGGTAGAACTCAAGAAAGAACAAAGACGGCAAGAAACAACCATGAGATAAAGAAACAAAGAAGAAACATAGCTTGGAATCAATCAAGAAGGGATCTTGATTCGTTTCTTCATTTCCTCGTTGCTTTCTTGCTTGAAACATCGGTTTCTTTGTCAACAAGAAAGAAGTCAACTGAGCTTCTTGACTTCTTCTTTCCTGGTCGCTTTTTCTTGTCTGCTTTCTTGAATCAAGATTCCAATCAAGAAAGCATCTTGACTGTGCCCATGGTTGCGATTGACCAAGGTAAAACTCAAGAAAGAACAAAGCGGACAAGAAACGACCATTAGAGAAAGAAACAAAGAAGAAACACATCTTGGAATCAATCAAGAAGGGATCTTTATTCCTTTCTTCATTTCCTCCTTGCTTGAAACATTGCTTTCATGGTCAACAAGAAAGAAGTCAACTTAGCATCTTGACTTCTTCTTTCTTGGTCGCTTGTTCTTGACTGCTTTCTTGAATGAAGCTCGCAATCAAGAAAGCATCTTGATTGCGCCCGTGGTTGCGATTGACCAAGGTAGAACTCAAGAAAGAACAAAGAGGACAAGAAACGACAATGAGAGAAAGAAATAAAGAAGAAACACGTCGTGGAATCAATAAAGAAGTGATCTTCATTCCTTTCTGCATTTCCTCCTTGCTTTCTTGCTTGAAACATTGCTTTCTTGGTCAACAAGGAAGAAGTGAACTGAGCTTGATGACTTCGTCCTTCTTGGTCGCTTGTTCTTGGCTGTTCCTTGAATCGAGAAAGCATCTTGATTGTGCCCTTGGTTGTGATTCACCAAGGTAGAACTCAAGAAAGAACAAAGAGGACAAGAAATGACCATGAGAGAAAGAAACAAAGAAGAAACACGGCTTGGAATCAATCAAAAAGGGATCTTGATTCCTTTCTTCATTTCCTCCTTGCTTGAAACATTGCTTTCTTGGACAAAAAGAAAGAAGTCAACTGAGCTTCTTGACTTCTTCTTTCTAGGTCGCTTGTTCTTGACTGCTTTGTTGAATCAAGATCGCAATTAAGAAAATATCTTGATTGCGATCGTGCTTGCGATTGACCAAGGTAGAAGTCAAGAAAGAACAAAGAGGACAAAAAATGACCATGAGAGAAAGAAACAAAGTAGAAACACCTCTTGGAATCAAACAAGAAGGGATCTTCATTCGTTTCTTCATTTCCTCCTTGCTTTCTTGCTTGAAACATTGCTTTCTTGGTCAATAAGGAAGAAGTGAACTGAGCTTCTTGACTTCTTCCTTCTTGGTCACTTGTTCTTGGCTGTTTCCTTGAATCGAGAAGGCAATCGAGAAAGCATCTTGATTGTGCCCTTGCTTGCGATTGACCAAGGTAGAACTCAAGAAAGAACAAAGCCGACAAGAAATGACCATTAGAGAAAGAAACAAAGAAGAAACACGTCTTGGAATCAATCAAGAAGGGATCTTTATTCCTTTCTTCATTTCCTCCTGGCTTGAAACAATGCTTTCTTGGTCAACAAGAAAGAGGTCATCTGAGCTTCTTGACTTGTTCTTTCTTGGTCGCTTGTTCTTGACTGCTTTCTTTAATCAAGATCGCAATCAAGAAAGCATCTTGATTGCGACCGTTCTTGCGATTGACCAACGTAGAAGTCAAGAAAGAACAAAGAGGATAAGAAATGACCATGAGAGAAAGAAACAAAGTAGAAACATCTCTTGGAATCAAACAATAAGGGATCTTCATTCCTTTCTCCGTTTCCTCCTTGCTTTCTTACTTGAAACATTGCGTTCTTGGTCAACAAGAAAGAATTCAACTAAGCTTCTTGACTTCTTTTTTTTTGGTCGCTGGTTCTTGACTGCTTTCTTGAATGAAGCTCGCATTCAAGAAAACATCTTGGTTGTGCCCGTGCTTGCGATTTACCAAGGTAGAACTCAAGAAAGAACAAAAAGGATAAGAAACGACCATGAGAGAAAGAAACAAAGAAGAAACACATCTTGGAATCAATTAAGAAGTGATCTTCATTCCTTTCTTCATTTCCTCCTTGCTTTCATGCTTGAAACATTGCTTTCTTGGTCAACAAGGAAGAAGTGAACTGTGCTTCTTGACTTCTTCCTTCTTGGTCGCTTGTTCTTGGGTGTTTCCTTGAATCAAGAAGGCAATCAAGAAAGCACCTTGTTTGTGCCCTTGGTTGCGATTCACCAAGGTAGAACTCAAGAAAGAACAAAGAGGACAAGAAATGACCATGAGAGAAAGAAACAAAGAAGAAACACGGCTTGGAATCAATGAATAAGGGATCTTGATTCCTTTCTTCATCTCCTCCTTGCTTTCTTGCTTGAAACATCGCTTTCTTGGTCACTAAGAAAGAAGTCAACTGAGCTTCTTGACTTCTTCTTTCTTGGTCGCTTGTTCTTGACTGCTTTCTTGAATCAAGATCGCAATCAATAAAGCATTTTGTTTGCGATCGTGCTTGTGATTGACCAAGGTAGAAGTCAAGAAACAACAAAGAGGGCAAGAAAAGTCCTTGAGAGAAAGAAACAAAGAAGAAACATGGCTTGGAATCAATCAAGAAGGGATCCTGATTCCTTTCATCATTTCCTTCTTGCTTGAAGCATTGCTTTCTTGGTCAACAAGGAAGAAGTCAACTGAGCTTCTTGACTTCTTTTTTCTTGGCTGCTTGTTCTTGGCTGCTTTCTTGAATCAAGATCGTAACCTAGAAAGCATCTTGATTATGCACATGGTTGCGATTGACAAAGGTAGATCTCAAGAAAGAACAGAGAGGACAAGAAAAGACCATGAGAAAGAAACAAAGATGAAACACGAGTTGTGTAATGTCGTAATTTCTTTCAAGTGTTTGATTGATAATACAAGAGAAAATTAAATTATGTTGAAATAATATGATAATTAACTTAAGTTATATGTTGTGATATGTGATGTGGTATTAATCTTGGAATTTAATAAGGTGTTAGGCTCAGAGAGTGTGTAGGAAGATTTTTAGGATTTTACGTAAGTTGTAGAAGAAAATAATAAGAGAAGGGAGTGTCTTTAGAGGAAAGGTGGGGACAAATAGCAAAATTCCATGCAAATCTTCTTACTAAACGTGCAAAGCTTCCTGTTTCTTCTATTCTTCTTCATTCTTATCTTTCTTTTTATATAAGTATCCTTACCGTAAGTGAGAGGGAGCTATTTTTCTCCCTGAACTTGAAGATTTATTTCTTCTTTCCTAGAGAGTTCTTGGCTGAGTTTAAGTCGGTGTCTCTTAGTCGACTCTGTAGCAAAACTTAAGGGCATATCACTCGAGAATCTCAAAGTTATCGTCTCTAGCTTTTCTTCTTCACGGTTTGAATCAAGAACTGTAGGTAAGGGAAGCTTTAAACTTGTTTGACTGATTTGGTGGTGATATATTTGGAATTCTGTTTTTATTTGGATGCTTTCATGGTTTGTTATGATGATGTGATGATTTTTGTTCTCTTGATGTTTTGATGATCTGAACTGAGTTTGTTGTGATAATATGTGTTGTGATGTGGAATGATATTGTAAGTGTTGGAAAATGGTTTCAAAATCTTTGAATCATATGTTCGTAATGGGTTTTGAAAGGTTCTGGACTCTGTAGAAAACCACTCGTCCAAAGAAAAACCATCATCCATCTATCTATACTACGACTAAAAACCAACGTCCAGTGAATACTAGAGTGTAGTAAAACCAGCGTTCAATGACCCAGCGTCTAGTGACCAGCGTCCAATGAGTCAGTGTATAATGAACCGCGTCCAGTGGTACCTTAGGTACAATAAAGTCTGACGTCCAACGATGGTGGTTGTGAAATTTTGAGGGTGTGTTTAACAGAGAATCAGAACCTAGTCTTGTTACGAACGAGGATGTTTGATATGCCACTATTTTGGTTCTAGAGCTATGTTAGGAAATTCACACTTTTGGTTAACATTGATGTTGAGTTGTGAGTAAGGAGTCAAGTGATGAGAATGTTTTACTTGTGCTTATTGAACTGCGGGATGGGTTCATAAGCTTGAATTGAGAAAAATGGTGAATTTATAACATAGAGAGAGCGTGTGGCAATCAGAGTGGTTGAGTTGTGCATGATATTGCATAAGGGTAGGCACGTAAGTTGAGGGTGCTAGGTGGGCTCTCAACCTAGTGCTGGAGGATTTCGTGGTGGCCAATGGCGGGCATATAGAATAGACAAGTGGGCGAATTCCTAAAGATGGAAGGTTTTGCAAACCTGACAGAGGTAAGCCAATACCAACACTTGTCTATATCGGATTAAATTCACACTTCCTCCACATGGTGGCTCAAGGGACTCCCTGAATGGTCTAAGGCGAGACTAATGGTAGGGGATGGGGCCTATGGGGACCGCCCGAAAGTTGTTGAAATCTCCATGGAGTCGAGTCAGCATAATGTTGTATGATGACATTGATGTGTGGAATGATACCTGAAGTGAACTGAAATGTTTATTGTGAATGATGTGATTGAAATTGTGTATACTATATCATTTTTTTTATATATATAAGTAAGCTTACCCTTGCAATTTGTGTTTGTATTGTATTACTGCAATGATCGTGTATTGACACGGGAGCAGGTAATAGTGATGGCGCAGGCTTCCATGATAGTCAAGGTTGAAGATTGGACGATCTAAAGACTGGACGATCCTCCTGTTTTGTTAAGTTTGTTTGAATATATATATACATACTAAGGGAAAACCAACTTAGGATTTTGTACAAATATTAAGATTAGTGTGAAGGTTCTCTACAAGGGAATATTTCTTCTGATATTATATGTATCCTTATATTTTAAGGTGTACATCGGTATATTACATTTGGACGATGTAGTGATGAACGTTTTATATAGGTACATGTGTATGTATTTTAAATGTGAAAAATATATAAGTTCTTTTACATGAAAATAATTAAATAGAGAGTTTAGTATAACATATTTGTAACGAAGTTGGGTCGTTACAAGTTGGAATCTATCAAGAAAGGATTTGATTCCTTTCTTCATTTCCTTCTTGCTTTCCTGCTTGAAACATTGCGTTCTTGGCCAACAAGAAAGAAGTCAACTGAGCTTCTTGACTTCTTCTTTATTGTTCGCTTGTTCTTGGCTGCTTTCTTGAATCAAGAACGCAATCAAGAAAACATCTTGATTGCGCCCATGGTTGCGATTGACCAATGTAGAACTAACGAAAGAGCAAAGAGGACAAGAAATGACAATGAGAGAAAGAAACAAAGAAAAAACATGGCTTGGATTCAATCAAGAAGGGATCTTGATTCCTTTGTCATTGTCTCCTTGCTTTCTTGCTTGAAATATTGCTTTCTTGGTCAACAAGACAGAAGTCAACTAAGCTTCTTCACTTCTTCTTTCTTGGTCGCTTGTTCTTGGTTGCTTTCTTGAATCAAGATTGGAATCAAGAAAGCATCTTGATTGTGCCTATGGTTGCAATTGACCAAGGTAGAACTCAAGAAAGAACAAAGAGGGCAACAAACGACCTAGAGAGAAAGAAAAAAAGAAGAAACATGGCTTGGAATCAAACAAGAAGGGATCTTGATTCCTTTCTTCATTTCCTCCTTGCTTTCTTGCTTGAAACATCGCTTTCTGGTCAACAAGAAAGAAGTCAACTAAGCTTCTTGACTTCTTCATTCTTGGCTGCTTGTTCTTGGCTGCTGTCTTGAATCAAGATCGCAATTAAGACAGCATCTTGATTGTGCCCATGGTTCTGATTGACCAAGGTAGAACTCAAGAAAGAACAGAGAGGACAAGAAACGACCGTGAGAGAAAGAAATAAAGAAGAAACACGTCTTGGAATCAATAAAGAAGGGATATTTATTCCTGTCTTTATTTCCTCCTTGCTTTCTTGCTTGAAACATTGCTTTCTTGGCCAATAAGAAAGAAGTTAACTGAGCTTCTTGACTTCTTCTTTCTTGGTGCTTGTTCTTGACTGCTTTCTTGAATCAGGATCACAATTAAGAAAGCATCTTGATTGCACCCATGCTTGCGATTGACCAACGTAGAACTCAAGAAAGAAGAAAGAGGACAAGAAACAACCATGCGAGAAAGAAACAAAGAAGAAACGTGACTTGGAATCAATTAAGAAGGGATCTTGATTCCTTTCTTCATTTCCTCCTTGCTTTCTTGCTTGAAACAATTCTTTCTTGGTCAACAAGAAAGAAGTCAACTGAGCTTCTTGACTTCTTCTTTGTTGTTCGCTTCTTCTTGACTGCTTTCTTGAACCAAGATCGCAATTAGGAAAACATCTTGATTGCGCCCATGGGGTCGATTGACCAAGGTAGAACTCACGAAAGAGCAAAGATGACAAGAAATGACAATGAGAGAAAGAAACAAAGAAGAAACACGGCTTAGATTCAATCAAGAAGGGATCTTGATTCCTTTTTCATTGTCTCCTTGCTTTCTTGCTTGAAACATTGCTTTCTTGGTCAACAAGAAAGGAGTCAACTGAGCTTCTTGACTTCTTCTTTCTTGGTCGCTTGTTATTGACTGCTTTCTTGAATCAAGATCGCAATCAAGAAAGCATCTTGATTGTGCCTGTGGTTACGATTGACGAACGTAGAACTTAAGAAAGATCAAAGAGGACAAGAAATGACCATCAGAGAAAGAAACAAAGGAGAAACACTTCTTGGAATCAAGCAAGAGGGGATCTTTATTCCCTTCTTCATTTCCTCCTTGCTTGAAAAATTGCTTTCTTGGTCAACAAGAAAGAAGTCAACTGAGCTTCTTGACTTCTTCTTTCTTGGTCCCTTGTTCTTGACTGCTTTCTTGAATCAAGATCTCAATCAAGAAAGCATCTTAAATTTGCCCGTGGTTGCGATTGACCAAGGTAGAACTCAAGAAAGAACAAAGAGGACAAGAAACGACCATTAGAGAAAGAAATAAAGAGGAAACACGTATTGGAATCAATCAAGAAGGGATCTTGATTGCTTTCTTCATTTCCTCCTTGCTTTGTATCTTGAAACATTGCTTCCTTTGTCAAGAAGAAAGAAGTCAACTGAGCTTCTTGATTTCTTCTTTCTTGGTCGTTTGTTCTTGACTGCTTTGTTAAATCAATATCGCAAATAAGAAAGCATGTTGATTGTGCTCGTGGTTGTGATTAACCAAGGTAGTACTCAAGAAAGAACAAAGAGGATAAGAAATGACCATGAGAGAAAGAAACAAAGAACAAACATAGCTTGGAATCAATCAAGAAGGGATCTTGATTCCTTTCTTCATTTCCTCCTTGCTTTCTTGCTTGAAACATCACTTTCTTGGTCAATAAGAACGAAGTCAATTGAGTTTCCTATCTTCTTCTTTCTTTGTCGCTTTTTCTTTTCTGCTTTCTGGAATTAAGATCTCAATCAAGAAAGCATCTTGATTGCGCCCGTGGTGGCGATTGACCAAAGTAGAACTCAAGAAAGAACAAAGAAGACAAAAATAACCATGAGAGAAAGAAAGAAACAACAAACATAGCTTGGAATCAATCAAGAACGGATCTTGATTCCTTTCTTCATTTCCTCCTTGCTTTCTTGCTTGCAACATTGCTTTCTTGGTCAATAAGAAAGAAGTCCGTTGAGTTTCCTGTCTTCTTCTTTCCTGGTCGCTTTTTCTTTTCTGCTTTCTTGAATTAAGATCTCAATCAAGAAAACATCTTGATTGCGCCCGTGGTTGCAATTAACCAGGGTAGAACTCAAGAAAGAACAAAGAGGATAAGAAACGACCATGAGAGAAAGAAACAAAAAACAAACATGGCTTGGAATCTATCAAGAAGGGATCTTGATTCCTTTCTTCATTTCCTCCTTGCTTTCTTGCTTGAAGCATCACTTTTTTGGTAAATAAGAAAGAAGTCAACTGAGTTTCCTATCTTTTTCTTTCCTGGTCACTTTTTCGTTTCTGCTTTCTTGAATTAAGATGTCAATCAAGAAAGCATGTTGATTGCGCCCGTGGTTGTGATTGACCAAGGTAGAACTCAAGAAAGAACAAAGAAGACAAAAACAACTACGAGAGAAAGAAAGAAACAACAAACATAGTTTGGAATCAATCAAGAAGGGATCTTAATTCCTTTCTTCATTTCCTCCTTGCTTTCTTGCTTCAAACATTGCTTTCTTGGTCAATAAGAAAGAAGTCAATTGAGTTTCCTGTCTTGTTCTTTCCTGATCACTTTTTCTTTTCTGCTTTCTTGAATTAAGATCTCAATCAAGAAAGCATCTTGATTGGGCCCGTGCTTGCGATTGACCAAGTTAGAACTCAAGAAAGAACAAAGAGGATAAGAAACAACAATGAGAGAAAGAAAGAAAGAACAAAGATAGCTTGGAATCAATCAAGAAGGGATCTTGATTCCTTTCTTCATTTCCTCCCTGCTTTCTTGCTTGAAACATCGCTTTCTCGGTCAATAAGAAAGACGTCAAATGAGTTTCCTGTCTTCTTCTTTCTTGGTCGATTTTTCTTTCCTGCTTTCTTGAATTAAGATCTCAATCAAGAAAGCATCTTGATTGCACCCGTGGTTGCAATTGACCAAGGTAAAACTCAAGAAAGAACAAAGAGGACAAGAAATGACCATGAGAGAAAGAAACAAAGAAGAAACACGTCTTGGAGTCAATCAAGAAGGGATCTTGATTCCTTTCCTCATTTCCTCCTTGCTTTCTCACATGAAACATCGCTTTCTTTGTCAAAAAGAAAGAAGTCAACTGAGCTTCTTGACTTCTTCTTTCTTCGTCACTTGTTCTTGACTGCTTTCTTGAATCACGATCGCAATCAAGAAAGCATCTTGATTGCGCCCGTGGTTACGATTGACCAAGGTAGAACTTAAGAAAGAACAAAGTGGACAAGAAATGACCATCAGAGGAAGAAACAAAGAAGAAACACGTCTTGGAATCAACCAAGAAGGGATCTTTATTCCTTTCTTCATTTCCTCCTTACTTGAAATATTGCTTTCTTGGTCAACAAGAAAGAAGTCAACTGAGCTTCTTGACTTCTTCTTTCTTGGTCGTATGTTCTTGACTGCTTTCTTGAATCAAGATCGCAATCAAGAAACATCTTGATTACGCCTGTGCTTGCAATTGACCGAGGAAGCACTCAAGAAAGAACAAAGAGGATAAGAAATGACCATGAGGGAAAGAAACAAAGAAGAAACATGGTTTGGAATCAATCAAGAAGGTATCTTTATTCCTTTCCTCATTTCCTCCTTGCTTTCTTGCTTGAAACATTGCTTTCTTGGTTAACAATAAAGAAGTCAACTGACCTTCTTGACTTCTTCTTTCTTGGTCGCTTGTTCTTGACTGCTTTCTTGAATCAAGATTGCAATCAAGAAAGCATCTTGGTTGCGCCCGTGGTTGCAATTGAGCAAGGTAGAACTCAAGAAAGAACAAAGACGACAAGAAACGACCATGAGAAAAAGAAAGAAAGAACAAACATAGCTTGGAATTAATCAAGAAGGGATATTGATACCTTTCTTCATTTCCTCCTTGCTTTCTTGCTTGAAACATCACTTTCTTGGTCAATAAGAAAGAAGTCAACTGAGTTTCTTGACTTCTTCTTTCCTGATCGCTTTTTCTTGTCCGCTTTCTTGAATCAAGATCGCTATTAGGAAACCATCTTGATTACGCCCGTGGTTGCGATTGACCAAGGTAGAACTTAAGAAAGAACAAAGAGAACAAGAAACGACCATTAGAGAAAGAAACAAAGAAGAAACACGTATTGGAATCAATCAAGAAGGGATCTTTATTCGTTTCTTCATTTCCTCTTTCCTTGAAACATTGCTTTCTTGGTAAACAAGAAAGAATTCAACTGAGCTTTTTGACTTCTTCTTTCTTGGTCACATGTTCTTGAGTGCTTTCTTCAATCAAGATGGCAATCAAGAAAGCATCTTGAATACGCCCGTGCTTGCTATTGAGCAAGGTATAACTCATGAAAGAACAAAGAGGACAAGAAACGAGCATGAGAGAAAGAAACAAAGACAAAACAGGTCTTGGAATCAATCAAGAAGGGATCTTTATTCCTTTCTTCATTTCCTCCTTGCTTTCTTGCTTGAAACATCGCTTTCTTGGTCAATAAGAAAGAAGTCAACTCAGCTTCTTGACTTCTTCTATATTGGTCGCTTGTTCTTTACTACTTTCTTGAAACAAGATCGCAATCAAGAAAGCATCTTGATTGCGCCCTGGTTGCGATTGACCAAGGTAGAACTCAAGAAACAACAAAGAGGATAAGAAATGACCATGAGAGAAAGAAACAAAAAACAAACGTAGCTTGGAATCAATCAAGAAGGGATCTTGATTCGTTTCTTCATTTCTGCCTTGCTTTCTTGCTTGAAACATCGCTTTCATGGTTAATAAAAAAGAAGTCAATTGAGCTTCTTGAATTCTTCTTTCTTGGTCGCATGTTCTTGACTGCTTTCTTGAATCAAGATCTCAATCAAGAAAGCATCTTGATTGCGCCCGTGCTTGTGATTAACCAAGGTAGAACTCAAGAGAGAACAAAGAGGACAAGAAATGACCATGAGAGAAAGAAAGAAAGAACAAACATAGCTTGGAATCAATCAAGAAGGGAACTTGATTCCTTTATTCGTTTCCTCCTTGCTTTCTTGCTTGAAAAATCACTTTCTTGGTCAACAAAAAAGAAGTCAATTTAGCTTCTTGACTTCTTCTTTCCTGGTCGCTTTTTCTTGTCTGTTTTCTTGAATCAAGATCGCAATCAAGAAACCATCTTGATTACGCCCGTGGTTGCGATTGACCAAGGTAGAACTCAGAAAAGAACAAAGAGGACAAGAAATGACCATCAAATAAAGAAACAAAGAAGAAACACATCTTGGAATCAATCAAGAAGGGATATTTATTCCTTTCTTCTTTTCCTCCTTGCTTGAAACATTGCTTTCTTGGTAAACAAGAAAGAAGTCAACTGAGCTTCCTGACTTCTTGTTTCTTGGTCACATGTTCTTGACTGCTTTCTTGAATCAAGATCGCATTCAAGAAAGCATCTTGATTGCACCCGTGCTTGCGAATGACAAGGTAGAACTCAAGAAGGAACAAACAGGACAAGACACGAGCATGAAAGAAAGAAACATAGACAAAACATGTCTTGGAATCAATCAAGAAGTTATCTTTGTTCCTTTCTTCATTTCCTCCTTGCTTTCTTGCTTGAAACATCGCTTTCTTGGTCAATAAGAAAGAAGTCAACTCAGCTTCTTGACTTCTTCTATATTGGTCGCTTGTTCTTTACTACTTTCTTGAAACAAGATCGCAATCAAGAAAGCATCTTGATTGTGCCCTGGTTGCGATTGACCAAGGTAGAACTCAAGAAACAACAAAGAGGATAAGAAATGACCATGAGAGAAAGAAACAAAAAACAAACATAGCTTGGAATCAATCAAGAAGGGATCTTGATTCGTTTCTTCATTTCTGCCTTGCTTTCTTGCTTGAAACATCGCTTTCTTGGTTAATAAGAAAGAAGTCAATTGAGCTTCTTGAATTCTTCTTTCTTGGTCGCATGTTCTTGACTGCTTTCTTGAATCAAGATCTCAATCAAGAAAGCATCTTGATTGCGCCCGTACTTGTGATTAACCAAGGTAGAACTCAAGAGAGAACAAAGAGGACAAGAAATGACCATGAGAGAAAGAAAGAAAGAACAAACATAGCTTGGAATCAATCAAGAAGGGAACTTGATTCCTTTATTCGTTTCCTCCTTGCTTTCTTGCTTGAAAAATCACTTTCTTGGTCAACAAAAAAGAAGTCAATTTAGCTTCTTGACTTCTTCTTTCCTGGTCGCTTTTTCTTGTCTGTTTTCTTGAATCAAGATCGCAATCAAGAAACCATCTTGATTACGCCCGTGGTTGCGATTGACCAAGGTAGAACTCAGAAAAGAACAAAGAGGACAAGAAACGACCATCAAATAAAGAAACAAAGAAGAAACACGTCTTGGAATCAATCAAGAAGGGATATTTATTCCTTTCTTCTTTTCCTCCTTGCTTGAAACATTACTTTCTTGGTAAACAAGAAAGAAGTCAACTGAGCTTCCTGACTTCTTGTTTCTTGGTCACATGTTCTTGACTGCTTTCTTGAATCAAGATCGCATTCAAGAAAGCATCTTGATTGCACCCGTGCTTGTGAATGACCAAGGTAGAACTCAAGAAAGAACAAGCAGGACAAGAGACGAGCATGAGAGAAAGAAACATAGACAAAACATATCTTGGAATCATTCAAGAAGTGATCTTTATTCCTTTCTTCATTTCCTCCTTTCTTTCTTGCTTGAAACATCGCTTTCTTGGTCACTAAGAAAGAAGTAAACTGAGCTTCTTGACTTCTTCTATCTTGGTCGCTTGTTCTTAACTGCTTTATTGAATCAAGATCGCAATCAAGAAAGCATCTTGATTGCGCCTGTGGTTGCGATTAACCAAGGTAGAACTCAAGAAAGAACAAAGAGGACAAGAAATGACCATCAGAGAAAGAAACAAAGGAGAAACACATCTTGGAATCAAGCAAGAGGGGATCTTTATTCCCTTCTTCATTTCCTCCTTGCTTGAAACATCGCTTTCTTGGTTAATAAGAAAGAAGTCAATTGAGCTTCTTGAATTCTTCTTTCTTGGTCGCATGTTCTTGACTGCTTTCTTGAATCAAGATCTCAATCAAGAAAGCATCTTGAATTCGCCCGTGGTTGCGATTGACCAAGGTAGAACTCAAGAAAGAACAAAGAGGACAAGAAGCGACCATCAGAGAAAGAAATAAAGAGGAAACACATCTTGGAATCAATCAAGAAGGGATCTTGATTGCTTTCTTCATTTCCTCCTTGCTTTGTATCTTGAAACATTGCTTCCTTTGTCAAGAAGAAAGAAGTCAACTGAGCTTCTTGATTTCTTCTTTCTTGGTCGTTTGTTCTTGACTGCTTTGTTAAATCAATATCGCAAATAAGAAAGCATGTTGATTTCACTCGTGGTTGCGATTAACCAAGGTAGAACTCAAGAAAGAACAAAGAGGACAAGAAATGACCATAAGAGAAAGAAACAAAGAAGAAACACTTCTTGGAATCAATCAAGAAACGACCATTAGAGAAAGAAACAAAGAAGAAACACGTCTTGGAATCAATCAAGAAGGGATCTTTATTCCTTTCTTCCTTTCCTCCTTGCTTGAAACATTGCTTTCTTGGTAAAAAAGAAAGAAGTCAACTGAGCTTTTTGACTTCTTCTTTCTTGGTCTCATGTTCTTGACTGCTTTCTTGAATCAAGATCACAATCAAGAAACCATTTTGATTGCACCCGTGTTTGCGATTGACCAAGGTAGAACGTAGGAAAGAACAAAGAGGACAAGAAACAACGATAAGAGAAAGAAACAAAGATGAAACACGTCTTGGAATCAAATAAGAAGGGATCTTTATTCCTTTCATCATTTCCTCCTTTCTTTCTGAAATACAGAGAAATACACTAGAAGGGGGGTTGAATAGTGTATTTCAAAATTTCTTTAAAAAAAAATTTCATCAATGTGAAGATAGTATATCTTAAGTTTTACAAGAACTTAGTAAAACAGAAGATTATGCTATCGTCCAGCGGTTCAAAAGCAACAGTCCAATGAAACTGCTTTTTCTCGCTTTTCGTTAGAGCACACGTAAAAGATTATCATAGATAAAATGTGTAAAGAAACACTTTCGTAGTATGTTGAAGAGATAGTTTAATAGATATGCAAATAAGCTAGAAAGCGAGAGAATAGAACACTTAGTTTTATACTGGTTCACTCAACCGAGCTACGTCCAGTTCTCCTTCAAAAACTTTTGAAGGGTTCTACTAATCAAGATCTGATTACGCTCAAGTATTCTAACCTTGCCACTTCTGGCTACAAGTATTCTCTAGGCCACTCCTGGCACACCTTTAATCTCCCCCTGAGATTAAAAACAAACCCAAGTATTCTTTAACACTAAGCCACTCCTGGCTTTCCAAACAGAATTGTTTGAGTATAGAAAGTAAGAATTACTTCACATAGAGGATATTACAATAAACATGAATACACAGAATCGCTTAGCAAAGCTAAGAAGAAAGCTCATTTTGCTTAAGTATTGATCGTCCAGTTGTTTTGACAGAGATTCAGCTCTTTATAAATTTTTCGTCAGTCTGATACATGAGCTTATTCCTCTATTTATAGGCAGCTTGTTGTAAGGTATCCGTTGTGGGATCTGTTCCTTTGCCAAGAGCAGTTCTCTCCAAAGCATGTGACCGTTGTCACGTTTTGACTTAGGGTGGAGAGATAGAGGAGACAGTCGTACATGTAGCGCCTCTCCTACTTGTACTTTTTCTGCAAAGAGAAGCTTCTTCTTTTCCTGTTCAATACTATTCGAAAAATCAAATAGAATGACATATTAGAATGAGAGAGAATAATCGTTGCATTACATAGAATCACCATTGAAAACGTATTGCCTTATAATATTATTTTAAGATAGAAACTACAGAGTGGGTTATATAGTCATTGGACACTTGCTCTCACAGGAGCATTGGATGCTGACTGTAGTATTCTTAGAAAACACATTTGGACGCTTTTCTTATTAAAACATAAAGTCAAGGTTTAAGAGATACAATACCATTGCGGCATTGGACGACGTAAATCCTATAACACTCAAACAAGATCATTAGATACTTCAAAATTTATCCTTTAGTTGTTATCATCAAAACCGAAATTCGAGGGGTTGGACATCGTCCAAGGTCTTAGAACCTAACAATCTCCCCCTTTTTGATGATGACAAATAATGTTAAATTTTGATGTTAACAGTCACATAATCATATATGAATACAATGAATCAAGTCAGAAATGATTATGTTATGCCAGTGTATAAATGTGAAATGAAGTACTCCCCCTGAGTTCAACATTTCTTATGCATCTAATAACAGAGAATAATAAAAAGCAAGAATATATCAGATATAACAGATATCAGAGTGTAAAACATATCAAGGATATGGATGCGGAATTTATGAAATAAACACCTCATGTTTTGATAAAGATGCCAATATATATATACAGAGTGTTAGCTATTTACTTCTATGACATCAAAATTCCAATTTCTCCCCCTTTGTCATCATCAAAAATGGGTTTGAAAGATGGAAAAATGACTGGACCATTATGGTCACCTTATGGCTATGGAGGTGGTTCTTGTGGTGGTGGTGGTGGTTATTCTGGTGGCGCTTTTATAGGTGGTGCTGGTTGATGAGGTTGTGGTTGGACGGGTGGAAATGCATGAGCAACTTGTCCAAGCAAGGTGGCTGCTGTATTTTGAATCTGGTTCACAAGCGTCTGGGAGAGGCTCATGAACTGCTCAGTGATGGCATTCTGTAGCATCAGACGATGTTGAGCAGCCTCAGCCTGTTGCCTTTGCTGAAATGCTTGAAGAATTGCTTCGGTTTCCAGCTGCTGTTGCCTCAGAGCCTGTTGCACTATTTCATGGACACGATCTTCTGAGACTCCTTGAGGTTCAGCAAATCGCAAGGGATGGATGCCCCTTGGACTTGAAGATCCTGTGGGAACCAGTTGACGTGTGCCCGAATGTGCTTCAGTAGATGCATCAACAATGGGGAAGCTGGTGATATCTTCAGCAGTAGGCTTTGCTGCAGTTGCTTTCATGGGCTTGGATGCTTCAACAATGGGCTCTCTATCATCCTTGGACTTTCCAAATTGGACGGTAGGTTCTTCATGTGACATGACAAAGTGTTCCACGTCCACTGGTACAGATGAGTCCAGGTCAAGATGAGCTAGCACCTTTGTTACTTTGGCAGATGCTTCATCCAGCTCTGCTTGTGTAGCTTTCGACTTAGCAACCTGATCTTCCTTTTCTGTGGTTGCGGTCTCAGCTTCCTCAAGAGCCAGCTGCTCTAGACGAGCTTGTTCTGCTACTGTGGCTTCTTCTGCTTTGTACTCCTCATGCAGAGTTTGGAGTTCCTTCATAAACTCTATGCGATCCAGTGTTCGAAGATCAAACACTTTGTTGCTTCTGATTATTGGCAATGTCTTCATTAACTCCAGATAATCATCTGAATCTTTCAAAAAGCAGGCAAAAGTGTCTGAGAAGTGATGAGTCTTTACTGGACGCAGCACCTCAATACCATGAGGGGGGTGAACAAAGTCATCCTTGGAGCTGCCTGAGGAAGAGGCCTTCTGGGAGTCGTTCCATAAGATCTGGCACCAAAAGATAATGGAATCCAAGGTTCCGAGTGAACGCGTAAGCTTACCAGTCTTGTTAAATAGATGACCCCAGGTATGAGAGGATTTTTGTAGGGTTTCAACTTTCTCTTCCCTGCTTGGCATCTCAATGCCATAGAACTTGTAGCCTTTCTTGTGATCAGCATCATATAAGGGTAGTCTGGGACATACCCTGTTTGGTACAAACTTTATTTTTGTGGTGCGACTTATGTGAAGGTTTGGTGGGTAGGCGATGGCTTGGTTTGGTATATACATTTGTTGCAAAAGTTTTCCAAGTTCATCATAGTCGCCTGGCTAGAAGTTTAGCACTGGAGTTCCAGCAGGTAGAGGCAGGAACTTTGTGATTGGAGTCCAGATGCGAACATCCTTGACCCACCCTATATCTGGATGCTGCTTCGATATGGAAGGGTCCAGACTTTCTTTAATGGCCAACTGCAACTCTGCGGCCAGTTCAATATCCCTGTTAACAGGGGACTTCTTGGACGGTGCCTTCATTTTTTTTGGAGCCTTCCCTTTCTGCTCCGCAACCGTCTTTGTGAATCGAGAGGCAACCTCCACCTCTGGTTTATCCAGATCTTCTGCTGTTGGTCGCACTCTTTGCTGAGTTCTAGTTGGACAGGAGTAAGGATGAGGCATGCGGATCAAGTATGGATACACTTCTCTCGTCCAATTGGGCATAGGGTTGCTGATGATCGCTCCTTCTGGCATAGCAGAATAAACAGCTGAAGAATCATGAGCGTAATCATACCTCGTCCACTCTGGTGCTGAGACAATAGTGAAATGCCGCTTCAAGGGCTCTTGTAGAGGCCTCCGAATCACATCACTTTTCTTACAGTAATTCTGTTCATTTCGAGTAAGGAATGCAACCGGGAAATGTTCTCTGTCTTTTTCTTCTTTGGTTTTCTGCTTGGGGGGTATAGTCCATGGGGACCAGGTATCCCTCCATGCATCCCTTGGACGCACAAACTTGGACAGGTCCAAGCGAAGATGTGGATGCTGGGTTATTGATGTAGATGGAGCACTGGATGTTGCTGGTAGTAGGGTGCTGGTGGATATGCTGTCGGTGTCTTGAGAGGAAGGTGGTAGAACTGCAATTCTCCTTGGCCTTGCTGCCTGAGTCTTGACTCGTCGCAGCACATTAGAAGGAAAGGAAATTGGTTTAGCAGGTTGTACCTTCTGCTTCTTTTGCTGAGGGCCCTCCGTCTCCTCTGCCTTCTTCATGATTTGGCCAATTGGGATCTGGTCATCATCATCAGAGTCGTCCAGTAGTTGAAGCTTCTGAACCTTTTGCTTTTCTGGAGCAAGCTTTACTGGTGCTGCCTTTGGACACTGCTCAGCTTGAGCAGGTCTGGACGCATGAGTCCTTGGATGCTTCTCTGTTGGGAACTGAGCAGTGGACGTGTCAGTATGTCTTTTCTTGGTTCTTCTCTCCTTTTCCAGCATCTTCCTCATGCTTCTGAGACATTTGTCGTGTGATCTTTCTGCCCTCCTGTTCCTCCATCAACCTTTTGATCTTTTTGCCAATACCAAGAAGATCAATCTCCTCTTCATCATTATTAGAGATGATCTTGCTCTGTTCATGTCGTTGCTTGTTGATGGTGTCCTCGTCCAGGTCCCTTAAGACCTTGGCTGTTAGCTTGATCTTCATAGGTTTTATGTTGGACTCACCAAATAGTTGTTGTGTTGCTACCATTGGCCTTTTCTTCACAATAGCTTCGCAAACATCTTCTTCCAGTTCATCAAAGAAGCGTTGATAGACCTTCTGGTCCCAGAAGATCTTGTTCATCAGGGCAGCGTAGAAAATGTCATCATTGCCACCAACAGACTTCATCATTCTCACGATATTGACGTAAATGGTGTGAGGGAGATTAAAGGGAATACCTTCCATAATATGGAATATCACAAACTTGTGTAAGTCCGTGACTGAGTCCTTAGACCCAGCTTTGTGCAGGATACTCTTGTTGAACACCTGCTGCCAGATTTTTGCTTCCTCACACAGGTTCCTGTACTCAATCCTTATTGAGTCGGTGGATTTGGTCTTGCAAAGCACGGTCGCAACGTAATTGTCGTACTGCTTGGCCCAGTTTGTTCTGTACTGGTTCTGCTCCCTAATGCAACCAGTTACCTTTGCAATGGTCTTGGTGGACAGTGTCACCCCTCGTCCAAGAACCGTAGCCATGAGCTCCCTTGAGCTCTGGAACTTGGCATTTCTCCAGAACATTCTGATCAACTCAGGGAATATTTTCTGGTTTTCATTGAAGTAGCCTCTGATTCCACACTTCAGAAGGCTCTCGTTCAGGTTCAGTCCCAGCTTCTCAAGCTTTTCGATGTCGAAGAAGTGCTCAATGTGCACTGTAGCAGCACCTTGGCACACAACTGTGGTTTCAGGGTAAGTGAGGACATCGAGTTCTGAGTTGCTTGAGTTTGCAGAGTTCGACATGGTAGAAAAGTTTGGATTTTTAGGTTTTCTGAGAGGGTTTTGGGTTTCTGAGAGAGAGAGAGTATGTGTGTGCTTAAGGGTGATGATAATCTCAGAGAAGATGGATACGGTGGTGTTTTTCTGTGATGATTTGGTAAGTGTATATTTGGGCTTTGTTTGGAGAATATGAAATAGTTTTGGGCTTTTTGAATATTTGAAATGTAAATGACGCCATAAAACCCGCCATGATGAGACGTGCGAAGAATGTGGGTAACTGTGTACGGTTACTAACATTTTGGTGACTCAGCATAGAGTATTAGCTCATCTTACTTTTAAAACGATCCGTTTTGATTATTTGAACAAAAAAAAAACTAAGATAAAAGCATCGTCCAAATATTGGACTTAAGTGAGATATATGCAATGCATGTGCATGACTCTAGTGTTCCTTGGATGACATGTCCTTTGGACACTATGGTTTTATTGGACGCATCATGTAGATATTAATCATTCCTTTACAGAGTCCATGCCAAGTTTGTTCCTCAGAAGGATTAACTTGTCTTCAGTAAGGGGTTTGGTGAATATATCAGCAAGCTGATTATCTGTGGTTACAAAGTGTAGTTCCACAGTACCCTTTTGAACATGGTCTCTTATAAAGTGATGTTTGATCTCTATATGTTTGGCCCTTGAATGCAATATGGGATTCTTAGAGAGATCTATGGCAGTTTTACTATCACAGAGGATAGGAATGTTACTCTCATATATGTTGTAGTCCTCAAGTTGATGTTTGATCCACAAGATTTGAGAACAACATTTTGCAGCTGAAATATACTCTGCTTCAGCAGTGGACAGAGCAATGGTTCCTTGCTTCTTGCATGACCAGGAGACTAGATTACCACCGATGAAGTGACACCCTCCACTGGTGCTTTTTCTTTCAATTCGATCTCTAGCATAATCAGCATCACAGTATCCTATTAGCCTGAAATCTTTCTGCCTTTTGAAATATAACCCAAGGTTAGTGGTTCCAACAAGATATCGAAAGATTCTTTTAACAGCAGTTAAGTGAACTTCCCTTGGGTCAGATTGAAATCTGCCACATAAGCATATGCTGAACATGGTGTCAGGTCTGGACGCTGTGAGGTATAGGAGTGATCCTATCATTCCTCTGTATAGAGTATTATCTACTTTCTTTGAGTTGTCGTCCAGTCCAAGTACTGTTGTTGGATGCATAGGAGTTTTCATTGGTTTTGCATCGTCCAACTTGTACTTCTTTAGCAGCTCTTTGACATACTTAGTCTGATGTATATATATTCCCTTTTCAGTTTGTTTGATTTGAAGTCCAAGGAAGAATTTCAGCTCACCCATCATGCTCATCTCGAACTCTGTTTGCATTAATTTGGCAAATTCTTCACAGAGAGACTCATTAGTGGCACCAAATATGATATCATCAACATATATTTGTGCAATAATAAAATCAGAAGAGTAGTCTTTACGAAATAATGTAGTGTCTACTTTTCCTCTTGAAAAACCATTTTCTGACAGAAATGAGCTGAGTTTTTCATACCAAGCTCTAGGGGCTTGTTTCAACCCATATAAGGCTTTGTTAAGTTTAAAAACATGGTTTGGAAAATCATCACTTTCAAATCCTGGGGGTTGTTCCACATAGACTTCTTCCTTTATGAGTCCATTGAGGAATGCACTTTTTACGTCCATTTGATATAGCTTCATATTGCTATGAGCTGCAAATGATAGTAGAATGCGAATTGCCTCTAGATGTGCAACGGGAGCATAAGTTTCAGTATAATCTATACCTTCTTGTTGTGAGTAACCTTTTGCTACCAACCTTGCTTTGTTTCTCACAACATTACCTGCTTCGTCCAGCTTGTTTCTGAACACCCACTTTGCTCCTACAGCTTCTTTGTCGTTGGGGAGTTCTACTAGCTTCCAGACATTATTTTTTTGAAATTGGTCAAGTTCTTCTTGCATTGCTTTGACCCAGCCTTCATCTTCTAAGGCATCATCCACAGTCTTAGGTTCTATTTGAGATATGAATGCTGTGTGACCTTGTTGTCGTTGAAGTGAAGATCTGGTTTTGACTCTATCTTTTGGATCTCCAATGATTTACTCCTGTGGATGATGTTTCTTCATTTGCCAGTTGCGTCCATTTGGTTCTCTTTGTTCTGCGACTGGACCGTCCAGTGGTGCATTTGACTCTTCAACTGAGACATCATGGTTGGACGAATTTGATGACTTACTTGCATCGTCCAATCTGATATCTGCAAATGATTTGTCCAGCTCTGATAATTCCTTATCAGGCTTGTTGTCATTAAACTTCACATGGATAACTTCTTCAACAACTAAGGTTCTAGAGTTATAAACTCTGTATGCCTTTGAAGTTTTAGAATATCCAAGCAGTATTCCTTCATCACACTTAGAATCAAATTTTCCCAGGTTATCCTCAGTGTTCAGAATGAAACATTGACATCCAAATGGATGGAAGTAGGATATGTTGGGTCTTCTACCCTTCCACAATTCATATGGAGTCTTTTTCAATATCGGCCTTATATAGATTCTGTTTTGTAAATAGCAGGCAGTATTCACTGCTTCAGCCCAGAAGTGTTTAGGGGTTGAATTATCATTCAACATGGTTCTGGCCATCTCTTGGAGTGACCTATTTTTCCTCTCAACTACACCATTCTGTTGTGGTGTTCTAGGTGTTGAGAAGTTGTGAAGGATACCATTATCCTCACAGAACCTTTGAAAACTTTCATTTTCGAATTCTCCCCCGTGATCACTTCTGATAGAAGTAATGCATACTCCTTTTTCATTTTGAACTCTTTTGCAGAAGTTATAAAAGGCCTTGAAGGACTCATCTTTGTGGGATAGGAATAAGACCCATGTCCATCTAGTATAGTCGTCCACTATAACCAATCCATATCTTTTACCACTTACCGAGGCTGTTCTTGTGGGTCCAAACAGATCAATATGTAACAGCTCAAGAGGTCTAGAAGTGGAAACAATGTTTTTACTCTGAAAAGAACTTTTCACTTGTTTACCTTTTTGACAAGCTTCACAAAGAATACCATCTTTATATGACATACTTGGTAGTCCTCTTACGAGGTTGTGCCTATTCAGCTTTGAGATTAACCTCAAGCTTGCATGACCAAGTCTTTTATGCCATAACCAATGATTTTCTTGTACAGAAACTAGGCATGATACATTTTGACTTGATAGCTCGCCAAGTTTAATCTTATACAGATTGCCTTGCCTCTTTGCGGTAAAGAGAAGGGGTCCATCAGAGTTTTTGACTGTACATTCACCTTTGTTAAAGGCAACATCATATCCACTGTCACATAATTGGCTTATGCTAAGTAGATTATGTTTAAGACCTTTAACATAAAGAACTTTATCAATACAAGGATAGGGTGGTATACCAATCTTACCTACGCCAGCTATCATCCCTTTCTGATTCCCTCCAAAAGTGACTGTCCCACCAGTCTTGGGTAGGAGGCTTTGGAACATACACCTTTCTCCTGTCATGTGATGTGAGCACCCACTGTCCAGGTACCATGATTGGAGTTTCTTTCCTGCTGTTAAGGATGTCTGCAATAGGAACAATTTTATCCTTAGGTACCCAGATTGACTTGGGTCCTTTTTTGTTAGCTCGAAGGGCATTGAATGCTCCCTTCTTAGGCAGGTGTCTGTATTTGGACGTTATATGTCCAGGTTTCCCACAGAAGTAGCAAACATCTGTTTCCTCATCATGAATGTATTTCTTTCCCTTATATCCATGTCCTGACCTGTCATTTGGTCTCTTACAACCTTCATATTTTAAAAGCTTTTTGAGGTTGTCAGAGCCCTTGACAAAGTTTGACAGATCCTTCTTTAGGCTGTCAATTTCTTCATGAAGTTTTACAACTTCATGTGGTTGACCTCTTAAGGAAGTATCTGCTTCAACTTTCAGAAGCTTCTCAACTAGCCTTTTGTTTTCTGCGTTGAGATTTTGAATCTCTATGGAAAGATTTCTTTCTCTAGTCCTTGAATCCTCACAGGATTTATGGGCTCGAGCAGCATCATTCCAGAGACTTCGCCTCTCCATATTTGTAATTTCATTTTGCCTTGAGAGCTTTGTAAACTTTTTCTATAAATCCTCCTTTTCACTTTTCAGTTGTCTAACACTTTTTTTAAACCTTCTTTTTCTTTTGAAAGTGATTTGGATGATTTCTTTAAAGTTCTATAGGCCTTTGACAGAATAGAAGAGTTTGAAAGTAGTTCATGATAAGCTTCTTGAATTGAATCTATCTCATTAAAATCTACCTCATCTTCTTCTTCTGGTTCAGAAGAGTCTGTTGAGGTGTCTGCCATCAGACATATGTGTGCTTTCTCTTCTTCTCCATCGTTCGATGATGAGTCATCGTCCAGGTCTTCCCATGTGGACATCAGAACTTTCTTGCCCTTTCCTTTGCTGAAGAATTTCTTCTTCTTGTCCTTGCTTTTGTCGAGATCTGGGCATTCTAATTTGAAGTGTCCTGGCTTTTTGTATTCATAGCATACAATTGGACTCTTCTCCTTCTTTTCTTTGAAGCCTTTCCTGTTTAGGTTTCTCCATCTGGATCCACCTTTCTTCTTCCATATAGCATGTATCCTTTTGGATATAAAGGATAGTTCATCATTCTCGTCTGAGTCATCATCTTCATATTGTTCGTCTGATGATGTTTCAGCTTGCATGGCTTTGGACGATGATGCTTTCCTTGGCTTCTGGACGCTAAGCGCCAAAGACTTATTTTTCTTACCATCACTATCTTGATGCAGTTCTAGTTCATGCACCTTGAGAGTTCCCACGAGTTCTTCTAGGGACATATCGTCCAGTTCCTTTTTTGTTCTCAAGGCTGTCACCTGTGGTCTCCATTTCCTAGGCAAACTTCTTAGAATTTTGTCAATATGTTCATAGTTATTGTAATCTTTACCATGTGCTCTAAGTTCATTTAGTATGGTTTGAAACCATCCAAACATACTTTGTATGTCCTCGTTTTCTTCCATACTAAACAACTCATATTGACGAGTAAGGAGACTGAGTTTGTTACGTTTTACCTGGATGGAACCCTCATACGTTAACGCAAGAGTGTCCCACATTTGTTTTGCGCTTTTGAGACTGTGCACCTTGTTGTATTCTTGTTCGCTTAGTGCACACATGATGATGTTTCTGGCTCTGGAGTTGAGATAAAATCTTTGTTTTTGCTCTTCCGTCCATCTAGCCTTTGGGATTTCGATGAGGTTCGCATCAAGTGGAATATAGTCGCCCATCTCCACAACTTCCCACATGTCAATATGGCTAGATTCAAAGAATGCTATCATTCTTTGTTTCCAGTAATCATATTTGACACCCTTGAAGAGTGGTGGTCTGTTCACAGCTTGTCCCTCGCTTTCCATCTTTCTTAGGATCTTTCCTCTGTACTGCTAAGTACTCAACCCAAGAGGCCGAGCTCTGATGCCGACTGAAATACAGAGAAATACACTAGAAGGGGGGTTGAATAGTGTATTTCAAAATTTCTTTAAAAAAAAACTTTAATCAATGTGAAGATAGTATATCTTAAATTTTATAAGAACTTAGTAAAACAGAAGATTATGCTATTGTCCAGCGGTTCAAAAGCAACAGTCCAATGAAACTGCTTTTTCTCGCTTTTCGTTAGAGCACACATAAAAGATTATCGTAGATAAAATGTGTAAAGAAACACTTTCGTAGTATGTTGAAGAGATAGTTTAATAGATATGCAAATAAGCTAGAAAGCGAGAGAATAGAACACTTAGTTTTATACTGGTTCACTCAACTGAGCTACGTCCAGTTCTCCTTCAAAAACTTTTGAAGGGTTCTACTAATCAAGATCTGATTACTCTCAAGTATTCTAACCTTGCCACTTCTGGCTACAAGTATTCTCTAGGCCACTCCTGGCACACCTTTAATCTCCCCCTGAGATTAAAAACAAACCTAAGTATTCTTTAACACTAAGCCACTCCTGGCTTTCCAAACAGAATTGTTTGAGTATAGAAAGTAAGAAAAACTCTCACAGAGAGGATATTACAATAAACACGAATACACAGAATCGCTTAGCAAAGCTAAGAAGAAAGCTCGTTTTGCTTAAGTATTGATCGTCCAGTCGTTTTGACAGAGATTCAGCTCTTTATAAATTTTTCGTCAGTCTAATACATGAGCTCATTCCTCTATTTATAGGCAGCTTGTTGTAAGGTATCCGTTGTGGGATCTGTTCCTTTGCCAAGAGCAGTTCTCTCCAAAGCATGTGACCGTTGTCACGTTTTGACTTAGGGTGGAGAGATAGAGGAGACAGCCGTACATGTAGCGCCTCTCCTACTTGTACTTTTTCTGCAGAGAGAAGCTTCTTCTTTTCCTGTTCAATACTATTCAAAAAATCAAATAGAATGACATACTAGAATGAGAGAGAATAATCATTGCATTACATAGAATCACCATTGAAAACGTATTGCCTTATAATATTATTTTAAGATAGAAACTACAGAGTGGGTTATATAGTCATTGGACGCTTGCTCTCACAGGAGCATTGGACGCTGATTGTAGTATTCTTACAAAACACATTTGGACGCTTTTCTTATTAAAACATAAAGTCGAGGTTTGAGAGATACAATACCATTGCGGCATTGGGCGACGTAAATCCTATAACACTCAAACAAGATCATTAGATACTTCAAAATTTATCCTTTAGTTGTTATCATCAAAACCGAAATTCGAGGGGTTGGACATCGTCCAAGGTCTTAGAACCGAACACTTTCTTGGTCAATAAGAAAGAAGTCGACTGAGTTTCTTGACTTCTTCTTTCTTGGTCGCTTATTCTTGACTGCTTTCTTGTATCAAGATCGCAATCAAGAAAGTATCATGATTGCGCCCGTGGTTGCGATTGAGCAAGGTAGAACTCAAGAAAGAACAAAGAGGACAAGAAATGACCATGAAAGAAAGAAAGAAAGAACAAACATAGCTTTGAATTAACAAAGAAGGGATCTTCATTCCTTTCTTCATTTCCACCTTGCTTTCTTGGTTGAAACATCGCTTTTTTGGTCATCAAGAAAGAAGTCAACTGAGCTTCTTGACTTCTTCTTTCCTGGTTACTTTTTCTTATCTGCTTTCTTGATTCAAGATCGCAATCAGGAAACCATCTTGATTACGACCGTGGTTGCGATTGACCAAGGTAGAACTCAAGAAAGAACAAAGAGGATAAGAAACGACCATCAGAGAAAGAAACAAAGAAGAAATATGTCTTGGAATCAATCAAGAAGGGATCTTTATTCCTTTCTTCATTTCTTCCTAGCTTTCTTGGTTGAAACATTGCTTCCTTGGACAATAAGAAAGTTTTCAACTAAGCTTCTTGACTTCCTCTTTCTTGGTCGCTTGTTCTTGGCTACTTTCTTGAAGCAAGATCACAATCAAGCAAGCATCTTGATTGCACCCGTGGATGCCATTGACCAAGGTAGAACTCAAGAAAGAATAAAGAGGACAAGAAATAACCATCAGAGAAAGAACCAAAGAAGAAACACCTCTTGGAATCAATCAAGAAGGGATCTTGATTCCTTTCTTCATTTCCTCCTTGCTTTCTTGCTTGAACATTGATTTCTTGGTCAAGAAGTAAGAAGTAAACTGAGCTTCTTGACTTCTTCTTTCTTGTTTTCTTGTTCTTGACTAGTTTCTTGAATCAAGATCGCAATCAAGAAAGCATCTTGATTACGCCCGTGGTTGCGATGGACCAAGGTGGAACTCAAGAAAGAACATAGCGGAAAAGAAACAACCATGAGAGAAAGAAATAAAGAAAAACACAGTTTGGAATCAATCAAGAAGGGATCTTGATTCCTTTCTTCATTTCCTCCTTACTTTCTTTCTTGAAACAATGCTTTCTTGGTCAAGAAGAAAGAAGTCAACTGAGCTTCTTGACTTCTTCTTTCTTGGTCGCTTGTTCTTGACTATTTTCTTGAATCAAGATCGCAATCAAGAAAGCATCTTAATTGCGCCCGTGGTTGCGATGGACCAAGGTAGAACTCAAGAAAGAACAAAGCGGACAAGAAACAACCATGAGAGAAAGAAACAAAGAAACACACGGCTTGAAATCAAACAAGAAGGGATCTTGAATCCTTTCTTCATTTCCTCCTTACTTTCTCTCTTGAAACATTGCTTTCTTGGTCAACCAGAAAGAAGTCAACGGAGCTTCTTGACTTCTTCTTTGTTGGTCGCTTATTCTTGACTGCTTTCTTGAATGAAGATCGCAATCAAGAAAGCATCTTGATTTCGCCCGTGGTTGTGATGGACCAAGGTGGAACTCAAGAAAGAACTTAGCGGAAAGGAAACAACCATGAGAGAAAGAAACAAAGAAAAACACGGCTTGGAATCAATCAAGAAGGGATCTTGATTCCTTTCTTCATTTCCTCCTTACTTTCTTTCTTGAAACAATTCTTTCTTGGTCAAGAAGAAAGAAGTCAACTGAGCTTCTTGACTTCTTCTTTCTTGGTCGCTTGTTCTTGACTATTTTCTTGAATCAAGATCGCAATTACGAAAGCATCTTGATTGTGCCCGTGGTTGCGATGGACCAAGGTAGAACTCAAGAAAGAACAAAGCGGACAAGAAACAACCATGAGAGAAAGAAACAAAGAAAAACACGGCTTGGAATCAAACAAGAAGGGATCTTGAATCCTTTCTTCATTTCCTCTTTACTTTCTCTCTTGAAACATTGCTTTCTTGGTCAACCAGAAAGAAGTCAACGGAGCTTCTTGACTTCTTCTTTGTTGGTCGCTTATTCTTGACTGCTTTCTTGAATGAAGATCGCAATCAAGAAAGCATCTTGATTGCGCCCGTGGTTGCGATGGACCAAGGTGGAACTCAAGAAAGAACAAAGCAAACAAGAAACAACCATGAGAGAAAGAAACAAAGAAAAACACGGCTTGGAATCAATCAACAAGGGATCTTGATTCCTTTCTTCATTTACTCCTTGCTTTCTTGTTAGAAACATTGCTTTCTTGGTAAACAAGAAAGTTGTCTTCTTCTTTCTTGGTCGCTTGTTCTTGACTGCTTTCTTGAATCAAGATCGCAATCAAGAACGCATCTTGATTATGCCGGTGGTTGCGATTGACCAATGTAGAACTCAATAAAGAACATAGAGGACAAGAAACGACCATAAGAGAAAGAAACAAAGTAGAAACACAGCTTAAAATCAATCACGAAGGGATCTTGATTCCCTTCTTCATTTCTTCCTAGCTTTCTTGCTTGAAGCATTGCTTCCTTGGAGAACAAGAAAGAAGTCAACTGAGCTTCTTGATTTCTTCTTTCTTGGTTGCTTGTTCTTGACTGCTTTCTTGAAGCAAGATCACAATCAAGCAAGCATCTTGATTGCGCCCATGGTTGCGATTGACCAAGGTAGAACTCAAGAAAGAACAAAGAGGACAAGAAATGACCATCAGAGAAAGAACCAAAGAAGAAACATGGCTTAGAATCAATCAAGAAGGGATCTTGATTCCTTTCTTCATTTCCTCCTTACTTTCTTGCTTGAAACATTCCTTTCTTGGTCAACAAGAAAGACGTCAACTGAGCTTTGTTAAGTTCTAAGACCTTGGACGATGTCCAACCCCTCGAATTTCGGTTTTGATGATAACAATTAAAGGATAAATTTTGAAGTATCTAATGATCTTGTTTGAGTGTTATAGGATTTACGTCGTCCAATGCCGCAATGGTATTGTATCTCTCAATCATCGACTTTATATTTTAATAAGAAAAGCGTCCAAATGTGTTTTGTAAGAATACTACAGTCAGCGTCCAATGCTCCTGTGAGAGCAAGCGTCCAATGACTATATAACCCACACTGTAGTTTCTATCTTAAAAAGTAATATCATATGGTGATTCTCTGTAATGCAACGATTATTCTCTCTCATTCTAATATGTCATTCTATTTGATTTTTCGAATAGTATTGAATAGGAGAAGAGAAGCTTCTCTCTACAGAAAAAGTACAACTAGGAGAGGCGCTACATGTACGGCTGTCTCCTCTATCTCTCCACCCTAAGTCAAAACGTGACAACGGTCACATACTTTGGAGAGAACCACTCTTGGCAAAGGAACAGATCCCACAATGGATACTTTACAACAAGCTGCCTATAAATAGAGGAATGAGCTCATGTATCAGATTGACGAAAAATTTATAAAAAGCTGAATCTCTATCAAAACGATTGGACGATCAACACTTAAGCAAAACGAGCTTTCTACTTAGCTTTACTAAGCGATTCTGTGTATTCGTACTTATTGTAATATCCTCTCTATGAGAGTTATTCTTTCTTTCTATATTCAAACAATTCTGTTTGGAAAGCCAGGAGTGGCTTAGTGTTAAAGAATACTTGGGTTTGTTTTTAATCTCAGGGGGAGATTAAAGGTGTGCCAGGAGTGGCTTAAAGAATACTTGTAGCCAGAAGTGGCATGGTTAGCATACTTGTGAGTAATCAGATACTGATTAGTAGAACCCTTCAAAGGTTTTTGAAGGAGAACTGGACGTAGCTCAGTTGAGTGAACCAATATAAAACCAAGTGTTCTATTCTCTCGTGTTCTAGCTTATTTGCATATCTCTTAAGTTATCTCTTCGACACACTACGAAAGTATTTCGTTATACATTTTGTCTACGAAAATCTTTTGCTTGTGTTCTAACGAAAAAGTTGAAAAGCAGATTTATTGGACTGTTGCATTTGAACCACTGGACGATAGCATTATTTTCTGTTTCACTAAGTTCTTGTAAAACTTAAGATATACTATCGTCATTCTTGTTAAAGGTTTTTAGAAGAAAATATATACACACTATTCAACCCCCCTTCTAGTGTATTTCTCTGTATTTCAGTTGGCATCAGAGCTCGACCTCTTGGGTTGAGTACTTAGCAGTACAGAGGAAAGATCCTAAGAAAGATGGAAAACGAGGGACAAGCTGTGAACAGACCACCACTCTTCAAGGGTGTCAAATATGATTACTGGAAACAAAGAATGATAGCATTCTTTGAATCTAGCCATCTTGACATGTGGGAAGTTGTGGAGATAGGCGACTATATTCCACTTGATACGAACCTCATCGAAATCCCAAAGGCTAGATGGACGGAAGAGCAAAAACAAAGATTTTATCTCAACTCCAAAGCCATAAACATCATCATGTGTGCACTGAGCGAACAAGAATACAACAAGGTGCACAGTCTCAAAAGTGCAAAACAAATGTGGGACACTCTTGCATTAACGTATGAGGGTTCCACCCAGGTAAAACGTAACAAACTCAGTCTCCTTACTCGTCAATATGAGTTGTTTAGTATGGAAGAAAACAAGGACATACAAAGTATGTTTGGATGGTTTCAAACCATACTAAATGAACTTAGAGCACATGGTAAAGATTACAATAACTATGAACATATTGACAAAATTCTAAGAAGTTTGCCTAGGAAATGGAGACCACAGGTTACAACCTTGAGAACAAAAAAGGAACTGGACGATATGTCCCTAAAAGAACTCGTGGGAACTCTCAAGGTGCATGAACTAGAACTGCATCAAGATAGTGATGGTAAGAAAAATAAGTCTCTGGCGCTTAGCGTCCAGAAGCCAAGGAAAGCATCATCGTCCAAAGCCATGCAAGCTGAAACATCATCAGATGAACAATATGAAGATGATGACTCAGACGAGAATGATGAACTATCCTTTATATCCAAAAGGATACATGCTATGTGGAAGAAGAAAGGTGGATCCAGATGGAGAAACCTAAACAGGAAAGGCTTCAAAGAAAAGAAGGAGAAGAGTCCAATTGTATGCTACGAATGGAAAAAGCCAGGACACTTCAAATCAGAATGCCCAGATCTCGACAAAAGCAAGGACAAGAAGAAGAAATTCTTCAGCAAAGGAAAGGGCAAGAAAGTTCTGATGTCCACATGGGAAGACCTGGACGATGACTCATCATTGGACGATGGAGAAGAAGAGGAAGCACACATATGTTTGAAGGCAAACACCTCAACAGACTCTTCTGAACTAGAAGAAGAAGATGAGGTAGATTTTAATGACATAGATTCAATTCAAGAAGCTTATCATGAACTACTTTCAAACTCTTCTATTCTGTCAAAGGCCTATAGAACTTTAAAGAAATCATCCAAATCACTTTCAAAAGAAAAAGAAGCTTTAAAAAAAAGTGTTAGACAACTGGAAAGTGAAAAGGAGGATTTACAGAAAAAGTTTACAGAGCTCTCAAGGCAAAATGAAATTACAAATATGGAGAGGCGAAGTCTCTGGAATGATGATGCTCGAGCCCATAAATCCTGTGAGGATTCAAGGACTAGAGAAAGAAATCTTTCCATAGAGATTCGAAATCTCAATGCAGAAAACAAAAGGCTAGTTGAGAAGCTTCTGAAAGTTGAAGCAGATACTTCCTTAAGAGGTCAACCACATGAAGTTGTAAAACTTCATGAAGAAATTGACAACCTAAAGAAGGATCTGTCAAACTTTGTCAAGGGCTCTGACAACCTCAAAAAGCTTTTAAAATATGAAGGTTGTAAGAGACCAAATGACAGGTCAGGACATGGATATAAGGGAAAGAAATACATTCATGACGAGGAAACAGATGTTTGCTACTTCTGTGGGAAACCTAGACATATAACGTCTAAATGCAGACACCCTAAGAAGGGAGCATTCAATGCCCTTCGAGCTAACAAAAAAGGACCCAAGTCAATCTGGGTACCTAAGGATAAAATTGTTCCTGTTGCATACATCCTTAACAGCAAGAAAGAAACTCCAATCATGGTACCTGGACAGTGAGTGCTCACATCACATGACAGGAGAAAGTTGTATGTTCCAAAGCCTCCTACCCAAGACTGGTGGGACAGTCACTTTTGGAGGGAATCAGAAAGGGATGATAGCTGGCGTAGGTAAGATTGGTATACCACCCTATCCTTGTATTGATAAAGTTCTTTATGTTAAAGGTCTTAAACATAATCTACTTAGCATAAGCCAATTATGTGACAGTGGATATGATGTTGCCTTTAACAAAGGTGAATGTACAATAAAAAACTCTTATGGATCCCTTCTCTTTATCGCAAAGAGGCAAGGCAATCTGTATAAGATTAAACTTGGGGAACTATCAAGTCAAAATGTATCATGCCTAGTTTCTGTACAAGAAAATCATTGGTTATGGCATAAAAGACTTGGTCATGCAAGCTTGAGGTTAATCTCAAAGCTGAATAGGCACAACCTCGTAAGAGGACTACCAAGTATGTCATATAAAGATGATCTTCTTTGTGAAGCTTGTCAGAAAGGGAAACAAGTGAAAAGTTCTTTTCAAAGTAAAAACATTGTTTCCACTTCTAGACCTCTTGAGCTGTTACATATTGATCTGTTTGGACCCACAAGAACAACCTCGGTAAGTGGTAAAAGATATGGATTGGTTATAGTGGACGACTATACTAGATGGACATGGGTCTTATTCCTATCCCACAAAGATGAGTCCTTCAAGGCCTTTTATAACCTCTGCAAAAGAGTTCAAAATGAAAAAGGAGTATGCATTACTTCTATCAGAAGTGATCATGGGGGAGAATTCGAAAACGAAAGTTTTCAAAGGTTCTGTGAGGATAATGGTATCCTTCACAACTTCTCAACACCTAGAACACCACAACAGAATGGTGTAGTTGAGAGGAAAAACAGGTCACTCCAGGAGATGGCCAGAACCATGTTGAATGATAATTCAACCCCTAAACACTTCTGGGCTGAAGCAGTGAATACTGCCTGTTATTTACAAAATAGAATATATATAAGGCCGATATTGAAAAAGACTCCATATGAATTGTGGAAGGGTAGAAGACCCAACATATCCTACTTCCATCCATTTGGATGTCAATGTTTCATTCTGAACACTAAGGATAACCTGGGAAAATTTGATTCTAAGTGTGATGAAGGAATACTGCTTGGATATTCTGAAGCTTCAAAGGCATACAGAGTTTATAACTCTAGAACCTTAGTTGTTGAAGAAGTTATCCATGTGAAGTTTAATGACAACAAGCCTGATAAGGAATTATCAGAGCTGGACAAATCATTTGCAGATCTTAGATTGGACGATGCAAGTAAGTCATCAGATTCGTCCAACCATGATGTCTCAGTTGAAGAGTCAAATGCACCACTGGACGGTCCAGTCATAGAACAAAGAGAACCAAATGAACGCAACTGGCAAATGAAGAAACATCATCCACAGGAGCAAATCAATGGAGATCCAAAAGATAGAGTCAAAACCAGATCTTCACTTCAACGACAGCAAGGTCACACAGCATTCATATCTCAAATAGAACCTAAGACTGTGGGCGATGCCTTAGAAGATGAAGGCTGGGTCAAAGCAATGCAAGAAGAACTTGACCAATTTCAAAAAAACAATGTCTGGAAGCTAGTAGAACTCCCCAACGACAAAGAAGCTGTAGGAGCAAAGTGGGTGTTCAGAAAGAAGCTGGATGAAGCAGGTAATGTTGTGAGAAACAAAGCAAGGTTGGTAGCAAAAGGTTACTCACAACAAGAATGTATAGATTATACTGAAACTTATGCTCCCATTGCACATCTAGAGGCAATTCGTATTCTACTATCATTTGCAGCTCATAGCAATATGAAGCTATATCAAATGGACGTAAAAGGTGCATTCCTCAATGGACTCATAAAGGAAGAAGTCTATGTGGAACAACCCCCAGGATTTGAAAGTGATGATTTTCCAAACCATGTTTTTAAACTTAACAAAGCCTTATATGGGTTGAAACAAGCCCCTAGAGCTTGGTATGAAAAACTCAGCTCATTTCTGTCAGAAAATGGTTTTTCAAGAGGAAAAGTAGACACTACATTATTTCGCAAAGACTACTCTTCTGATTTTATTATTGCACAAATATATGTTGATGATATCATATTTGGTGCCACTAATGAGTCTCTCTGTGAAGAATTTGCCAAATTAATGCAAACAGAGTTCGAGATGAGCATGATGGGTGAGCTGAAATTCTTCCTTGGACTTCAAATCAAACAAACTGAAAAGGGAATATATATACATCAGACTAAGTATGTCAAAGAGCTGCTAAAGAAGTACAAGTTCGACGATGCAAAACCAATGAAAACTCCTATGCATCCAACAACAGTACTTGGACTGGACGACAACTCAAAGAAAGTAGATAACACTCTATACAGAGGAATGATAGGATCACTCCTACACCTCACAGCGTCCAGACCTGACACCATGTTCAGCGTATGCTTATGTGGAAGATTTCAATCTGACCCAAGGGAAGTTCATTTAACTGTTGTTAAAAGAATCTTTCGATACCTTGCTGGAACCACTAACCTTGGGTTATATTTCAAAAGACAGAAAGATTTCAGGTTAATAGGATACTGTGATACTGATTATGCTGGAGATCGAATTGAAAGAAAAAGCACCAGTGGAGGGTGTCACTTCATCGGTGGTAATCTAGTCTCCTGGACATGCATGAAGCAAGGAACCATTGCTCTGTCCACTGCTGAAGCAGAGTATATTTCAGTTGCAAAATGCTGTTCTCAAATCTTGTGGATCAAACATCAACTTGAGGACTACAGCATATATGAGAGTAACATTCCTATCTTCTGTGATAGTAAAGCTGCCATAGATCTCTCTAAGAATCCCATATTGCATTCAAAGGCCAAACATATAGAGATCAAACATCACTTTATAAGAGACCATGTTCAAAAGGGTACTGTGGAACTACACTTTGTAACCACAGATAATCAGCTTGCTGATATATTCACCAAACCCCTTACTGAAGACAAGTTAATCCTTCTGAGGAACAAACTTGGCATGGACTCTGTAAAGAAATGATTAACATCTACATGATGCGTCCAATAAAACCATAGCGTCCAAAGGACATGTCATCCAAGGAACACTAGAGTCATGCACATGCATTGCATATATCTCACTTAAGTCTAATATTTGGACGATGCTTTTATCTTAGCATTTTTTTTAAATGATCAAAACGGTTCATTTTAAAAAGTAAGTATGAGCTAATACTCTATGCTGAGTCACCAAAATGTTAGTAACCGTACACAGTTACCCACATTCTTCGCACATCTCATCATGGCGGGTTTAATGGCGTCATTTACATTTCAAATATTCAAAAAGCCCAAAACCGTTTCATATTCTCCAAACAAAGCCCAAATATACACTTACCAAATCATCACAGAAAAACACCACCGTATCCATCTTCTCTGAGATTATCATCACCCTTAAGCACACACTCTCTCTCTCAGAAACCCAAAACCCTCTCAGAAAACCTAAAAATCTGAACTTTTCTACCATGTCGAACTCTGCAAGCTCAAGCAACTCGCAACTCGACGTCCTCACTTACCCTGGAACCACAATTGTGTGTGAATGTGCTGCTACAGTGCACATTGAGCACTTCTTCGACATCGAAAAGCTTGAGAAGCTGGGACTGAACCTGAACGAGAGCCTTATGAAGTGTGGAATCAGAGGCTACTTCAATGAAAACCAGAAGATATTCCCTGAGTTGATCAGAATGTTCTGGAGAAATACCAAATTCCAGAGCCCAAGGGAGCTCGTGGCCACGATTCTTGGACGAAAGGTGACACTGTCCACCGAGACCATTGCAAAGGTAACTGGTTGCATTAGGGAGCAGAACCAGTACAAAACAGACTGGGCCAAGCAGTACGGCAATCAAGTTGCGAACGTGCTTTGCAATACCAAATCCACCGACTCAATAAGAATTGAGTACAGGAACCTGTGTGAGGAAGCAAAAATCTGGCAGCAGGTGTGCAACAAGAGTATCCTGCACAAAGCTGGGTCTAAGGACTCAGTCACGGACTTACACAAGTTCGTGATATTCCATATTATGGAAGGTATTCCCTTCAACCTCCCTCAAACCATTTACGTTAATATCGTGAGAATGATGAAGTCTGTTGGTGGCAATGATGACATTTTCTACGCCGCCCTGATGAACAAGATCTTCTGGGACCAGAAGGTCTATCAACGCTTCTTTGATGAACTGGAAGAATATGTTTACGAAGCTATTGTGAAGAAAAGGCCAATGGTAGCAACACAACAACTATTTGGTGAGTCCAACATAAAACCTATGAAGATCAAGCTAACAGCCAAGGTCTTAAGGGACCTGGACGAGGACACCATCAACAAGCAACGACATGAACAGAGCAAGATCATCTCCAATAATGATGAAGAGGAGATTGATCTTCTTGGTATTGGCAAAAAGATCAAAAGGTTGATGGAGGAACAGGAGAGCAGAAAGATCACACGACAAATGTCTCAGAAGCATGAGGAAGATGCTGAAAAGGAGAAAAAAACCAAGAAAAGACATGCTGACACGTCCACTGCTCAGTTCCCAGCAGAGAAGCGTCCAAGGACCGATGCGTCCAGACCTGCTTAAGTTGAGCAGCGTCCAAAGGCAGCTCTAGTAAAGCCTGCTCCAGAAAAGCCAAAGGCTCGGAAGCTTCAACTACTGGACGACTCTGATGATGATGACCAGATGCCAATTGGTCAAATCATGAAGAAGGCAGAGGAGACGGAGGGCCCTCAGCAAAAGAAGCAGAAGGTACAACCTGCAAAACCAATTTCCTTTCCTTCTAACGTGCCGCGACGAGTCAAGACTTAGGCAGCAAGGCCAAGGAGAATTGCAGTTCTACCACCTTCCTCTCAAGACACCGACAACATATCCACCAACACCCTACTACCAGCAACATCCAGTGCTCCATCCACATCAACAACCCAGCATCCACGTCTTCGCTTGGACCTGTCCAAGTTTGTGCGTCCAAGGGATGCATGGAGGGATACCTGGTCCCCATGGACTATTCCCCCCAAGCAGAAAACCAAAGAAGAAGAAGACAGAGAACGTTTCCCGGTTGCATTCCTTACACGAAATGAACAGAATTACTGTAAGAAAAGTGATGTGATCCGGAGGCCTCTACAAGAGCCCTTGAAGCGGCATTTCACTACTGTCTCAGCACCAGAGTGGATGAGGTACGATTACGCTTATGATTCTTCAGCTGATTATGCTGCTATGCCAGAAGGAGCGATCATCAGTAACCCTCTGCCTAATTGGACGAGAGAAGTGTATCCACACTTAATCCGCATGCCTCATCCTTACTCCTGTCCAACTGGAACTCAGCAAAGAGTGCGTCCAGCAGCAGAAGATCTGCATAAACCAGAGGTGGAGGTTGCCTCTCGATTCACAAAGACGGTTGCGGAGCAGAAAGGGAAGGCTCCAAGAAAAAAGAAGACACCGCCCAAGAAGTCCCCTGTTAGCAGGGATATTGAACTGGCCGCAGAGTTACAGTTGGCCATTAAAGAAAGTCTGGACCCTTCCATATCGAAGCAACGTCCAGATGTAGGGTGGGTCAAGGATGTTCGCATCTGGACTCCAATCACAAAGTTCCTGCCTCTACCTGCTGGAACTCCAGTGCTAAACTTCCAGCCAGGCGACTATGATGAACTTGGAAAACTTCTGCAACAGGTGTATATACCAAACCAAGCCACCGCCTACCCACCAAACCTTCACATAAGTCGCGCCACAGAAATAGAGTTTGTACCAGACAAGGTATGTCCCAGACTACCTTTATATGATGCTGGCCGAAAGAAAGGCTACAAGTTCTACAACATTGAGATGCCAAGCAGGGAAGAGAAAGTTGAAACCCTGCAAAAATCCTCTCATACCTGGGGTCATCTGTTTGACAAGACTGGTAAGCATACGCCTTCACTCAGAACCTTTGATTCCATTATCTTTTGGTGCCAGATCTTATGGAACGACTCCCAGAAGGCCTCTTCCTCAGGCACTCCAAGGATGACTTTGTTCACCCCACTCATGGTATTGAGGTGCTGTGTCCAGTAAAGACTCACCACTTCTCAGACACATTTGCCTGCTTTCTGAAAGATTCAGATGATTATCTGGAGTTAATGAAGACATTGCCAATCATCAGAAGCAACAAAGTGTTTGATCTTCGAACATTGGATCGCACAGAGTTTGTGGAGGAACTCCAAACTCTGCATGAGGAGTACAAAGCAGAAGAAGCCACAGCAGCAGAACAAGCTCGTCTAGAGCAGCTGGCTCTTGAGGAAGCTGAGACCGCAACCACAGAAAAGGAAAATCAGGTTGCTAAGTCGAAAGCTAAACAGGCAGAGCTGGATGAAGCATCTGCCAAAGTAACAAAGGTGCTAGCTCATCTTGACCTGGACTCATCTGTACCAGTGGACGTGGAACACTTTGTCACTTCACATGAAGAACCTACTGTCCAATCTGGAAAGTCCAAGGATGATAGAGAGCCCATTGTTGAAGCATCCACTCCCATGGAAGCAACTGCAGCAAAGCCTACTGCTGAAGATATCACCAGCTCCCCCATTGTTGATGCATCTACTGAAGCACATTCGGGTACACGTCAACTGGTTCCCACAATATCTTCAAGTCCAAGGGGGCATCCATCCCTTGCAATTTGCTGAACCTCAAGGAATCTCAGAAGATCGTGTTCACGAGATAGTGCAATAGGCTCTGAGGCAACAACAGCTGGAAATCGAAGCAGCTCTTCAAGCATTTTAGCAAAGGCAACAGGCTGAGGCTGCTCAACATCGTCTGATGCTGCAGAATGCTATCACTGAACAGTTCATGAGCCTCTCCCAGACGCTTGTGAACCAAATTCAAAATACAGCTGCCACCTTGCTTGGACAAGTTGCTCATGCAGTTCCACCCGTCCAACCACAACCTCATCAACCAGCATCACCTATCCAAGCGCCACCAGAACAACCACCACCACCACAAGAACCACCTCCACAGCCATAAGGTGACCATGATGGTCCAGTCATTTTTCCATCTTTCAAACCTTTTTTTTTGTTAATGACAAAGGGGGAGAAATTGGAATTTTGATGTCATAGAAGTAAATAGCTAACACTCTGTATATATATATATATATATTGGCTTCTTTATCAAAACATCTTTAATACATGAGGTGTTTATTTCATAAATTCCGCATCCATATCCTTGATATGTTTTACTCTCTGATATCTGTTATATCTGATATATTCTTGCTATTTATTATTCTGTTATCAGATGCATAAGAAATGTTGAACTCAGGGGGAGTACTTCATTTCACATTTATACACTGGCATAACATAATCATCTCTGACTTGATTCATTGTATTCATATATGATTATGTGACTGTTAACATCAAAATTTAACATTATTTGTCATCATCAAAAAGGGGAAGATTGTTAAGTTCTAAGACCTTGGACGATGTCCAACCCCTCGAATTTCGGTTTTGATGATAACAATTAAAGGATAAATTTTGAAGTATCTAATGATCTTGTTTGAGTGTTATAGGATTTATGTCGTCCAATGCCGCAATGGTATTGTATCTCTCAAACCTCGACTTTATATTTTAATAAGAAAAGCGTCCAAATGTGTTTTGTAAGAATACTACAGTCAGCGTCCAATGCTCCTGTGAGAGCAAGCATCCAATGACTATATAACCCACACTGTAGTTTCTATCTTAAAAAGTAATATCATATGGTGATTCTCTGTAATGCAACGATGATTCTCTCTCATTCTAATATGTCATTCTATTTGATTTTTCGAATAGTATTGAACAGGAGAAGAGAAGCTTCTCTCTGCAGAAAAAGTACAAGTAGGAGAGGCGCTACATGTATGGCTGTCTCCTCTATCTCTCCACCCTAAGTCAAAACGTGACAACGGTCACATACTTTGGAGAGAACCGCTCTTGGCAAAGGAACAGATCCCACAACGGATACTTTACAACAAGCTGCCTATAAATAGAGGAATGAGCTCATGTATCAGACTGACGAAAAATTTATAAAAAGCTGAATCTCTGTCAAAACAACTGGACGATCAACACTTAAGCAAAATGAGCTTTCTACTTAGCTTTGCTAAGCGATTCTGTGCATTCGTACTTATTGTAATATCCTCTCTGTTAGATTTATTCTTTCTTTCTATATTCAAACAATTCTGTTTGGAAAGCCAGGAGTGGCTTAGTGTTAAAGAATACTTGGGTTTGTTTTTAATCTCAGGGGGAGATTAAAGGTGTGCCAGGAGTGGCTTAAAGAATACTTGTAGCCAGAAGTGGCAAGGTTAGAATACTTATGAGTAATCAGATACTGATTAGTAGAACCCTTCAAAGGTTTTTGAAGGAGAACTGGACGTAGCTCAGTTGAGTGAACCAGTATAAAACCAAGTGTTCTAGTCTCTCGTGTTCTAGCTTATTTGCATATCTCTTAAGTTATCTCTACAACACACTACGAAAGTATTTCGTTATACATTTTATCTACGAAAATCTTTTGCTTGTGTTCTAACGAAAAAGTTGAAAAGCAGATTTATTGGACTGTTGCATTTGAACCACTGGACGATAGCATTATTTTCTGTTTCACTAAGTTCTTGTAAAACTTAAGATATACTATCGTCATTCTTGTTAAAGATTTTTAGAAGAAAACATATACACACTATTCAACCCCCCTTCTAGTGTATTTCTCTGTATTTCAAGCTTCTTGACGTCTTCTTTCTTGGTCGCTTGTTCTTGACTGCTTTCTTGAATCAAGATCGCAATCAACAAAGCATCTTGATTGCGCCCGTGGTTGCGATGGACCAAGGTAGAACTCAAGAAAGAATAAAGCGGACAAGAAACAACCATGAGAGAAACAAACAAAGAAAAACACTGCTTGGAATCAATCAAGAAGGGATCTTAATTCCTTTCTTCATTTCCTCCTTCCTTTCTTTCTTGAAACATTGCTTTCTTGGTCAACAAGAAAGAAATCAACTGAGCTTCTTGACTTCTTCTTTCTTGGTCGCTTGTTCTTGACTACTTTCTTATATCAAGAAAGTATCTTGATTGTGCCCGTGGTTGCGAAGCACCAAGGTAGAGCTCAAGAAAGAACAAAGTGGATAAGAAACAACCATGAAAGAAAGAAACAAAAGAAGAAACATTGCTTGGAATCAATCAAGAAGGGATCTTGAATCCTTTCTTCATTTCCTCCTTGCTTTCTTTCTTGAAACATTGCTTTCTTGGTCAACCAAAAAGAAGTCAACGGAGCTTCTTGACTTCTTCTTTGTTGGTCGCTTGTTCTTGACTGCTTTCTTGAATCAAGATCGCAATCAAGAAAGCACCTTGATTATGCCCGTGGTTGCGATGGACTGAGGTAGAACTCAAGAAAGAACAAAGAGGACAAAAAACTATGATGAGAGAAAGAAACAAAGAAGAAACATAGCTTGGAAACAATCAAGAAGGGATCTTGATTGCTTTCTTCATTTCTTCCTTGCGTTCTTGCTTGAAACATTGCTTCCTTGGTCAACAAGAAAGAAGTCAACTGAGCTTCTTGACTTCTTCTTTCTTGGTCGCTTGTTCTTGACTACTTTCTTGAATCAAGATCGCAATCAAGAAAGCATCTTGATCACGCCCATGGTTGCGATGGACCAAGGTAGAACTGAACAAAGAACAAAGTGGACAAGAAACAACCATGAGAGAAAGAAACAAAAGAAGAAACGCAGCTTGGAATCAATCTGAAGGGATCGTGATTCCTTTCTTCATTTACTTTTTGCTTTCTTGCTTGAACCATTGCTTTCTTTGTCAACAAGAAAGAAGTGAACTAAGCTTCTTCACTTATTCTTTCTTGGTCTCTTGTTCTTGACTGCTTTATTGAATCGAGATAGCAATCAAGAAAGCATCTTGATTGCGCCAGTAGTTGCGATTGACCAACGTAGAACTCAAGAAAGAACAAAGAGGACAAGAATTGACCATCAGAGAAAGAAACAAATAAGAAATATGGCTTGGAATCAATCAAGAAGGGATCTTGATTCCTTTCATCATTTCCTCCTTGCTTTCTTGCTTGAAACATTGCTTTCTTGGTTAACAAGAAAGAAGTCAACTGAGCATCTTGACTTCCTCTATCTTGGTCGCTTGTTCTTGACTGCTTTCCTGTACCAACATCCCAATCAAGAAAGCATCTTGATTGCGCCCGTGGTTGCGATTGACCAAGGTAGAACTCAAGAAAGAACAAAGAGGACAAGAAATGACCATAAGAGAAAGAAACAAAGAAGAAACACGGCTAGGAATCAATCAACAAGGGATCTTGATTCCTTTCTTCATTTCTTCTTTGCTTTCTTGCTTGAAACATTGCTACCTTGGTCAATAATAAAGAAGTCAACTGAGCTTCTTGACTTCTTCTTTCTTGGTTGCTTGTTCTTGAATGCTTTCTTGAATCAAGATCGGAACTAAGAAAGCATCTTGATCGCGCCCGTGGTTGCGATGGACCAAGGTAGAACTGAACAAAGAACAAACTGGATAAGAAACAACCATGAGAGAAAGAAACAAAAGAAGAAACGCGGCTTGGAATCAATCAAGAAGGGATCTTGATTCCTTTCCTCATTTACTTTTTGCTTTCTTGCTTGAAACATTGCTTTCTTGGTTAACAAGAAAGAAGTCAACTGAGCATCTTGACTTCCTCTTTCTTGGTCGCTTGTTCTTGACTGCTTTCCTGTACCAAGAACCTAATCAAGAAAGCATCTTGATTACGCCCGTGGTTGTGGTTGACCAAGGTAGAACTCAAGAAAGAGCAAAGAGGACAAGAAATGACCATAAAGGAAAGAAACAAAGAAGAAACACAGCTAGGAATCAATCAACAAGGGATCTTGATTCCGTTCTTCATTTCTTCCTTTCTTGCTTGCTTGAAATATTGCTTATTTGGTCAACAATAAAGAAGTCAACTGAGCTTCTTCAATTCTTCTTTCTTGGTCGCTTGTTCTTGACTGCTTTCTTGAATCATGATCACAATCAAGCAAACAACTTGATTGCACACGTGGTTGCAATTGACCAATGTAGAACTCAAGAAAGAACAAAGAGGATAAGAAATGACCACGAGAGGAGGAAACAAAGAGGAAACATGGCTTGGAATTAATCAAGACGGGATCTTGATTCCTTTCTTCATTTCCTCCTAGCTTTCTTGCTTGAAACATTGCTTTCTTGGTGAACAAGAATAAAGTTAACTGAGCTTATTGACTTCTACTTTCTTGGTCGCTTGTTCTTGACTGCTTTCTTGAATCAATATCGTAATCAAGAAAGCAACTTGATTGCGCTCGTGGTTTCGATTGATCAAGGTAGAACTCAAGAAAGAACAAACAGGATAAGAAATGACCATAAGAGAAAGAAACAAAGAAGACACACGGCTTAGAATCAATCAAGAAGGGATCTTGATTTCTTTCTTCATTTCCTCCTTGCTTTCTTGCTTGAAACATTGCTTTCTTGCTCAACAAGAAAGAACTCAACTGAGCTTCTTGACTTCTTCTTTGTTGGTCACTTGTTCTTGATTGCTTTCTTGAATCAAGTTCGTAATCAAGAAAACACCTTGATTATGCCCGTGGTTGTGATGGACCAAGGTAGAACTCAAGAAAGAACAAAGTGGACAAGAAACAACCATGAGAGAAAGAAACAAAAGAAGAAACGCGGCTTGGAATCAATCAAGAAGGGATCTTGAGTCCTTTCTTCGTTTACTACTTGCTTTCTTGCTTGAAACATTACTTTCTTGGTAAACAAGAAAGAAGTGAACTGAGCTTGTTGACTTCTTCTTTATTGGTCGCTTGTTCTTGACTGCTTTCTTGAATCGAGATCGCAATCAAGAAATCAACTTGATTGCACCCGTGGTTGCCATTAATCAAGGTAGAACTCAAGAAACAACAATGAGGACAAGAAACGACCATAAGAGAAAGAAACCAAGAATAAACACCGCTTGGAATCACTTAAGAAGGGATCTTGATTCCTTTCTTCATTTCTTCCTTGCTTTCTTGCTTTATATATTGCTTCCTTGGTCTACAAGAAAAAAGTCAACTGAGCTTTATATATTGTCTTCTTCTTTCTTGGTCGCTTGTTCTTGACTGCTTTCTTGAATCAAGATAGCCATTAAGAAAGCATCTTGATTGTGCCCGTGGTTGCGATTAACCATCGTAGAACTCAATAAAGAACAACGAGGACAAGAAATGGCCATAAGATAAAGAAACAAAGAAGAAACAGGGCTTGGAATTAATCAAGAAGGGATCTTGATTCCTTTCTTCATTTCTTCCTAGCTTTCTTGCTTGAAACATTGCTTCCTTGGACAACAAGAAAGAAGTCAACTGAGCTTCTTGACTTCTTCTTTCTTGGCTGCTTGTTCTTGACTGCTTTCTTGAAGCAAGATCACAATCAAGCAAGCATCTTGATTGCGCCCGTGGTTGCGATTGTCCAAGGTAGAACTCAAGGAAGAACAAAGAGGACAAGAAACGACCATGAGAGAAAGAAACAAAGAAAAACACGGCTTGGAATCAATTAAGAAGGGATCTTGATTCATTTCTTGATTTCCTCCTTGTTTTCAGTCTTAAAACATTGCTTCCTTAGACAACAAGAAAGAACTCAACTGGGCTTCTTGACTTCTTCTTTATTGGTCACTTGTTCTTGACCGCTTTCTTGAATCAAGATCGCAATCAAGAAAGCATCTTGATTGTGCCTGTGGTTGCGATTGACCAAGGTAAAACTCAAGAAAGAACAAAGACGACAAGAAACGACCATAAGAGAAACAAACAAAGAAGAAACACGGCTTGGAATCAATCAAGAAGGGATCTTGATTCCTTTCTTCATTTCTTCCTTTCTTTCTTGCTTGAAACATTGCTTTGTTGGTTAACAAGAAAGAAGTCAGCTGAGCTTCTTAACTTCTTATTTCTTGGTCGATTATTCTTGGCTGCCTTCTTGAATCAAGATCGCAATCAAGAAAGCATCTTGATTGTCCCCATGGTTGCGATTGACCAAGGTAGAAGTCAAGAAAGAATAAAGAGGACAAGAAACAACCATGAGAGAAAGAAACAAAAGAAGAAATGTGGCTTGGAATCAATCAAGATGGGATCTTGAGTCCTTTCTTCGTTTACTCCTTGCTTTCTTGCTTGACACATTGCTTTATTGGTCAACAAGAAAGAAGTGAACTGAGCTTGTTGACTTCTTCTTTCTTGGTCGCTTGTTCTTGATTGCTTTCTTAAATCGAGATCGCAATCAAGAAATCAACTTGATTGCGTCTGTGGTTGCCATTAATCAAGGTAGAACTCAAGAAACAACAAAGAGGACAAGAAATGACCATAAGAGAAAGAAACCAAGAATAAACACTGCTTGGAATCACTCAAGAAGGGATCTTGATTCCTTTCTTCATTTCTTCCTTGCTTTCTTGCTTAATATATTGCTTCCTTGGTCTACAGGAAAGAAGTTAACTGAGCTTCTTGACTTCTTCTTTCTTGGTCGCTTGTTCTTGACTGCTTTCTTGAATCAAGTTCGCAATCAAGAAAACACCTTGATTATGCCCGTGGTTGCGATGGACCAAGGTAGAACTCAAGAAAGAACAAAGTGGACAAGAAACAACCATGAGAGAAAGAAACAAAGAAGAAACATGGCTTGGAATCAATCAAGAAGGGATCTTGATTCCTTTCTTCAATTCTTCCTAGCTTTCTTGCTTGAAACATTGCTTCCTTAGACAACAAGAAAGAAGTCAACTTAGCTTATTGACTTCTTCTTTCTTGGTCGCTTGTTCTTGACTACTTTCTTGAAGCAAGATCACAATCAAGTAAGCATATTAATTGTGCCCGTTGTTGCGATTGACCGAGGTAGAACTCAAGAAAGAACAAAGACGACAAGAAATGACAATCAGAGAAAGAAATAGAGAAGAAATACGACTTGGAATCAATCAAGAAGGGATCTTGAATCCTTTCTTCATTTCCTCCTTGCTTTCTTGCTTGAAACATTGCTTTCTTGGTCAACAAGAAAGAAGTAGACTGAGCTTCTTGACTTCTTCTTTCTTGGTCGCTTGTTCTTGACTGCTTTCTTGAATCAAGATCGCAATCAAGAAAGAATCTTGATTGCACCCGTGGTTGCGATGGTAGAACTCAAGAAAGAACAAAGCGGACAAGAAACAACCATGAGAGAAAGAGACAAAAAGAAACACGGCTTGGAATTAGTCAAGAAGGGATCTTTATTCCTTTCTTCATTTTCTGCTTGCTTTCTTTGTCAACCTGAAAGAAGTCAACTGAGCTTCTTAACTTCTTCTTTGTTGGATGCTTGTTATTGACTGCTTTCTTGAATCAAGATCGCAATCAAGAAAGCATCTTGATTATGCCCATGGTTGTGATCGACCAAGGTAGAACTCAAGAAAGAACAAAGAGGATAAGAAATGACGATGAGAGAAAGAAACAAAGAAGAAACATGGCTTCAAATCAATCAAGAAGGGATCTTGATTCCTTTCTTCATTTCTTCTTTGCTTTCTTGCTTGAAACATTGCTTCCTTGGTCAACAAGAAAGAAGTCAACTGAGCTTCTTGACTTTTCTTTCTTGGTCGCTTGTTCTTGACTACTTTCTTGAATCAAGATCGCAATCAAGAAAACATCTTGATTGCGCTCGTGGTTGCTTTGGAGTAAGGTAGAACTGAAGAAAGAACAAAGCGGACAAGAAACAAGCATGAGAGAAAGAAGCAAAAGAAGAAAAGTAACTAGGAATCAATCAACCAGGGATCTTTATTCCTTTGTTCATTTACTCCTTGCTTTCTTGCTTGAAACATTGCTTTCTTGGTTAACAAGAAAGAAGTGAACTGAGCTTTTTAATTTCTTCTTTCTTGGTGGCTTGTTCTTGCCTGTGTTCTTGAATCGAGATCGCAATCAAAAAATCATCTTGATTGCGCCCGTGGTTGCGATTGACCAAGGTAGAACTCAAGAAAGAACAAAGAGGACAAGAAACGACCATAAGAGAAAGAACCAAAGAAGAAGCACGGCTTGGAATCAATCAAGAAGGTATCTTGATTCCTTTCTTCTTTTCTTCCTTTTCTTGCTTGAAACATTGCTTCCTTGGACAACGAGAAAGAAGTCAACTGAGCTTCTTGACTTCTTTCTTGGTCGCTTGTTCTTGAAATATAGAGAAATACACTGGAAGGGGGTTGAATAGTGTATTTATAATTTCTTTAGAAAACTTTAGCTAATGTGAAGATAGTATATCTTAAGTTTTACCAGAACTTAGTAAAACAGAAGATTATGCTATCGTCCAGCAGTTTAAAATCAACAGTTCAATGAAACTGCTTTTTCTTGCTTTTCGTTAGAACACACGTAAAGGATAATCGTATATAAACTGTGTGAAGAATCACTTTCGTAGTATGTTGAAGAGATAGTGTAATAGATATGCAAGTAAGTTAGAAAGCGAGAGAATATAACACTTAGTTTTATACTGGTTCACTCAACTGAGCTACGTCCAGTTCTCCTTCAAAAACTTTTGAAAGGTTCTACTAATCAAGATCTGATTACTCTTCTAACCTTGCCACTTCTGGCTACAAGTATTCTCTAGGCCACTTCTGGCACACCCTTAATCTCCCCTTGAGATTAAACACAAACCCAAGTATTCTTTAACACTAAGCCACTCCTGGCTTTCCAAACAGAATTGTTTCAGTATAGAAAGTAAGACTTAACTCTCACAGAGAGGATATTACAGTAAGTACGAATATACATAATCGCTTAGCAAAGCTAAGAAGAATGCTCTTTTTGCTTAAGTATAGATCGTCCAGTCGTTTTGACAGAGATTCAGCTCTTTATGAATTTTTCGTCAGTCTGATACATGAGCTCATTCCTCTATATATAGGCAGCTTGTTGAAAGGTATCCGTTGAGGGATCTATTCCTTTGCCAAGAGCGGTTCTTTCCGTAGCATATGACCGTTGTCACGTTTTGACTTAGGGTGGAGAGATAGAAGTGACAGCCGTACTTGTAGCGCCTCTCCTACTTGTACTTTCTCTGCAGAGAGAAGCTTCTTCTTTTCCTATTCAGTACTATTCGAAAAATCAAATAGAATGGCATGTTAAAATATGAGAGAGTGATCGTTGCCTTATATTGAATCAACATTGAAAACGTATTTCCTTATAATATTATTTTAAGATAGAAACTACAGAGAGGGTTATTTAATCGTTGGACGCTTGCTCTCACAGGAGCATTGGACGCTGCCTGTAGAATACTTACAAAACACATTTGGACGCTTTTCTTATTAAAAACATAAAGTCCAGGTTTGAGAGATACAATACCATTGCGGAATTGGACGACGTAAATCCTATAACACTCAAACTAGATCATTAGATACTTCAAAATTTATCCTTTAGTTGTTATCATCAAAACCGAAATTCGAGGGGTTGGACATCGTCCAAGGTCTTAGAACCTAACAATCTCCCCCTTTTTGATGATGACAAATAATGGTAAATTTTGATGTTAACAGACACATAATCATATAAGAATACAATGAATCAAGTCAGAGATGATTATGTTATGCCAGTGTATAAAAGTGAAATGAAGTACTCCCCCTGAGTTCAACATTTCTTATGCATCTGATAACAGAGAAATATAAAAGGCAAGTATATATCATGTATAACAGATATCAGAGTGAAAAACATATCAAGGATATGGATGCGGAATTTATGAAATAAACGCCTCATGTTTATGAAATAAATGCCTCATGTTTTGATAAAGATGCCAATATATGCCAATATGTTTTATATACAGAGTGTTTAGCTATTTACTTCTATGACATCAAAATTCCAATTTCTCCCCCTTTGTCATTAACAAAAAGGTTTGAAAGATGGAAAATGATTGAGCCATCATGGTCACCTTATGGCTGTGGAGGTTGTTCTTGTGGTGGTGGTGGTGGTTGTTCTGGTGGCGCTTGTATAGGTGGTGCTAGTTGTGGAGGATGTGGTTGGACGGGTGGGACTGCATGAGCAACTTGTCCAACCAAGGTGGCTGCTGTATTTTGAATCTGGTTCACAAGCGTCTGGGAGAGACTCATGAACTGTTCAGTGATGGCATTTTGCAGCATCAGACGATGTTGATCAGCCTCAGCCTGTTGCCTTTGCTGAAAAGCTTGAAGAGCTGCTTTAGTCTCTAGCTATTGTTGCCTCAGAGCCTGTTGCACTATCTCGTGAACATGATCTTCTGAGACTCCTTGTGGTTCAGGAAATCGCAAGGGATGGATGCCCCTTGGACTTGAAGATCCGGTGGGAACCAGTTGTCGTGTGCCCGAATGTGCTTCAGTAGATGCATCAATAATGGGGAAGCTGGTGATATCTTCAGCAATAGGCTTTGCTGCAGTTGCTTCCATCGGCTTGGATGCTTCAACAACGAGCTCTCTATCATCCTCGGACTTTCCAGATTGGACGGTAGGTTCTTCATGTGACGTGACAAAGTGTTCCACGTCCACTGGTACAGATGAGTCCAGGTCAAGATGAGCTAGCACCTTTGTTACTTTGGCAGATGCTTCATCCAGCTCTGCCTGTGTAGCTTTCAACTTAGCAACCATATCTTCCTTTTCTATGGTTGCGGTCTCAGCTTCCTCAAGAGCCAGCTGCTCTAGACGAGCTTGTTCAGCTGCTGTGGCTTCTTCTGCTTTGTACTCCTCATGCAGAGTTTGGAGTTCCTCCACAAACTTTGTGTGATCCAGTGTTCGAAGATCAAACACTTTGTTGCTTCTGATTTTTGGCAATGTCTTCATTAACTCCAGATAATCATCTGAATCTTTCAGAAAGCAGGCAAAGGTGTCTGAGAAGTGGTGAGTCTTTACTGGACGCAGCACCTCTATACCATGAGGGGGATGAACAAAGTCATCCTTGGAGCTGCCTGAGGATGAGGCTTGCTAGGAATCGTTCCATAAGATCTGGCGCCAAAAGATAATGGAATCAAAGGTTCCGAGTGAACGCGTAAGCTTACCAGTCTTGTCAAAAAGATGACCCCAGGTGTGAGAGGATTTTTGCAGGGTTTCAACTTTCTCTTCCCTACTGGGCATCTCAATGCCATAGAACTTGTAGCCTTTCTTGCGACCAGCATCATATACAGGTAGTCTAGGACATACCCTGTCTGGTACAAACTTTATTTCTGTGGCGCGGCTTATGTGAAGGTTTGGTGGGTAAGCGATGGCTTGGTTTGGTATATACATTTGTTGCAAAAGTTTTCCAAGTTCATCATAGTCGCCTGGCTGGAAGTTTAGCACTGGGGTACCAGCTAGTAGAGGCAGGAACTTTGTGATTGGAGTCCAGATTTGAACATCCTTGACCCACCCTGCATCTGGACGCTGCTTCGTTATGGAAGGGTCCAGACTTTCTTTAATGGCCAACTGCAACTCTGCAGCCAGTTCAATATCCTTGTTAACAGAGGACTTCTTGGACGGTGCCTTCATCTTTCTTGGAGCCTTCCCTTTCTGCTCTGCAACCGTCTTGGTGAATCGAGAGGCAACTTCCACCTCTAGTTTCTGTAGATCTTCTGCTGCTGGACGCACTCTTTGCTGAGTTCCAGTTGGACAGGAGTAAGGATGAGGCATGCGTATTAAGTGTGGGTACACTTCTCTCGTCCAATTGGGCAGAGGGTTGCTGATGATCGTTCCTTTTGGCATAGCAGAATAAGCAGCTGAAAAAACTTGAGCGCAAACATACCTCGTCCACTCTGGTGCTGAGGCAGTAGTAAAATGCCGCTTCAAAGGCTGTTGCAGAGGTCTTCGGATCACATCACCTTTCTTACAGTAATCCTGGTCATTGTGTGTAAGGAATGCAACCGGGAAACATTCTCTGTCTTTTTCTTCTTTGGTTTTCTGCTTGGGGGGTATAGTCCATGGGGACCATGTATCCCTCCATGAATCCCTTGGACGCACAAACTTGGACAGGTCCAAGCGAAGAGGTGGATGCTGGGTTGTTGATGTGGATGGAGCACTGGGTGTTGTTGGTAGTAGGTTGCTGGTGGATATGTTGTCGGTGTCTTGAGAGGAAGTTGGTAGAACTGTAATTCTCTTTGGCCTTGCTGCCTGAGTCTTTACTCGTCGTGGCACGTTGGTAGGAAAGGGAATTGTTTTAGCAGATTGTGCCTTCTGCTTATTTTGCTGAGGACCTTCTGTCTCCTCTGCCTTCTTCATGATTTGACCAATTGGGATCTGGTCATCATCATTAGAGTCGTCCAGTAGTTGAAGCTTCCGAACCTTTTGCTTTTCTGGGGCAACCTTTACTGGTGCTGCTCTTGGACGCTACTCTGCTTGAGCAAGTTTGGACGTATCAGTCCTTGGACGTTTCCCTGCTGGGGACTGAGCAGTGAATGTGTCAGCATGTCTTTTCTTGGTTCTTCTTTCCTTTTCAGCGTCTTCCTCATGCTTCTGAGACATTTGTCGTGTAATCTTTCTGCCGTTCTGTTCCTCCATCAGCCTTTTGATCTTTTTGCCAATGCCAAGAAGATCAATCTCTTCTTCATCATCATTGGAGATGATCTTGCTCTGTTCATGTCGTTGCTTGTTGATGGTGTCCTCGTCCAGGTCCCTTAAGACCTTGGCTGTTAGCTTGATCTTCATAGGTTTTATGTTGGACTCACCAAACAGCTGTTGTGTTGCTACCATTGGCCCTTTCTTCACAATAGCTTCATAAACTTCTTCTTCCAGTTCATCAAAGAAGCGTTGATAGACCTTCTGATCCCAAAGGATCTTGTTCATCAGGGCGGCGTAGAAAATGTCATCATTGCCACCCACAGATTTCATCATTCTCACGATATTGACGTAAATGATGTGAGGGAGATTGAAGGGAATGCCTTCCATAAGATGAAATATCACAAACTTGTGTAAGTCTGTGACTGAGTCCTTAGACCCAGCTTTGTGCAGGATACTCTTGTTGCACACCTGCTGCCAGATTTTTGCTTCCTCACACAGGTTCCTGTACTCAACCTTTATTGACTCGGTGGATTTGGTCTTGCTAAGCATGGTCGCAACGTGATTGCCGTACTGCTCGGCCCAGTCTGTTCTGTACTGGTTCTGCTCCCTAATGCAACCAGTTACCTTTGCAATGGTCTCGATGGACAGAGTCACCTCTCGTCCAAGAATCGTGGCCACGAGCTCCCTTGAGCTCTGGAACTTGGCATTTCTCCAGAACATTCTGATCAACTCAGGAAATATTTTCTGGTTTTCATTGAAGTAGCCTCTGATTCCACACTTCAGATGGCTCTCGTTCAGGTTCAGGTTCAGTCCCAGCTTCTCAAGATTTTCGATGTCGAAGAAGTGCTCAATGTGCACTGTAGCAGTTCCTTGGCACACAACTGTGGTTTCAGGGTAAGTGAGGACGTCGGGTTCCGAGTTGCTTGAGTTTGCAGAGTTTGCCATGCTAGTAAAGTTTGGATTTTTAGGTTTTCTGAGAGGGTTTTGGGTTTCTGAGAGAGAGAGAGAGAGTGTGTGTGTGTTTAGGGTGATGATATTCTCAGAGAAGATTGATATGGTGGTGTTTTTCTGTGATGAATTGATAAGAGTATATTTGGGCTTTGTTTGGAGGATATGAAACGGTTTTGGGCTTTTTGAATATTTGAAAAGTAACTGACGCCATAAAACCCGCCATGATGAGACGTGCGAAGAATGTGGGTAACTGTGTACGGTTACTGACATTTTGGTGACTCAGCATAAAGTATTAGCTCATACTTACTCTTAAAACCATCCGTTTTGATTATTTGAATCAAAAGAAAAGACTAAGATAAAAAAGACATCGTCCACATATTGGACTTAAGTGAAATATATGTAATGCATGTGCATGACTCTAGTGTTCCTTGGACGACATGTCCTTTGGACGCTATGGTTTTATTGGACGCATCATGTAGATGTTAATCATTCCTTTACAGAGTCCATGCCAAGTTTGTCCCTCAGAAGGATTAACTTGTCTTCAGTAAGGGGTTTGGTGAATATATCAGCAAGCTGATTATCTGTGGTTACAAAGTGTAATTCCAGAGTACCCTTTTGAACATGGTCTCTTATAAAGTGATGTTTAATCTCTATATGTTTGGCCCTTGAATGCAATATGGGATTTTTAGAAAGATTTATGGCAGCTTTACTATCACAGAAGATAGGAATGTTACTCTCATATATGTTGTAGTCCTCAAGTTGATGTTTGATCCACAAGATTTGAGAACAGCATTTTGCAGCTGAAATATACTCTGCTTCAGCAGTGGACAGAGCAATAGTTCCTTGCTTCTTGCATGTCTAGGAGACTAGATTACCACCGATGAAGTGACACCCTCACTGGTGCTTTTTCTTTCAATTCGATCTCCAGCATAATCAGCATCACAGTATCCTATTAGCCTGAAATCTTTCTGCCTTTTGAAATATAACCCAAGGTTAGTGGTTCCAGCAAGATATCGAAAGATTCTTTTAACAGCAGTTAAGTGAACTTCCCTTGGGTTAGATTGAAATCTGCCACATAAGCATACGCTGAACACGGTGTCAGGTCTGGACGCTGTGAGGTATAGGAGTGATCCTATCATACCTCTGTATAGAGTATTATCTACTTTCTTTGAGTTGTCGTCCAGTCCAAGTACTGTTGTTGGATGCATAGGAGTTTTCATTGGTTTTGCATCGTCCAACTTGTACTTCTTTAGTAGCTCTTTGACATACTTAGTCTGATGTATATATATTCCCTTTTCAGTTTGTTTGATTTGGAGTCCAAGGAAGAATTTCAGCTCTCCCATCATGCTCATCTCGAACTCTGTTTGCATTAATTTGGCAAAATCTTCACAGAGAGACTCATTAGTGGCACCAAATATGATATCATCAACATATATTTGTGCAATAATAAAATCAGAAGAGTAGTCTTTGCGAAATAACGTAGTGTCTACTTTTCCTCTTGAAAAACCATTTTCTGACAGAAATGTGCTGAGTTTTTCATACCAAGCTCTAGGGGCTTGTTTCAACCCATATAATGCTTTGTTAAGTTTAAAAATATGGTTTGGAAAATCATCACTATCAAATCCTGGGGGTTGTTCCACATAGACTTCTTCCTTTATGAGTCCATTGAGGAATGCACTTTTTACGTCCATTTGATATAGCTTCATATTGCTATGAGCTGCAAATGACAGTAGAATGCGGATTGCCTCCAGACGTGCAACGGGAGCATAAGTTTCAGTATAATCTATACCTTCTTGTTGTGAGTAACCTTTTGCTACCAACCTTGCTTTGTGTCTCACAACATTACCTGCTTCGTCCAGCTTGTTTCTGAACACCCACTTTGCTCCTACAGCTTCTTTGTCGTTGGGGAGTTCTACTAGCTTCCAGACATTGTTCTTTTGAAATTGGTCAAGTTCTTCTTGCATTGCTTTGAGCCAACCTTCATCTTCTAAGGCATCGTCCACAGTCTTAGGTTCTATTTGAGATATGAATGCTGCGTGACCTTGCTGTCGTTGAAGTGAAGATCTGGTTTTGACTCTGTCTTTTGGATCCCCAATGATTTGCTCCTGTGGATGATGTTTCTTCATTTGCCAGTTACGTCCATTTGGTTCTCTTTGTTCTGCGACTGGACCGTCCAGTGGTGCATTTGATTCTTCAACTGAGACATCATGGTTGGACGAATCTGATGACTTACTTGCATCATCCAATCTGAGATCTGCAAATGATTTGTCCAGCTCTGATAATTCCTTATCAGGCTTGTTGTCATTAAACTTCACATGGATAGCTTCTTCAACAACTAAGGTTCTAGAGTTATAAACTCTGTATGCCTTTGAAGTTTCAGAATATCCAAGCAGTATTCCTTCATCACACTTAGAATCAAATTTTCCCAGGTTATCCTTAGTGTTCAGAATGAAACATTGACATCCAAATGGATGGAAGTAGGATATGTTGGGTCTTCTACCCTTCCACAATTCATATGGAGTCTTTTTCAATATCGGCCTTATATAGATTCTGTTTTGTAAATAGCAGGCAGTATTCACTGCTTCAGCCCAGAAGTGTTTAGGGGTTGAATTATCATTCAACATGGTTTTGGCCATCTCCTGGAGTGACCTGTTTTTCCTCTCAACTACACCATTCTTTTGTGGTGTTCTAGGTGTTGAGAAGTTGTGAAGGATACCATTATCCTCACAGAACCTTTGAAAACATTCATTTTCGAATTCACCCCCGTGATCACTTCTGATAGAAGTAATGCATACTCCTTTTTCATTTTGAACTCTTTTGCAGAGGTTATAAAAGGCCTTAAAGGACTCATCTTTGTGGGATAGGAATAAGACCCATGTCCATCTAGTATAGTCGTCCACTATAACTAATCCATATCTTTTACCACTTACCGAGGCTGTTCTTGTGGGTCCAAACAGATCAATATGTAACAGCTCAAGAGGTCTAGAGGTGGAAACAATGTTTTTACTTTGAAAAGAAATTTTCACTTGTTTCCCTTTCTGACAAGCTTCACAAAGAAGATCATCTTTATATGACATACGTGGTAGTCCTCTTACGAGGTTGTGCCTGTTCAGCTTTGAGATTAACCTCAAGCTTGCATTACCAAGTCTTTTATGCCATAACCAATGATTTTCTTGTACAAAAACTAGGCATGATACATTTTGACTTGATAGTTCCCCAAGTTTAATCTTATACAGATTGCCTTGCCTCTTTGCGGTAAAGAGAAGGGACACATCAGAGTTTTTGACTGTACATTCACCTTTGTTAAAGGCAACATCATATCCACTGTCACATAATTGGCTTATGCTAAGTAGATTATGTTTAAGACCTTTAACATAAAGAACTTTATCAATACAAGGATAGGGTGGTATACCAATCTTACCTACGCCAGCTATCATCCCTTTCTGATTCCCTCCAAAAGTGACTGTCCCACCAGTCTTGGGTAGGAGGCTTTGGAACATACACCTTTCTCCTGTCATGTGATGTGAGCACCCACTGTCCAGGTACCATGATTGGAGTTTCTTTCCTGCTGTTAAGCATGTCTGCAACAGGAACAATTTTATCCTTAGGTACCCAGATTGACTTGGGTCCTTTTTTGTTAGCTCGAAGGGCATTGAATGCTCCCTTCTTAGGCAGGTGTCTGCATTTGGACGTTATATGTCCAGGTTTCCCACAAAAGTAGCAAACATCTGTTGCCTCATCATGAATATATTTCTTTCCCTTATATCCTTGTCCTGACCTGTCATTTGGTCTCTTACAACCTTCATATTTTAAAAGTTTTTTGAGGTTGTCAGAGCCCTTGACAAAGTTTGACAGATCCTTCTTTAGGCTGTCAATTTCTTCATGAAGTTTTACAACATCATGTGGTTGACCTCTTAAGGAAGTATCTGCTTCAACTTTCAGAAGCTTCTCTGAAATGTAGAGAAATACACTAGAAGGGGGGTTGAATAGTGTATTTAAATTTTCTTTGGAAAACTTTAGCTAGTGTGAAGATAGTGTATCTTTTCGTTTTACAGGCACTTAGTAAAACAGAAAAAAACAAGCTATCGTCCAGTCGATTAAAAACAACAGTCCAAAGAGACTACTCTTCTTCTTTTTCGTTTAAATACACGTAATGGATAAACTTGGATAAAAAGGTGTATAGAAACTTTTTCGTAGTATGTTGAAGAGATAGTTTAAAAGAAATGCAAGTAAGCTAGAAGGCGAGATAATAGAATACGTAGTTTTATACTGGTTCACTCAACTGAGCTACGTCCAGTTATCCTTCAAAAACTTTTGAAGGGATCTACTAATCAAAATCTGGTTACTCTCAAGTATTCTAACTTTGCCACTTCTGGCTACAAGTATTCTCTAGGCCACTTCTGGCACACCCTTAATCTCCCCTTGAGATTAAACACAAAAACCAAGTATTCTTTAGCACTAAGCCATTCCTAGCTTTCCAAACAGAATTGTTTGATATTGTAAGTAAAATTTAACTCTCAATGAGAGGATATTACAATAAGAATGAGTATATAGACTCGCTTAGCAAAGCTAAGATGAATGCTCTTTTCGCTTATGATCGTCCAGTCGTTTTGACAGGGATTCAACTCTTTTTCAAAATTCGTCTTCTGATATGTGAGCTCATTCTTCTATATATAGGAAGCTTGTTGAAAGATATCCGTTGAGGGATCTGTTCCTTTTCCAAGAGCGATTCTTTCTGTAGCATATGGCCGTTGTCACATTTTGACTTAGAGTGAAGTGATGGAAGTGACAGCCGTACTTGTAGCGTCTCTCCTACTCGTACTTTTTCTGCAGAGAGAAGCTTCTTCTTTTCCTGTTCAGTACTATTCGAAAAGATCAAACAGAATGACATGTTAAAATATGAGAGAGTGAACGTTGCCTTATATTGAATTAACATAGAAAACGTATTTTCAAGATAGTAACAACAGTGAGTGTTATTCAAGCGTTGGACGCTTGCTCTCACAGGAGCATTGGACGTTGCCTGTAGGTTTCCTATAAAATATATTTGGACGCCTTCTTTATTAAAACATAAAGTCCAGGTTTGAGAGATACAATACCATTGCGGGATTGGACGATGTAAATCCTATAACACTCAAACTAGATCATTAGATACTTCAAAATTTATCCTTTAGTTATTATCATCAAAACCGAAATCCGAGGGGTTGGACATCGTCCAAGGTCTTAGAACCTAACAATCTCCCCCTTTTTGATGATGACAAATAATGGTAAATTTTGATGTTTAAAAGATACATAACCATATAAGAATACAATGAGTCAAGTCAGAGATGATTATGTTATGCCAGAGTATAAAAGTGAAATGAAGTACTCCCCCTGAGTTCAACATTTCTTATGCATCTAATAACAGATAACTATAAAGGCAAGTGTAAATCATGTATAACAGATATCAGAGTGAAAAACATATCAATGATATGGATGCGGAATTTATGAAAATAAACACCTCATGTTTTGATAAAGGAGCCAATATATATGCCAAAAAGAATTTGAATACACATTGTTTAGCTATTACTCATCAAAATTCCAATTTCTCCCCCTTTGTCATTAACAACAAGGTTTGAAAGATGGAAAAAAAATTGGCCATCATGGTCACCTTATGGCTGTGGAGGTGGTTCATGTGGTGGTGGAGATGGTTGTTCTGGTGGTGCTTGAATTGGTGGTGCTGGTTGTGGAGGTTGTTGTTGGACAGGTGGAACTGCATGAGCAACGTGTCCAAGTAAGGCGGCTGCGGTATTTTGAATCTGGTTCACAAGCGTCTGGGAGAGACTCATGAACTGCTCAGTGATTGCATTTTGCAGCATCAGTCGATGTTGATCAGCCTCAGCCTGTTGTCTTTGCTGAAAAGCGGCCTCAGTCTCCAGCTGTTGCTGCCTCAGAGCCTGTTGCACTATTTTGTGAACACGATCTTCTGAGACTCCTTGTGGTTCAGCAAATCGCAAGGGATTGATGCCCCTTGGACTTGAAGATCCAGTTGGAACCAGTTGATGTGTGCCTGAATGTGCTTCAGTGGATGCATCAACAATGGGGAGGCTTGTGATTTCTTCAGCAATAGGCTGTGCTGCAGAGGCTTCCATTGGCTTGGATGCTTCAACAACGAGCTCTCTATCATCCTCGGACCTATCAGACTGGACGGTAGGTTCTTCATGTGACGTGACAAAGTGTTCTACGTCCACTGGTACTGATGAGTCCAGGTCAAGATGAGCTAGCACCTTTGTTACTTTGGCAGATGCTTCATCCAGTTCTGCCTGTGTAGCCTTTGACTTAGCAACCGTATCTTCCTTTTCCATGGTTGTGGTCTCAGCTTCCTCAAAAGCCAGCTGCTCAAGACGAGCTTGTTCTACTACTGCGGCGGCTTCTTCTGCTTGGTACTCCTCATGTAGAGTTTGGAGTTCCTCCACAAACTCCGTGCGATCCAGTGTTCTGAGGTCAAACACTTTGTTGCTTCTGATTGTTGGCAAAGTCTTCATCAACTCCAGATAATCATCTGAATCCTTCAGAAAGCAGGCAAATGTGTCTGAGAAATGGTGAGTCTTGACTGGACGCAGCACTTCTATACCATGAGGGGGATGAACAAAGTCATCCTTGGAACTGCCTGAGGATGAGGCTTGCTGGGAATCGTTCCATAATATCTGGCGCCAAAAGGTTATGGAATCAAAGGTTCCAAGTTCACGCGTAAGCTTACCAGACTTATCAAATAAATGACCCCAGGTGTGAGAGGATTTTTGCAGGGTTTCAACTTTCTCTTCCCTGCTGGGCATCTCAATGCCGTAGAATTTGAAGCCTTTCTTGCGACTAGCATCATATGCAGGTAGTCTAGGACATACTATGTCTGGTACAAACTTTATTTCTGTTGCGCGGCTTATGTGCATGTTTGGTGGGTAGGCGATGGCTTGGTTTGGAATGTACATCTGTTGCAAAAGCTTTCCAAGATCATCAAAATCGCCTGGCTGGAAGTTTAGCACTGGAGTTCCAGCTGGTAGAGGCAGGAACTTTGTGATTGGAGTCCAGATTTGAACATCCCTGACCCACCCTGAGTCTGGACGCTGCTGCGTTACTGACGGGTCCAGACTTTCTTTAATTGCCAATTGCAATTCTGCATCCAGCTCAATATCTTTGTTAGCAGAAGACTTCTGGCCATCTCCTGAAGTGACCTATTTTTCCTCTCAACTACACCATTCTGTTGTGGTGTTCTAGGTGTTGAGAAGTTGTGAAGGATACCATTATCCTCATAGAACCTTTGAAAACTTTTGTTTTCGAATTCACCCCCGTGATCACTTCTGATTGAAGTAATGCATACTCCTTTTTCATTTTGAACTCTTTTGCAGAGATTATAAAAGGCCTTAAAGGACTCATCTTTGTGGGATAGGAATAAGACCCATGTCCATCTAGTATAGTCGTCCACTATAACTAATCCATATCTTTTACCACTTACTGAGGCTGTTCTTGTGGGTCCAAACAGATCAATATGTAACAACTCAAGAGGTCTAGAAGTGGAAACAATGTTTTTACTTTGAAAAGAACTTTTCACTTGTTTCCCTTTCTGACAAGCTTCACAAAGAAGATCATCTTTATATGACATACTTGGTAGTCCTCTTACGAGGTTGTGCCTGTTCAGCTTTGAGATTAACCTTAAGCTTGCATGACCAAGTCTTTTATGCCATAACCAATGATTTTCTTGTACAGAAACTAGGCATGATACATTTTGACTTGATAGTTCCCCAAGTTTAATCTTATACAGATTGCCTTGCCTCTTTGCAGTAAAGAGAAGGGACCCATCAGAGTTTTTGACTGTACATTCACCTTTGTTAAAGGCAACATCATATCCACTGTCACATAATTGACTTATGCTAAGTAGATTATGTTTAAGACCTTTAACATAAAGAACTTTATCAATACAAGGATAGGGTGGTATACCAATCTTACCTACGCCAGCTATCATCCCTTTCTGATTCCCTCCAAAAGTGACTGTCCCACCAGTCTTGGGTAGGAGGCTTTAGAACATACACCTTTCTCCCGTCATGTGATGTGAGCACCCACTGTCCAGGTACCATGATTGGAGTTTCTTTCCTGCTATTAAGCATGTCTGCAACAGGAACAATTTTATCCTTAGGTACCCAGATTGACTTGGGTCCTTTTTTGTTAGCTCGAAGGGTATTGAATGCTCCCCTCTTAGGCAGGTGTCTGCATTTGGACGTTATATGTCCAGGTTTCCCACAGAAGTAGCAAACATCTGTTTCCTCATCATGAATATATTTCTTTCCCTTGTATTCATGTCCTGACCTGTCATTTGGTCTCTTACAACCTTCATATTTTAAAAGTTTTTTGAGGTTGTCAGAGCCCTTGACAAAGTTTGACAGATCCTTCTTTAGGCTGTCAATTTCCTCATGAAGTTTTACAACATCATGTGGTTGACCTCTTAAGGAAGTATCTGCTTCAACTTTCAGAAGCTTCTCAACTAGCCTTTTGTTTTCTGCGTTGAGATTTCGAATCTCTATGGAAAGATTTCTTTCTCTATCCCTTGAATCCTTATAGGATTTATAGGCTTGAGCAGCATCATTCCAGAGAGTTCGCCTCTCCATATTTGTAGTTTCATTTTACCTTGAGAGCTCTGTAAACTTTTTCTGTAAATCCTCCTTTTCACTTTCCAATTGTCTAACGTTTTCTTCTAAAACTTCTTTTTCTTTTGAAAGTGATTTGGATGATTTCTTTAAAGTTCTATAGGCCTTTGACAAGATAGAAGAGTTTGAAAGTAGTTCATGATAAGCTTCTTGAATTGAATCTAAGTCATTAAAATCTACCTCATCTTCTTCTTCTGGCTCAGAGGAATCAGTTGAGGTGTCCGCCATCAGACATATGTGTGCTTCCTCCTCTTCTCCCTCGTCCGATGATGAGTCATCGCCCAGGTCTTCCCATGTGGACATCAGAACTTTCTTGCCCTTTCCTTTGCTGAAGAATTTCTTCTTCTTGTCCTTGCTTTTGTCAAGATCTGGGCACTCTGATTTGAAGTGTCCTGGCTTTTTGCATTCGTAGCATATAATTGGACTCTTCTCCTTCTTTTCTTTGAAGTCTTTCCTCTTCAGGTTTCTCCATCTGGATCCACCTTTCTTTTTCCACATAGAATGTATCCTTTTGGATATATAGGATAGTTCATCATTCCCGTCTGAGTCATCATCTTCATATTGTTCGTCTGATGATGTTTCAGCTTGCATGGCTTTGGACGATGATGCTTTCCTTGGCTTCTGGACGCTGAGCGCCAGAGACTTATTTTTCTTACCATCACTATCTTGATGCAGTTCTAATTCATGCACCTTGAGGGTTCCTACGAGTTCTTCTAAGGACATATCATCCAGTTCTTTCTTTGTTCTCAAAGCTGTAACCTGTGGTCTCCATTTCTTAGGCAAACTTCTTAGAATTTTGTCAATATGTTCATAGTTATTATAATCTTTACCATGTGCTCTAAGTTCATTTAGTATGGTTTGAAACTGTCCAAACATACTTTGTATGTCCTCGTTTTCTTCCATACTAAACAACTCATATTGACGAGTAAGGAGACTGAGTTTGTTACGTTTTACCTGAGTGGAACCCTCATATGTTAATGAAAGAGTGTCCCACATTTGTTTTGCACTTTTGAGACTGTGCACCTTGTTGTATTCTTGTTCGCTTAGTGCACACATGATGATGTTTCTGGCTCTGGAGTTAAGATAAAATCTTTGTTTTTGCTCTTCCGTCCATCTAGCCTTTGGGATTTCGTTGAGGCTTGCATCAAGCGGAATATAATCGCCCATCTCCACAACTTCCCACATGTCAATATGGCTAGATTCAAAGAATGCTATCATTCTTTGTTTCCAGTAGTCATATTTGACACCCTTGAAGAGTGGTGGTCTGTTCACAGCTTGTCCTTCGTTTTCCATCTTTCTCAGGATCTTTCCTCTGTACTGTTAAGAACTCAACCCAAGAGGTCGAGCTCTGATACCAACTGAAATGTAGAGAAATACACTAGAAGGGGGTTGAATAGTGTATTTAAATTTTCTTTGGAAAACTTTAGCTAGTGTGAAGATAGTGTATCTTTTCGTTTTACAGACACTTAGTAAAACAGAAAAAAACAAGCTATCGTTCAGTCGATTAAAAACAACAGTCCAAAGAGACTACTCTTCTTCTTTTTCGTTTAAATACACGTAATGGATAAACTTGGATAAAAAGGTGTATAGAAACTTTTTCGTAGTATGTTGAAGAGATAGTTTAAAAGAAATGCAAGTAAGCTAGAAGGCGAGAGAATAGAATACGTAGTTTTATACTGGTTCACTCAACTGAGCTACGTCCAGTTCTCCTTCAAAAACTTTTGAAGGGTTCTACTAATCAAAATCTGATTACTCTCAAGTATTCTAACTTTGCCACTTCTGGCTACAAGTATTCTCTAGGCCACTTCTGGCACACCCTTAATCTCCCCTTGAGATTAAACACAAAAACCAAGTATTCTTTAACACTAAGCCACTCCTGGCTTTCAAAACAGAATTGTTTGATATTGTAAGTAAAATTTAACTCTCAATGAGAGGATATTACAATAAGTGAGTATATAGACTCACTTAGCAAAGCTAAGATGAATGCCCTTTTCGCTTATGATCGTCCAGTCGTTTTGACAGGGATTCAGCTCTTTTTCAAAATTCGTCTTCTGATATGTGAGCTCATTCTTCTATATATAGGAAGCTTGTTGAAAGATATCCGTTGAGGGATCTGTTCCTTTTCCAAGAGCGATTCTTTCTGTAGCATATGGCCGTTGTCACATTTTGATTTAGAGTGAAGTGATGGAAGTGACAGCCGTACTTGTAGCGTCTCTCCTACTCGTACTTTTTCTGCAGAGAGAAGCTTCTTCTTTTCCTGTTCAGTACTATTCGAAAAGATCAAACAGAATGACATGTTAAAATATGAGAGAGTGAACGTTGCCTTATATTGAATTAACATAGAAAACGTATTTTCAAGATAGTAACAACAGTGAGTGTTATTCAAGCGTTGGACGCTTGCTCTCACAGGAGCATTGGACGCTGCCTGTAGGTTTCCTATAAAATATATTTGGACGCTTTCTTTATTAAAACATAAAGTCCAGGTTTGAGAGATACAATACCATTGCGGGATTGGACGATGTAAATCCTATAACACTCAAACTAGATCATTAGATACTTCAAAATTTATCCTTTAGTTATTATCATCAAAACCGAAATCCGAGGGGTTGGACATCGTCCAAGGTCTTAGAACCTAACATTCTCAACTAGCCTTTTGTTTTCTGCGTTGAGATTTCGAATCTCTATGGAAAGATTTCTTTCTCTAGCCCTTGAATCCTCATAGGATTTATAGGCTTGAGCAGCATCATTCCAGAGAGTTCGCCTTTCCATATTTGTAATTTCATTTTGCCTTGAGAGCTCTGTAAACTTTTTCTGTAAATCCTCCTTTTCACTTTCCAGTTGTCTAACACTTTTTTCTAAAGCTTCTTTTTCTTTTGAAAGTGATTTGGATGATTTCTTTAAAGTTCTATAGGCCTTTGACAAAATAGAAGAGTTTGAAAGTAGTTCATGATAAGCTTCTTGAATTGAATCTATGTCATTAAAATCTACCTCATCTTCTTCTTCTGGTTCAGAAGAATCAGTTAAGGTGTCTGCCATCAGACATATGTGTGCTTCCTCTTCTTCTCCATCGTCCGATGATGAGTCATCATCCAGGTCTTCCCATGTGGACATCAGAACTTTCTTGCCCTTTCCTTTGCTGAAGAATTTCTTCTTCTTGTCCTTGCTTTTGTCGAGATCTGGGCATTCTGATTTGAAGTGTCCTGGCTTTTTGCATTCGTAGCATACAATAGGACTCTTCTCCTTCTTTTCTTTGAAGTCTTTCCTCTTTAGGTTTCTCCATCTGGATCCACCTTTCTTCTTCCACATAGCATGTATCCTTTTGGATATAAAGGATAGTTCATCATTCTCGTCTGAGTCATCATCTTCATATTGTTCGTCTGATGATGTTTCAGCTTGCATGGCTTTGGATGATGATGCTTTCCTTGGCTTCTGGACGCTGAGCGCCAGAGACTTATTTTTTTTACCATCACTATCTTAATGCAGTTCTAGTTCATGCACCTTGAGAGTTCCCACGAGTTCTTCTAGGGACATATCGTCTAGTTCCTTTTTTGTTCTCAAGGCTGTAACCTGTGGTCTCCATTTCCTAGGCAAACTTCTTAGAATTTTGTCAATATGTTCATAGTTATTGTAATCTTTACCATGTGCTCTAAGTTCATTTAGTATGGTTTGAAACCGTCCAAACATACCTTGTATGTCCTCATTTTCTTCCATACTAAACAACTCATATTGACGAGTAAGGAGACTGAATTTGTTACGTTTTACCTGAGTGGAACCCTCATATGTAATGCAAGAGTGTCCCACATTTGTTTTGCACTTTTGAGACTGTGCACCTTGTTGTATTCTTGTTCGCTTAGTGCACACATGATGATGTTTCTGGCTCTGGAGTTGAGATAAAATATTTGTTTTTGCTCTTCCGTCCATCTAGCCTTTGGGATTTCGTTGAGGCTCGCATCAAGTGGAATATAGTGGCCCATCTCCACAACTTCCCACATGTCAATATGGCTAGATTCAAAGAATGCTATCATTCTTTGTTTCCAGTAATCATATTTGACACCCTTGAAGAGTGGTGGTCTGTTCAAAGCTTGTCCTTCGTTTTCCATCTTTCTCAGGATCTTTCCTCTGTACTACTAAGTACTCAACCCAAGAGGTCGAGCTCTGATGTCAACTGAAATATAGAGAAATACACTAGAAGGGGGGTTGAATAGTGTATTTATAATTTCTTTAGAAAACTTTAGCTAATGTGAAGATAGTATATCTTAAGTTTTACCAGAACTTAGTAAAACAGAAGATTATGCTATCGTCCAGCAGTTTAAAATCAACAGTCCAATGAAACTGCTTTTTCTTGCTTTTCGTTAGAACACACGTAAAGGATAATCGTATATAAAATGTGTGAAGAATCACTTTCGTAGTATGTTGAAGAGATAGTTTAATAGATATGCAAGTAAGTTAGAAAGCGAGAGAATAGAACACTTAGTTTTATACTGGTTCACTCAACTGAGCTACGTCCAGTTCTCCTTCAAAAACTTTTGAAGGGTTCTACTAATCAAGATCTGATTACTCTCAAGTATTCTAACCTTGCCACTTCTGGCTATAAGTATTCTCTAGGCCACTTCTGGCACATCCTTAATCTCCCCTTGAGATTAAACACAAACCCAAGTATTCTTTAACACTAAGCCACTCCTGGCTTTCCAAACAGAATTGTTTGAGTATAGAAAGTAAGACTTAACTCTCACAGAGAGGATATTACAGTAAGTACGAATATACATAATCGCTTAGCAAAGCTAAGAAGAATGCTCTTTTTGCTTAAGTATAGATCGTCCAGTCGTTTTGACAGAGATTCAGCTCTTTATGAATTTTTCGTCAGTCTGATACATGAGCTCATTCCTCTATATATAGGCAGCTTGTTGAAAGGTATCCGTTGAGGGATCTGTTCCTTTGCCAAGAGCAGTTCTTTCGGTAGCATATGACCGTTGTCACGTTTTGACTTAGGGTGGAGAGATAGAAGTGACAGCCGTACTTGTAGCACCTCTCCTACTTGTACTTTCTCTGCAGAGAGAAGCTTCTTCTTTTCCTGTTCAGTACTATTCGAAAAATCAAATAGAATGGCATGTTAAAATATGAGAGAGTGATCGTTGCCTTATATTGAATCAACATTGAAAACGTATTTCCTTATAATATTATTTTAAGATAGAAACTACAGAGAGGGTTATTTAATCGTTGGACGCTTGCCCTCACAGGAGCATTGGACGCTGCCTGTAGAATACTTACAAAACACATTTGGACGCTTTTCTTATTAAAAACATAAAGTCCAGGTTTGAGAGATACAATACCATTGCGGAATTGGACGACGTAAATCCTATAACACTCAAACTAGATCATTAGATACTTCAAAATTTATCCTTTAGTTGTTATCATCAAAACCGAAATTCGAGGGGTTGGACATCGTCCAAGGTCTTAGAACCTAACAGTTCTTGACTGCTTTCTTGAATCAAGATAGCTATCAAGAAAGCATCTTAAATGTGCCCGTGGTTGCGACCAAGGTAGAACTTAATAAAGAACAAAGAGGACAAGAAATGACCATGAGAGAAAGAAACCAAGAAGAAACATGGCTAGGAATCAATCACGAAGGGATCTTGATTCCTTTCTTCATTTCCTCTTAGCTTTCTTGCTTAAAACATTGTTTTCTTGGTCAACGAGAAAGAAGTCAACCTAGCTTCTTGACTTCTTCTTTCTTGGTCGCTTGATCCTGATTGCTCGCCTGAATCTAGATAGCAATCTAGAAAGCATCTTGATTGTGCCCATTGTTATAATTGACCAGGGTAGAACACAAGAAAGAACAAAGAGGACAAGAAACGACCATCAGAGAAAGAAACCAAGAAGAAACACGACTTGGAATCAATCAAGAAGGGATCTTGATTCCTTTCTACATTTCCTCTTTGCTTTCTTGCTTGAAACATTGATTTCTTGGTCAACAAGAAAGAAGTCAACTGAGCTTCTTGATTTCTTCTTTCTTGGTCGCTTGTTCTTGACTGCTTTCTTGAATAAAGATCACAATCAAGAAAGCATCATGATTTTCCCATGGTTGTGATTGACCAAGGTAGAACTCACGAAAGAACAGAGAGGATAACAAACGACCATCAGAGAAAGAAACAAAGATAAACACGACTTGGAATCAATCAAGAAGGGATGTTGATTCCTTTCTTCATTTCCTCCTTGCTTTATATATTGAAACATTGCTTCCTTGGTCAACAAGAAAGAAGTCAACTGAGCTTCTTGGCTTCTTCTTTCTTGTTCGCCTGTTCTTGACTGCTTTCTTGAATCAAGATCGCAATCAAGAAAGTATCTTGATTGCGCCTGTGGTTGCGATGGACCAAGGTAGAAGTCAAGAAAGAACAAAGAGGACAATAAACGACCATGAGAGAAAGAAACAAAAGAAGAAACACTGCTTGGAATCAATCAAGAAGGGATCTTGATTCCTTTCTTCATTTCCTCCTTGCTTTCTTGCTTGAAACATTGCTTTCTTGGTAAACCATAAAGAAGTCAACTGAGCTTCTTGACTTCTTCTTTCTTGATCGCTTATTCTTGGCTGCTTTTTTGAATCAAGATCGCAGTCAAGAAAATATCTTGATTGTGCCCATGGTTGCGATTGACCAAGGTAGAAGTCAAGAAAAAACAAATAGGAGAAGAAACGTCCATGAGAGAAAGAAACAAAGAAGAATCACGGCTTGCACTCAATCAAGAAGGGATCTTGATTCCTTTCTTCATTTCCTACTTGCTTTCTTGTTTGAAACATTGGTGTCTCGGTCAACAAGAAAGAAGTCAACTAAGCTTCTTAACTTCTTCTTTTTGGTTGCTTATTCTTGGTTGTTTTCTTGAATCAAGATTGCAATCAAGAAAGCAACTTGTTTGCGCCCGTGGTTGCGATTGACCAAGGTAGAACTCAAGAAAGAACAAAGAGGACAAGAAACGACCATGAGAGGAGGAAACAAAGAAGAAACACAACTTGGAATCAATGAAGAAGGGATCTTGATTCCTTTCTTCATTTCCTCCTTACTTTCTTGCTTGAAACATTACTTTCTTGGTCAACCAGAAAGAAGTAAACTAAGCTTCTTGACTTCTTCTTTCTTGGTCGCTTGGTCTTGACTACTTTCTTGAATCAAGATCGCAATCAAGAAAGCATCTTGATTGTGCCCGTGGTTGCGATTAACCAAGGTAGAACTCAAGAAAGAACAAGGAGGACAAGAAACAACCATGAGAGAAAGAATCAAAGAAGAAACACAGCTTGCAATCAATCAAGAAGGCATCTTGATTCCTTTCTTGTTTTCCTCCTTGCTTTCTTGCTTGAAACATTGCTTTCTTGGTAAATAAGAAAGAAGTCAACTGAGCTTCTTGACTTCTTATATCTTAGTCACTTGTTCATGGCTGCTTTCTTGAATCCAGATCGCAAGTAAGAAGGCATCTTGATTGTGCCCATGGTTGCGATGGACCAAGCTAGAACTCAAGAAGGCACAAAGAGGACAAGAAGCGACCATAAGAGAAAGAAACAAAGAAGAAACACGGCTAGGAATCAATCAAGAAGGGATCTTGATTCCTTTCTTCACTTCCTCCTTTCTTTCGTGCTTGAAACATTGCTTCCTTGGTCAACAAGAAAGAAGTCAACTGAGCTTCTTGACTTTTCTTTCTTGGTCGCTTGTTCTTGACTGCTTTCCTGAATCAAGATCGCAATCAAGAAAGTATCTTGATTGTGCCCGTGGTTGCAATTGACCAAGGTAGTAGTCAGGAAAGAACAAACAGGACAAGAAATGACCTTGAGATAAAGAAACAAAGAAGAAAAATGACTCGAAATCAATCAAGAAGGGATCTTGATTCCTTTCTTCATTTCCTGCTTGCTTTCTTGCTTGAAACATTGGTTTCTTGGTCAATAAGAAGGAAGTCAACTTTGCTTCTTGACTTCTTCTTTTTGGTCGCTTGTTCTTGGCTGTTTTCTTGAATCAAGATCGCAATCAAAAAAGCAACTTGATTGCGCTCGTGGTTGTGATTGACGAAGGTAGAACTCAAGAAAGAACAAAGAGGACAAGAAACGACCATAAGAGAAAGAAACAAAGAATAAAAACTGCTTGGAATCAATCAAGAAGGGATCTTGATTCCTTTCTTCACTTCCTCCTTTCTTTCTTGCTTGAAAGATTCCTTCCTTAGTCAACAAGAAAGAATTCAACTGAGCTTCTTGACTTCTTCTTTCTTGGTCTCTTGTTCTTGACTACTTTCTTGAATCAAGATCGCAATCAAGAAAGCATCTTGATTGTGCTCGTGGTTGCAATTGACCAAGTAGAAGTTAAGAAAGAACAAATAAGACAAGAAACGACCTTGAGATAAAGAAACAAAGAAGAAACATGATTTGGAACAATCAAGAAGGGATCTAGATTCCTTTCTTCATTTCCTCCTTGCTTTCTTGCTTGAAAAATTGCTTTTTTGGTCAACCAGAAATAAGTCAACTGAGCTTCTTGACTTCTTCTTTCTTGGTCGCTTATTCTTGGCTGCTCTCTTGAATCAAGATCGTAGTCAAGAAAACATGTTCATTGTGCCCATGGTTGCGATTGACCAAGGTAGAAGTCAAGAAAGAAGAAAGAGGAGAAGAAACGACCATGAGAGAATGAAACAAAAAAGAAACAAGGGTTGGAATCGATCAATAAGGGATCTTGATTTCTTTCTTCATTTCCTACTTGCTTTCTTGCTTGAAACATTGATTTCTTGGTCAACAAGAAAGAAGTCAATTGAGCTTCTTGACTTCTTTTTTCTTGGTCGCTTGTTCTTGACTGCTTTCCTGTATCAAGATTGCAATGAAAAAAGCATCTTGATTGCGCCCGTGGTTGCGATTGACCAAGGTAGAACTCAAGAAAGAACAAAGAGGACAAGAAACAACCATGAGAGAAAGAAACAAAGAAGAAAGACGACTTGGAATCAATCAAGAAGAGATATAGATTCCTTTCTTCATTTCCTCCTTGCATTCTTGCTTGAAACATTGCTTTCTTGGTCAACCAGAAAGAAGTCAACTGAGCTTCTTGACTTTTCTTTCTTCGTCGCTTGTTCTTGGCTACTTTTTTGAATCAAGATCGTAGTCAAGAAAACATCTTGATTGTGCCCATGGTTGCGATTGACCAAGGTAGAAGTCAAGAAAGAACAAATAGGAGAAGAAACGACGATGAGAGGAAGAAACAAAGAAGAATCACGACTTGGAATCAATCAAGAAGGGATCTTGATTCCTTTCTTCATTTCCTGCTTGCTTTCTTGCTTGAAACATTGGTTTCTTGGTCAATAAGAAGGAAGTCAACTAAGCTTCTTGACTTCTTCTTTTTGGTCGCTTGTTCTTGGCTGTTTTCTTGAATCAAGATCGCAATCAAGAAAGCAACTTGATTGCGCTCGTGGTTGTGATTGACGAAGGTAGAACTCAAGAAAGAACAAAGAGGACAAGAAACGACCATAAGAGAAAGAAACAAAGAATAAACACTGCTTGGAATCAATCAAGAAGGGATCTTGATTCCTTTCTTCACTTCCTCCTTTCTTTCTTGCTTGAAAGATTCCTTCCTTAGTCAACAAGAAAGAAGTCAAATGAGCTTCTTGACTTCTTCTTTCTTGGTCTCTTGTTCTTGACTGCTTTCTTGAATCAAGATCGCAATCAAGAAAGCATCTTGATTGTGCTCGTGGTTGCAATTGACCAAGGTAGAAGTTAAGAAAGAACAAACAGGACAAGGAACGACCTTGAGATAAAGAAACAAAGAAGAAACACGATTTGGAATCAATCAAGAAGGGATCTAGATTCCTTTCTTCATTTCCTCCTTGCTTTCTTGCTTGAAAAATTGCTTTTTTGGTGAACCAGAAATAAGTCAACTGAGCTTCTTGACTTTTTCTTTCTTGGTCGCTTATTCTTGGCTGCTCTCTTGAATCAAGATCGTAGTCAAGAAAACATGTTCATTGTGCCCATGGTTGCGATTGACCAAGGTAGAAGTCAAGAAAGAAGAAAGAGGAGAAGAAACGACGATGAGAGGAAGAAACAAAGAAGAATCACGACTTGGAATCATGCAAGAAGGGATCTTGATTCCTTTCTTCATTTCCTACTCGCTTTCTAGCTTGAAACATTGCTTTCTTGGTCATCAAGAAAAAGTCAACTGAGCTTCTTGACTTTTTCTTTCTTGGTCGCTTATTCTTGACTGCTTTCCTGTATCAAGATCGTAATCAAGAAACATCTTAATTGCGCCCGTGGTTGCGATTGACCAAGGTAGAACTCAAGAAAGAACAAAGAAGACAAGAAACGACGATGAGAGAAAGAAACAAAGAAGAATCACGGCTTGGAATCATTCAAGAAAGGATCTTGATTCCTTTCTTCATTTCCTACTTGCTTTCTCGCTTGAAACATTGCTTTCTTGGTCATCAAGAAAAAGTCAACTGAGCTTCTTGACTTCTTCTTTCTTGGTCGCTTGTTCTTGACTGCTTTCCTGTATCAAGATCGTAATCAAGAAACATCTTGATTACGCCCGTGGTTGCGATTGACCAAGGTAGAACTCAAGAAAGAACAAAGAAGACAAGAAACGGCTATGAGAGAGAGAAATAAAGCAGAAACACTACTTAGGAATCAATCAAGAAGGGATCTTGATTCCTTTCTTCATTTCCTCCTTGCTTTTTTGCTTGAAACATTGCTTTCTTGGTCAAAAAGAAAGAAGTTAACTGAGCTTCGTAACTTCATCTTTGTTGGTCGCTTGTTCATGGCTGCGTTCTTGAATCAAGATCACAATCCAGAAACATCTTCATTGTGGCCATGGTTGCGATTGACCAAGGTAGAAGTCAAGAAAGAACAAAGAGGACAACAAACGACTATGAGATAAAGAAACAAGGAATAAACACAGCTTGGAATCAATCAAGAAAGGATCTTCATTCCTTTCTTCATTTCCTCGACGCTTTCTTGTCTGAAACGTTGCTTTCTTGGTCAACAAGAAAGAAGTCAACTGAGCTTCTTGACTTCTTTCTTGATCACTTGTTCTTGGCTAGTTTCTTGAATCAAGATCGCAGTCAAGAAACATCTTGATTATACCCATGGTATTGATTGACCAAGGTAGAAGTCAAGAGAGAACAAAAAGGAGCAGAAACGACCATGAGATGAAGAAACAAAGAAGAAACACGGCTTGGAATCAATTAAGAAGGGATCTTGATTCCTTTCTTCATTTTCTCCTTACTTTCTTGCTTGAAACATTGCTTTCTTGGTGAACAAGCAAGAAGTCAACTGAGCTTCTTGACTTCTTCTTTCTTGATCCCTTGTTCACGACTACTTTCTTGAATCAAGATCGCAATCAAGAAAACATCTTGATTGTGCCCGTGGTTGCGATTGACCAAGGTAGAACTCAAGAAAGAACAGAGAGGACAAGAAACAACCATGAGAGAAAGAATCAAAGAAGAAACACGGCTTGCAATCAATCAAGAAGGCATCTCGATTCCTTTCTTCTTTTCCTCCTTGCTTTCTTGCTTGAAACATTACTATGTTCGTCAACAAGAAAGAAGTGAACTGAGCTTCTTGACTTTTTCTTTCTTGGTCGCTTGTTCATGGCTAGCTTTCTTGAGTCAAGATCGCAATCAAGAAAGCATCTTCATTGTGCCCATGGTTGCGATTGTCCAAGGTAGAAGTCAAGAAAGAACAAAGAGGATAAGAAATGACCATGAGATAAAGAAACAAAGAAGAAACACTGCTTAGAATCAATCTAGAAGGGATCTTGATTCCTTTCATCTTTTCCTCCTTACTTTCTTGCTTGAAACATTGCTTTCTTGGTCAACAAGAAAGAAGTCAACTGAGTGTCTTGACTTCATCTTTCTTGGTCGCTTGTTCATGACTGCTTTCTTGAATCGAGATGGTAATCAAGAAAGCATCTTGATGTGCTCGTGGTTGCGATTGACCAAGGTAGAACTCAAGAAAGAACAAAGAGGACAAGAAACAACCATGAGAGAAAGAATCAAAGAAGAAACATAGCTTGCAATCAATCAAGAAGGCATCTCGATTCCTTTCTTCTTTTCCTCCTTGCTTTCTTGCTTGAAACATTGGCTTGTTGGTCAACAAGAAAGAAGTCAACTGAGCTTCTTGACTTCTTCTTTCTTGGTCGCTTGTTCATGGCTGCTTTCTTGAATTAAGATCGCAATCAAGAAACCATCTTCATTGTGCCCATGGTTGCGATTGAGCAAGGTTGAAGTCAAGAAAGAACAAAGAGGACAACAAACGACTATGAGATAAAGAAACAAAGAATAAACATAACTTGGAATCAATCAAGAAGGGATCTTCATTCCTTTCTTCATTTCCTCCACGCTTTCATGTCTGAAACATTGCTTTGTTAGTCAACAAGAAAGAAGTCAACTCAGCTGCTTGACTTCTTCTTTCTTGATCACTTGTTCTTGGCTTCTTTCTTGAATCAAGATCGCAGTCAAGAAAACATGTTGATTGTGCGCTTGGTTCTGATTGACCAAGGTAGAAGTCAAGAAAGAACAAAGAGGAGCAGAAATGACCATGAGATGAAGAAACAAGGAAGAAACAGGGCTTGGAATAAATCAAGAATGGTTCTTGATTCCTTTCATCATTTCCTCCTTGCTTTCTTGCTTGAAACATTGCTTTGTTGGTCAACAAGATAGAAGTCAATTAAGGTTCTTGACTTCTTCTTTCTTGGTTGCTTGTTATTGATTGCTTTCCTGTATCAAGATCGTAATCAAGAAAGCATCTTGATTGCGCCCGTGGTTGCGATTAACCAAGGTAGAAATCAAGAAAGAACAAAGAAGACAAGAAACGACCATGAGAGAAAGAAACAAAGAAGAAACATGATTTAGGAATTAATCAAGAAGGGATCTTGATTCCTTTCATCATTTCCTCCTTGCTTTCTTGCTTGAAACATTGCTTTCTTGGCCAACAAGAAAGAAGTCTACTCAGCTTCTTGACTTATTCTTTCTTGGTCGCTTGTTCATGGCTGCTTTTTTGAATCAAGATCGCAATCAACAAAGTATCTTGATTGTTAACATGGTTGCGATTGACCAAGGTAGAAGTCAAGAAAGAACAAAGAGGACAACAAATGACCATGAGATAAAGAAACAAAGAAGAAACACGGCTTGGAATCTATCAAGAAGGGATCTTGATTCCTTTCTTCATTTCCGCCTTGCTATCTTACTTGAAACATTGCCTCCTTGGTCAACAAGAAAGAAGTCAATTGAGCTTCTTGACTTCTTCTTTCTTGGTCGGTTGTTCTTGGCTGCTTTCTTGAATCAAGATCGCAATCAAGAAAGCATCTTGATTGTGCCTGTGGTTGCAATTGACCAAGGTAGAAGTCAAGAAAGAACAAACAGGACAAGAAACGACATTGAGATAAAGAAATAAAGAAGAAACGCGACTTGGAATCAATCGAGAAGGGATCTAGATTCCTTTCTTCATTTCCTCCTTGCTTTCTTGCTTGTAACATTGCTTTCTTGGTCAACCAGAAATAAGTCAATTGAGCTTCTTGACTTCTTCTTTCTTGGTCGCTTGTTCTTGACTGAGGTTGAACTAAAGAAAGAACAAAGAGGACAAGAAACGACCATAATAGAAAGAAACAAAGAACAAACATAGCTAGTAATCAATCAAGAAGGGATCTTGATTCCTTTCTTCATTTCTTCCTTGCTTTCTTTCTTGAAACATTGCCTCCTTGGTCAACTAGAAAGAAATCAACTGAGCTTCTTGACTTCTTTTTGGTCGCTTATTCTTGACTACTTTCTTGAATCAAGATCACAATAAAGAAAGCAACTTGATTTTGCTCGTGGTTCCGATTGACCAAGGTAGAACTCACTAAAGAACATAGAGGACAAGAAACGACCATGAGAGAAAGAAACAAAGAAGAAATACGACGTGGAATCAATCAAGAAGGGATCTTGATTATTTTCTTCATTTCCTCCTTGCTTTCTTGCTTGAAGCATTGCCTTCTTTGTCAAAAAGAAAGAAGTAAACTAAGCTTCTTGACTTCTTCTTTCTTGGTCGCTTATTCTTGACTGCTTTCTTGAATCAAGATCGCAATCAAGAAATCATCTTGATTAGGCCCGTGGTTGCAATTGACCAACGTAGAACTCAAGAAAGTACAAAGAGGACAACAAACGACCATGAGAGAAAGAAGCAAAGAAGAAACACGTCTTGGAATCAATCAAGAAGGGATCTTGATTCCTTTCTTCATTTCTTCCTTGCTTTCTTACTTGAAACATTGCCTCCTTGGTCAACAAAAAAGTAGTCAACTGAGCTTCTTGACTTCTTCTTTTTGGTCGCTTGTTCTTGACTGCTTTCTTGAATCAAGATCACAATCAAGGAAGCAACTTGATTGCACCCATATTTGTGATTGACCAAGGTAGAACTCAAGAAAGAATAAAGAGGACAAGAAACGGCCATGAGAGAAAGAAACAAAGAAGAAGCACGACTTAGAATCAATCAAGAAGGGATCTTGATTCCTTTCTTCATTTCCTCCATGCTTTCTTGCTTGAAACATTGCTTTCTTGGTCAACAAGAAAGAAGTCTACTAAGCTTCTTGACTTCTTCTTTGTTTGTCACTTGTTCTTGGCTATTTTGTTGAATCAAGATCGCAATCAAGAAAGCATCTTGGTAGTCCCCATGGTTGCGATTGACCAAGGTAGAAGTCAAGAAAGAACAAAGAGGACAAGAAACGACCATGAAAGAAAGAAACAAAGAAGAAACACGGCTTGGAATCATTCAAGAAGGGATCTTGATTCCTTTCTTCATTTCTTCCTTGCTTTCTTGCTTGAAACATTGCCTCCTGGTGAACAAGAAAGTAGTCAACTGAGCTTCTTGACTTCTTCTTTTTAGTCACTTCTTCTTGACTGCTTTCTTAAATCAGGATCACAATCAAGAAAGCAACTTGATTGCGCCCGTATTTGCGATTGACCAAGGTAGAAGTCAAGAAAGAATAAAAAGGACAAGAAATGACCATGAGAGAAAGAGACAAAGAAGAAACACGACTTATAATCAATCAAGAATGGATCTTGATTCCTTTCTTCATTTCCTCCTTGCTTTCTTGCTTGAAACATTGCTTTCTTAGTCAACAAGAAAGAAGTCAACTAAGCTTCTTGACTTCTTCTTTGTTTGTCGCTTGTTCTTGGCTACTTTCTTGAATCAAGATCGCAATCAAGAAAGCATCTTGATTGTCCCCATGGTTGCAATTGACCAAGGTAGAAGTGAAGAAAGAACAACGGGGACAAGAAACGACCATGAGATAAAGAAACAAACAAGAAACACGTCTTGGAATCAATCAAGAAGGGATCTTGATTCCTTTCATCATTTCCTCCTTGCTTTCTTACTTGAAACATTGCTTTCTTGGTCAACAAGAAAGAAGTCAACTGAGCTTCTTGACTTCTTCTTTCTTGGTCGCTTGTTCTTGACTGCTTTCCTGTACCAAGATCGCAATCAAGAAAGCATCTTGATATCGCCCGTGGTTGCGATTGACCATGGTAGAACTGAAGAAAGAACAAATAGGACAAGAAATCACCATAAGAGAAAGAAAAAAAGAAGAAGCACGACTAGGAATCAATCAAGAAGGGATCTTCATTCCTTTCATCAATTCCTCCGTACTTTCTTGCTTGAAACATTACTTTCTTGGTCAACAAGAAAGAAGTCTACTTAGCTTCTTGACTTCTTCTTTCTTTGCCTCTTGTTCTTGGCTGCTTTCTTGAATCAAGATCGCAATCAAGATAGCATCTTGATTGTCACCATGGTTGCGATTGACCAAGGTAGAAGTCAAGAAAGCACAAAAAGGACAAAAATGACCATGAGATAAAGAAACAAAGAAGAAACACGGCTTAGAATCAATCAAGAACGGATCTTCATTCCTTTCTTCATTTCCTCCTTGCTTTCTTTCTTTAAACATTGCTTTCTTGGTTAACAAGAAAGAAGTCAATTGAGCTTCTTAACTTCTTCTTTCTTGGTCGCTTGTTCCTGACTGCTTTTCTGTATCAAGATCGCAATCAAGAAAGCATCTTGATATCGCCCGTGGTTGCGATTGACCAAGGTAGAACTGAAGAAAGAACAAAGAGGACAAGAAACGACCACAAGAGAAAGAAACAAAGAAGAAGCACGGCTACGAATCAATCAAGAAGGGATATTGATTCCTTTCTTAATTTCTTCCTTGCTTTCTTGCTTGAAACATTATTTTCTTGGTCAACCAGAAAGAAGTAAACGAAGATTCTTGACTTCTTCCTTCTTGGTCGATTATTCTCGACTGCTTTCTTGAATCAAGATCGTAATCAAGAAAGCATCTTGATTATGACCGTGGTTGCAATTGACCAAGGTAGAACTCAAGAAACAACAAAGAGGACAAGAAATGACCATGAGAGAAAGAAACAAAGAAGAAACACGGCTTGGAATGAGTCAAGAAGGGATCTTGATTCCTTTCATCATTTCCTCCTTGCTTTCTTGCTTGAAACATTACTTTCTTGGTCAATAAGAAAGAAGTCTACTGAGCTTCTTGACTTCTTCTTTCTTTGTCGCTTGTTCTTGGCTACTTTCTTGAATCAAAATCGAAATCAAGAAATCATCTTGATTGTGCCCGTGGTTGCGATTGACCAAGGTAGAAGTAAAGAAAGAACAAAGAGGATAAGAAACAACCATGAGAGAAAGAATCAAAGAAGAAACACGGCTTGCAATCAATCAAGAAGGCATCTCTATTCCTTTCTTATTTTCCTCCTTGCTTTCTTGCTTGAAACATTGCTTCGTTGGTCAACAAGAAAGAAGTCAACTGAGCTTCTTGAGTTCTTCTTTCACGGTTACTTGTTCATGGCTGCTTTCTTGAATCAAGATCGCAATCAAGAAAGCATATTCATTGTGCCCATGGTTGCGATTGACCAAGGTAGAAGTAAAGAAAGAACAAAGAGGACAAGAAACGACCATGAGAGAAAGAAACAAAGAAGAAACATGGCTTGGAATCAATCAAGATGGGATCTTGATTCCTTTATTCATTTCCTCCTTGCTTTCTTGCCTGAAACATTGCTTCATTGGTCAACAAGAAAGAAGTCAATTGAGCTTCTTGACTTCTTCTTTCATGGTTGCTTTTTCATGGCTGCTTTATTGAATCAAGATCGCAATCAAGAAAGCATCTTCATTGTACCTATGGTTGCGATTGACCAAGGTAGAAGTTAAGAAAGAAAAAAGAGGATAAGAAACGACCATGAGAGAAAGAAACAAAGACGAAACACGGCTTGGAATCAATCAATAAGGGATCTTGATTCCTTTCTTCATTTCTTCCTTGCTTGTTTACTTGAAACATTGCCTCCTTGGTCAAAAAGAAAGTAGTCAACTGAGCTTCTTGACATCTTCTTTTTGGTCGCCTGTTCTTCACTGCTTTCTCGAATCAAGATCACAATCAAGAAACCAACTTGATTTCGCCCGTGGTTGCGATTGACCAAGGTAGAACTCAGGAAAGAATAAAAAGGATAAGAAACAACCATTAGAGAAAGAAACAAAGAAGAAACACAACTTGGAATCAATCAAGAAGGAATCTTGATTCCTTTCTTCATTTCCTCCCTGCTTTCTTACTCAAAACATTGCTTTCTTGGTCAACCAGAAATAAGTAAACTAAGCTTCTTAACTTCTTCATTCTTGGTCGCTTGTTCTTGACTGCTTTCTTGAATCAAGATCACTATCAAGAAAGCAACTTGATTTCACCCGTGGTTGCGATTGACCAAGGTAGAACACAAAAAAGAATAAAGAGGACAAGAAACGACCATGAGAGAAAGAAACAAAGAAGAAACACGACTTGGAATCAATCATGAACGGATCTTGATTCCTTTATCCATTTCCTCCTTGCTTTCTTACTTGAAACATTGCTTTCTTGGTCAACTAGAAAGAAGTAAACTAAGCTTCTTGACTTCTTCTTTCTTGGTCGCTAGTTCTTGACTGCATTCTTGAATCAATATCGCAATCAAGAAATCATCTTGATTGTGCCCGTGGTTGCGATTGACCAAGGTAGAACTCAAGAAAGAACAAAGAGGACAAGAAATAACCATGAGAGAAAGAATCAAAGAGGAAACATGGCTTGCAATCAATCAAGAAGGCATCTTGATTCCTTTCTTATTTTCCTCCTTGCTTTCTTGCTTGACACATTGCTTCGTTGGTCAACAAGAAAGAAGTCAACTGAGCTTCTTGACTTCTTCTTTCATGGTTGCTTGTTCACGGCTGGCTTTCTTGAATCAAGATCGCAATCAAGAAAGCATCTTCATTATGCCCATGGTTGCGATTGACCAAGGTAGAAGTAAAGAAAGAACAAAGAGGACAAGAAACGACCATGAGATAAAGAAATAAAGCAGAAACATGGCTTGGAATCAATCAAGAAGGGATCTTGATTCCTTTATTCAATTCCGCCTTGCTTTCTTGCTTGAAACATTGCTTCGTTAGTCAACAAGAAAGAAGTCAACTGAGCTTGTTGACTTCTTCTTTCATGGTTGCTTTTTCATGGCTGCTTTATCGAATTAAGATCGCAATCAAGAAAGCATCTTCATGGTGCCCATGGTTGCGATTGACCAAGGTAGAAGTCAAGAAAGCAGAAAGAGGATAAGAAACGACCATGATAAAAAGAAACAAAGAAGAAACACGGCTTGGAATCAATCAAGAAGGGATCTGGATTCCTTTCTTAATTTTGTCCTTGCTTTCTTACTTGAAACATTGCTTTCTTGGTCAACCATAAAGAGGTAAACTAAGAATCTTCACTTTTTCCTTCTTGGTCGCCTGTTCTCGACTCCTTTCTTGAATCAAGATCGCAATCAAGAAAGCATCTTGATTGTGACCGTGGTTGCGGTTGACCAAGGTAGAACTCAAGAAACAACAAAGAGGACAAGAAACGACCATGAGAGAAAGAAACAAAGAAGAAACATGGCTTGGAATCAGTCAAGAAGGGATCTTGATTCCTTTCATAATTTCCTCCTTGCTTTCTTGCTTGAAACATTACTTTCTTGGCCATCAAGAAAGAAGTCTACTGAGCTTCTTGACTTCTTCTTTCTTTGTCGCTTGTTCCTGGCTGCTTTCTTGAATCAAATTCGTAATCAAGAAAGTATCTTGATTGTCCCCATGGCTGCGATTGACCAAGGTAGAAGTCAAGAAAGAACAAAGAGGATAAGAAACGACCAGAAGAAAAAGAAACAAAGAAGAAACATGGCTAGGAATCAATCAAGAAGGGATCTTGATTCCTTTCTTTATTTCTTCCTTGCTTGTTTACTTGAAACATTGCCTCCTTGGTCAACAAGAAAGTAGTCAACTGAGCTTTTGACATCTTCTTTTTGGTCACCTGTTCTTGACGGCTTTCTTGAATCAACATCACAATCAAGAAACCAACTTGATTTCGCCCATGGTTGCGATTGACCAAGGTAGAACTCAAGAAAGAATAAAAAGGACAAGAAACGACCATGAGGGAAAGAAACAAAGAAGAAACACGACTTGGAATCAATCAAGAAAGGATCTTGATTCCTTTCTTCATTTGCTTCTTGCTTTCTTACTTGAAACATTGCTTTCTTGGTCAACCAGAAAGAAGTAAACTAAGCTTTCTTGACTTCTTCTTTCTTTGTCACTTGTTCTTGACAGCTTTCTTAAATCAAGATCACTATCAAGAAAGCAACTTGATTTCACCCGTGGTTGCGATTGACCAAGGTAGAACTCAAGAAAGAATAAAGAGGACAAGAAACGACCATGAGAGAAAGAAACAAAGAAGAAACACGACTTGGAATCGATCAAGAACGGATCTTGATTCCTTTCTCCATTTCCTCTTTTCTTTCTTAGTTGAAACATTGTTTTCTTGGTCAACCAGAAAGAAGTAAACTAAACTTCTTGACTTTTTCGTTCTTGGTCGCTTGTTCTTGACTGCATTCTTGAATCAATATCGCAATCAAGAAATCATCTTAATTGTGCCCGTGGTTGCGATTGACCAAGGTAGAACTCAAGAAAGAACAAAAAGGACAAGGAACAACCATGAGAAAAAGAATCAAAGAAGAAACACGGCTTGCAATCAATCAAGAAGGCATCTTGATTCCTTTCTTATTTTCCTCCTTGCTTTCTTGCTTGAAGCATTGCTTCGTTGGTCAACAAGAAAGAAGTCAACTAAGCTTCTTGATTTCTTCTTTCATGGTTGCTTGTTCGTGGCTGCTTTCATTAATCAAGATCGTAATCAAGAAAGCATCTTCATTGTGCCCATGCTTGCATTTGACCAAGGTAGAAGTAAAGAAAGAACAAAGAGAACAAGAAACGACCATGAGATAAAGACACAAAGAAGAAACACAGATTGAAATCAGTCTAGAGGGGATCTTTATTCCTTTAATCATTTCCTCCTTACTTTCTTGCCTGAAACATTGCTTTCTTGGTCAACAAGAAAGAAGTCTACAGAGCTTCTTGACTTCTTCTTTCTTTGTCTCTTGTTCTTAGCTGCTTTCTTGTATTAGGATCGCAATCAAGAAAGCATCTTGATTGTCCCCATGGTTGCGATTGACCAAGGTAGAAGTCAACAAAGCACAAAGAGGACAAGAAATGACCATGAGATAAAGAAACGAAGAAGAAACACGGCTTGGAATCAATCAAGAAGGGATCTTTATTCCTTTCTTCGTTTCCTCCTTGCTTTCTTGCTTGAAACATTGATTTCTTGGTTAACAAGAAAAAAGTCAACTGAGCTTCTTGACTTCTTCTTTCTTGGTTGCTTGTTCATGGTTTGCTTTCTTGAATCAAGATCGCAATCAAGAAAGCATCTTCATTGTGCCCATGGTTGCGATTTACCAAGTTAGAAGTCAAGAAAGAACAAAGAGGACAAGAACCGACCATGAGATAAAGAAACAAAGAAGAAACACGGCTTAGAATTATTCAAGAAGGGATCTTGATTCCTTTCATCATTTCCTCCTTGCTTTCTTGCTTGAAACATTGCTTTCTTGGTCAACAAGAAAGAAGTCAACTGAGCTTCTTGACTTCTTCTTTCTTGGTCGCTTGTTCTTGACTGCTTTCCTCTATCAAGATCGCAATCAAGAAAGCATCTTGATTGCGCCCGTGGTTGCGAATGACATAGGTAGAACTCAAGAAAGAACAAAAAGGACAAGAAACGACCATGACAGAAAGAAACAAAGAAGAAATACGACTTGGAATCAATCAAGAAGGGATCTTGATTCCTTTCATCATTTCCTCCTTGCTTTCTTGCTTGAAACATTGCTTTCTTGGTCAACCAGAAAGAAGGGATCTTGTTGACTTCTTCTTTCTTGGTCGCTTGTCCTTGACTGGTTTCTTGAATCAAGATCGCAATCAAGAAAGCATCTTGGTTGTCCCCGTGGTGGCGATTTACCCAGGTAGAAGTCAAGAAAGAACAAAGAGGACAAGAAATGACCATGAGACAAAGAAACACGGCTTGGAATCAATCAAGAAGGTATCTTGATTCCTTTATGCATTTCCTCCTTGCTTTATTCCTTGAAACATTGCTTCGTTGGTCAACAAGAAAGATGTCAACTGAGCTTCTTGACTTTTTCTTTCATGGTTGCTTGTTCATGGCTGCTTTACTGAAGAAAGATCGCAATTAAGAAAGCATCTTCATTTTGTCCATGGTTGCGATTGACCAAGGTAGAAGTAAAGAAAGAACAAAGAGGACAAGAGACGACCTTGAGATAAATAGACAGAGAAGAAACACGACTTGGAATCAGTCAAGAGGGGATCTTGATTCCTTTCATCAATTCATCCTTACTTGCTTGCTTGACACATTGCTTACTTGGTCAACAAGAAAGAAGTCTACTGAGCTTCTTGACTTCTTCTTTCTTTGTCGCTTGTTCTTGGCTTCTTTCTTGAATCAAGATCGCAATCAAGAAAGCATCTTGATTGTCCCCATGGTTGTGATTGACCAAAGTAGAAGTAAAGAAAGAACAAAGAGGACAAGAGACGACCTTGAGATAAAGAAACAAAGAAGAAACACGGCTTGGAATCAGTCAAGAGGGGATCTTAATTCCTTTCACCAATTCCTTCTTACTTTCTTGCTTGAAACATTGCTTTCTTGGTCAACATGACAGAACTCTACTGACCTTCTTGACTTCTTCTTTCTTTGTCACTTGTTCTTGGCTGCTTTCTTGAATCAAGATCGCAAGAAAGCATCTTCATTGTCCCCATGGTTGTAATTGACCAAGGTAGAAATCAAGAAAGCACAAAGAGGACAAGAAATGACCTTGAGATAAAGAACAAAGAGGAAACACCGCTTGGAATCAATCAAGAAGGGATCTTCATTCCTTTCTTCATTTCCTCCTTGCTTTCTTACTTGAAACATTGCCTCCTTGGTTAATAAGAAAAAAGCCAACTATGCTTCTTGACTTCTTCTTTCTTGGTCGCTTGTTCATGGCTGGCTTTCTTGAATCCAGATCGCAATAAAGAAAGCATCTTCATTGTGACCATGGTTGCGATTGACCAAGGTAGAAGTCAAGAAAGAACAAAGAGGACAAGAAACGACCATGAGATAAATAAGCAAAGAAGAAACACGACTTAGAATCAATCAAGAAGGGATCTTGATTCCTTTCATCATTTCGTCCTTGCTTTCTTGCTTGAAACATTGCTTTCTTGGTCAACAAGAAAGAAGTCAACTTAGCTTCTGGACTTCTTCTTTCCTGGTCGCTTGTTCTTGACTGCTTTCCTGTATCAAGATCGCAATCAACAAAGAATCTTGATTTCGCCCTTGGTTGTGATTGACCAAGGTAGAACTCAAGAAGGAACAAAGAGGACAAGAAATGACCATAAGAGAAAGAAACAAAGAAGAAACACAGCTAGGAATCAATCAAGAAGGTATCTTGATTCCTTTCTTCATTTCTTCCTTGCTTTCTTTCTTGAAACATTGCCTCCTTGGTCAACAAGAAAGAAGTCAACTAAGCTTCTTTACTTCTTCTTTTTGGTCGCTTGTTCTTGACTGTTTTGTTGAATCAAGATCGCAATCATGAAAGCAACTTGATTGCGGCCGTGGTTGCGATTGACCAAGGTAGAACTCAAGAAAGATCAAAGAGGAAAAGAAACTACCATGAGAGAAAGAAACAGAGAAGAAACACGGCTTGAAATCAATCAAGCAGGGATCTTGATTCCTTTCTTCATTTCCTCCTTTCTTTCTTGCTTGAAACATTGATTTCTTCGTCGACCAGAAAGAAGTAAACTAAGCTTCTTGACTTCTTCTTTCTTGGTCAGTTGTTCTTGACTGCTTTCTTGAATCAAGATCACAATCAAGAAAGCATTTTGATTGTCCCCGTGGTGGAGATTGACCCAGGTAGAAGTCAAGAAAGAATAAAGAGGACAAGAAACGACCATGAGATAAAGAAACAAAGAAGAAACACGGCTTGGAATCAATCAAGAAGGGATCTTGATTTCTTTTTTCATTTCCTCCTTACTTTCTTGCTTGAAACATTGCTTCGTTGGTCAACAAGAAAGAAGTCAACTGAGCTTCTTGACTTCTTCTTTCATGGTTGCTTCTTCATGGTTGCTTTCTTGAATCAAGATCGAAATCAAGAAAGCATCTTCAATGTGCCCATGGTTGCGATTGACCAAGGTAGCAGTAAAGAACGAACAAAGACGATAAGAGACGACAATGAGATAAAAAAAATAAAGAAGAAACACGGCTTGCAATTAGTGAAGAGGGGATCTTGATTCCTTTCATCAATTCCTCCTTACTTTCTTGCTTGAAACATTGCTTTCTTGGTCAACAAGATAGAAGTCTACTGACCTTCTTGGCATCTTCTTTCTTTGTCACTTGTTCTTGTCTGCTTTCTTGAATTAAGATCACAATCAAGAAAGCCTTGATTATCCCCATGGTTGCGATTGACCAAGGTAGAAGTCAAGAAAGCACAAAGAGGATAAGAAATGACCATGAGATAAAGAAACAAAGAAGAAACACAGCTAGGAATCAATCAAGAAGGGATCTTGATTCCTTTCTTCATTTCTTCCTTGCTTTCTTGCTTGAAACATTGCCTCCTTGGTCAACAAGAAAGAAGTTAACTAAGCTTCTTGACTTCTTCTTTTTGGTTGCTTGTTCTTGGCTGCTTTCTGTTAGGTTCTAAGACCTTGGACGATGTCCAACCCCTCGAATTTCGGTTTTGATGATAACAACTAAAGGATAAATTTTGAAGTATCTAATGATCTAGTTTGAGTGTTATAGGATTTACGTCGTCCAATTCCGCAATGGTATTGTATCTCTCAAACCTCGACTTTATGTTTTAATAAGAAAAACGTCCAAATTTGTTTTGTAAGAATTCTACAGGCAGCGTCCAATGCTCCTGTGAGAGCAAGCGTCCAATGACTATATAACCCACTCTGTAGTTTCTATCTTAAAATAATATTATAAGGAAATACGTTTCCAATGTTGATTCTATATAATGCAACGATTATTCTCTCACATTTTAATATGTCATTCTATTTGATTTTTCGAATAGTATTGAACAGGAAAAGAAGAAGCTTCTCTCTGCAGAAAAAGTACAAGTAGGAGAGGCGCTATATGTACGGCTGTCTCCTCTATCTCTCCACCCTAAGTCAAAACGTGACAACGGTCACATGCTTTGGAGAGAACCGCTCTTGGCAAAGGAACAGATCCCACAACGGATACCTTTCAACAAGCTGCCTATAAATAGAGGAATGAGCTCATGTATCAGACTGACGAAAAATTTATAAAGAGCTGAATCTCTGTCAAAACGACTAGACGATCAATACTTAAGCAAAACAAGCTTTCTTCTTAGCTTTGCTAAGCGATTCTGTATATTCGTGTTTATTGTAATATCCTCTCTGTGAGAGTTAGTCTTACTTTCTATACTCAAACAATTCTGTTTGGAAAGCTAGGAGTGACTTAGTGTTAAAGAATACTTGGGTTTGTGTTTAATCTCAAGGGGAGATTAAAGGTGTGCCAAGAGTGGCCTAGAGAATACTTGTAGCCAGAAGTGGCAAGGTTAGAATACTTGAGAGTAATCATATCTTGATTAGTAGAACCCTTCAAAAGTTTTTGAAGGAGAACTGGACGTAGCTCAGTTGAGTGAACCAGTATAAAACTAAGTGTTCTATTCTCTCTCTTTCTAGCTTATTTGCATATCTATTAAACTATCTCTTCAACATACTACGAAAGTGTTTCTTTACACATTTTATCTACGATTATCTTTTACGTGTGTTCTAACGAAAAACAAGAAAAAGCAGTTTCATTGGACTGTTGCTTTTGAACTACTGGACGATAGCATAATCTTCTGTTTTACTAAGTTCTTGTAAAACTTAAGATATAATATCTTCACATTAGTTAAAGTTTTTCAAAGAAATTATAAATACACTATTCAACCCCCCTTCTAGTGTATTTCTCTATATTTCAGTTGGTATCAGAGCTCGACCTCTTGGGTTGAGTACTTAGCAGTACAGAGGAAAGATCCTAAGAAAGATGGAAAATGAAGGACAAGCTGTGAACAGACCACCACTCTTCGAGGGTGTCAAATATGATTATTGGAAACAAAGAATGATAGCATTCTTTGAATCTAGCCATATTGACATGTGGGAAGTTGTGGAGATGGGCGACTATATTCCACTTGATGCGAGCCTCAACGAAATCCCAAAGGCTAGATGGACGGAAGAGCAAAAACAAAGATTTTATCTCAACTCCAGAGCCAGAAACATCATCATGTGTGCACTGAGCGAACAAGAATACAACAAGGTGCACAGTCTCAAAAGCGCAAAACAAATGTGGGACACTCTTGCATTAACGTATGAGGGTTCCACTCAGGTAAAACGTAACAAACTCAGTCTCCTTACTCGTCAATATGAGTTGTTTAGTATGGAAGAAAACGAGGACATACAAAGTATGTTTGGACGGTTTCAAACCATACTAAATGAACTTAGAGCACATGGTAAAGATTACAATAACTATGAACATATTGACAAAATTCTAAGAAGTTTACCTAGGAAATGGAGACCACAGGTTACAGCCTTGAGAACAAAAAAGGAACTGGACGATATGTCCCTAGAAGAATTCGTGGGAACTCTCAAGGTGCATGAACTAGAACTGCATCAAGATAGTGATGGTAAAAAAAATAAGTCTCTGGCGCTCAGCGTCCAGAAGCCAAGGAAAGCATCATCGTCCAAAGCCATGCAAGCTGAAACATCATCAGACGAACAATATGAACTCAGACGAGAATGATGAACTATCCTTTATATCCAAAAGGATACATGCTATGTGGAAGAAGAAAGGTGGATCCAGATGGAGAAACCTAAACAGGAAAGGCTTCAAAGAAAAGAAGGAGAAGAGTCCAATTGTATGCTACGAATGCAAAAAGCTAGGACACTTCAAATCAGAATGCCCAGATCTCGACAAAAGCAAGGACAAGAAGAAGAAATTCTTCAGCAAAGGAAAGGGCAAGAAAGTTCTGATGTCCACATGGGAAGACCTGGACGATGACTCATCATCGGACGATGGAGAAGAAGAGGAAGCACGCATATGTCTGATGGCAGACACCTTAACTGACTCTTCTAAACCAGAAGAAGAAGATGAGGTAGATTTTAATGACATAGATTCAATTCAAGAAGCTTATCATGAACTACTTTCAAACTCTTCTATTTTGTCAAAGGCCTATAGAACTTTAAAGAAATAATCCAAATCACTTTCAAAAGAAAAAGAAGCTTTAAAAAAAGTGTTAGACAATTGGAAAGTGAAAAGGAGGATTTACAGAAAAGTTTACAGAGCTCTCAAGGCAAAATGAAATTACAAATATGGAGAGGCGAACTCTCTGGAATGATGCTGCTCGAGCCCATAAATCCTGTGAGGATTCAAGGACTAGAGAAAGAAATCTTTCCATAGAGATTCGAAATCTCAACGCAGAAAACAAAAGGCTAGTTGAGAAGCTTCTGAAAGTTGAAGCAGATACTTCCTTAAGAGGTCAACCACATGATGTTGTAAAACTTCATGAAGAAATTGACAGCCTAAAGAAGGATCTGTCAAACTTTGTCAAGGGCTCTGACAACCTCAAAAATCTTTTAAAATATGAAGGTTGTAAGAGACCAAATGACAGGTCAGGACATGGATATAAGGGAAAGAAATACATTCATGATGAGGAAACAGATGTTTGCTACTTCTGTGGGAAACCTGGACATATAACGTCCAAATGCAGACACCTGCCTAAGAAGGGAGCATTCAATGCCCTTCGAGCTAACAAAAAAGGACCCAAGTCAATCTGGGTACCTAAGGATAAAATTGTTCCTGTTGTAGACATGCTTAACAGCAGGAAAGAAACTCCAATCATGGTACCTGTACAGTGGGTGCTCACATCACATGACAGGAGAAAGGTGTATGTTCCAAAGCCTCCTACCCAAGACTGGTGGGACAGTCACTTTTGGAAGGAATCAGAAAGGGATGATAGCTGGCGTAGGTAAGATTGGTATACCACCCTATCCTTGTATTGATACAGTTCTTTATGTTAAAGGTCTTAAACATAATCTACTTAGCATAAGCCAATTGTGTGACAGTGGATATGATGTTGCCTTTAACAAAGGTGAATGTACAGTCAAAAACTCTGATGGATCCCTTCTCTTTACCGCAAAGAGGCAAGGCAATCTGTATAAAATTAAACTTGGGGAACTATCAAGTCAAAATGTATCATGCCTAGTTTCTGTACAAGAAAATCATTGGTTATGGCATAAAAGACTTGGTCATGCAAGCTTGAGGTTAATCTCAAAGCTGAACAGGCACAACCTCGTAAGAGGACTACCAAGTATGTCATATAAAGATGATCTTCTTTGTAAAGCTTGTCAGAAAGGGAAACAAGTGAAAAGTTCTTTTCAAAGTAAAAATTGTTTCCACTTCTAGACCTCTTGAGCTGTTACATATTGATCTGTTTGGACCCACAAGAACAGCCTCGGTAAGTGGTAAAAGATATGGATTGGTTATAGTGGACGACTATACTAGATGGACATGGGTCTTATTCCTATCCCACAAAGATGAGTCCTTTAAGGCCTTTTATAACCTCTGCAAAAGAGTTCAAAATGAAAAAGGAGTATGCATTACTTCTATCAGAAGTGATCACGGGGGTGAATTCGAAAACGAAAGTTTTCAAAGGTTCTGTGAGGATAATGGTATCCTTCACAACTTCTCAACACCTAGAACACCACAACAGAATGGTGTAGTTGAGAGGAAAAATAGGTCGCTCCAGGAGATGGCCAGAACCATGTTGAATGATAATTCAACCCCTAAACACTTCTGGGCTGAAGCAGTGAATACTGCCTGCTATTTACAAAACAGAATCTATATAAGGCCGATATTGAAAAAGACTCCATATGAATTGTGGAAGGGTAGAAGACCCAACATATCCTACTTCCATCCATTTGGATGTCAATGTTTCATTCTGAACACTAAGGATAACCTGGGAAAATTTGATTCTAAGTGTGATGAAGGAATACTGCTTGGATATTCTGAAACTTCAAAGGCATACAGAGTTTATAACTCTAGAACCTTAGTTGTTGAAGAAGCTATCCATGTGAAGTTTAATGACAACAAGCCTGATAAGGAATTATCAGAGCTGGACAAATCATTTGCATATCTCAGATTGGATGATGCAAGTAAGTCATCAGATTCGTCCAACCATGATGTCTCAGTTGAAGAGTCAAATGCACACTGGACGGTCCAGTCGCAGAACAAAGAGAATCAAATGGACGTAACTGGCAAATGAAGAAACATCATCCACAGGAGCAAATCATTGGAAATCCAAAAGACAGAGTCAAAACCAGATCTTCACTTCAACGACAGCAAGGTCACACAACATTCATATCTCAAATAGAACCTAAGACTGTGGACGATGCCTTAGAAGATGAAGGCTGGGTCAAAGCAATGCAAGAAGAACTTGACCAATTTCAAAAGAACAATGTCTGGAAGCTAGTAGAACTCCCCAACGACAAAGAAGCTGTAGGAGCAAAGTGGGTGTTCAGAAACAAGCTGGACGAAGCAGGTAATGTTGTGAGAAACAAAGCAAGGTTGGTAGCAAAAGGTTACTCACAACAAGAAGGTATAGATTATATTGAAACTTATGCTCCCATTGCACGTCTGGAGGCAATCCACATTCTACTGTCATTTGCAGCTCATAGCAATATGAAGCTATATCAAATGGACGTAAAAAGTGCATTCCTCAATGGACTCATAAAGGAAGAAGTCTATGTGGAACAACCCCCAGGATTTGAATATGATGATTTTCCAAACCATGTTTTTAAACTTAACAAAGCCTTATATGGGTTGAAACAAGCCCCTAGAGCTTGGTATGAAAAACTCAGCACATTTCTGTCAGAAAATGGTTTTTCAAGAGGAAAAGTAGACACTACATTATTTCGCAAAGACTACTCTTCTGATTTTATTATTGCACAAATATATGTTGATGATATCATATTTGGTGCCACTAATGAGTCTCTCTGTGAAGATTTTGCCAAATTAATGCAAACAGAGTTCGAGATGAGCATGATGGGTGAGCTGAAATTCTTCCTTGGACTCCAAATCAAACAAACTGAAAAGGGAATATATATATACATCAGACTAAGTATGTCAAAGAGCTGCTAAAGAAGTACAAGTTGGACGATGCAAAACCAATGAAAACTCCTATGCATCCAACAACAGTACTTGGACTAGACGACAACTCAAAGAAAGTAGATAATACTCTATACAGAGGTATGATAGGATCACTCCTATACCTCACAGCGTCCAGACCTGACACCATGTTCAGCGTATGCTTATGTGGCAGATTTCAATCTGACCCAAGGGAAGTTCACTTAACTGCTGTTAAAAGAATCTTTCGATATCTTGCTGGAACCACTAACCTTGGGTTATATTTCAAAAGGCAGAAAGATTTCAGGCTAATAGGATACTGTGATGCTGATTATGCTGGAGATCGAATTGAAAGAAAAAGCACCAGTGGAGGGTGTCACTTCATCGGTGGTAATCTAGTCTCCTGGACATGCAAGAAGCAAGGAACCATTGCTCTGTCCACTGCTGAAGCAGAGTATATTTCAGCTGCAAAATGCTGTTCTCAAATCTTGTGGATCAAACATCAACTTGAGGACTACAACATATATGAGAGTAACATTCCTATCTTCTGTGATAGTAAAGCTGCCATAGATCTTTCTAAAAATCCCATATTGCATTCAAGGGCCAAACATATAGAGATCAAACATCACTTTATAAGAGACCATGTTCAAAAGGGTACTGTGGAATTACACTTTGTAACCACAGATAATCAGCTTGCTGATATATTCACCAAACCCCTTACTAAAGATAAGTTAATCCTTCTGAGGAACAAACTTGGCATGGACTCTGTAAAGGAATGATTAACATCTACATGATGCGTCCAATAAAATCATAGCGTCCAAAAGACATGTCGTCCAAGGAACATTAGAGTCATGCACATGCATTACATATATTTCACTTAAGTCCAATATGTGGACAATGTTTTTTTTTATCTTAGTTTTTCTTGTTTTGTTCAAATAATCAAAACGGATGGTTTTAAGAGTAAGTATGAGCTAATACTCTATGCTGAGTCACCAAAATGTTAGTAACCGTACACAGTTACCCACATTCTTCGCACGTCTCATCATGGCGGGTTTTATGGCGTCATTTACATTTCAAATATTCAAAAAGCCCAAAACCGTTTCATATCCTCCAAACAAAGCCCAAATATACACTTATCAATTCATCACAGAAAAACACCACCGTATCCATCTTCTCTGAGATTATCATCACCCTAAGCACACACACACACACACACACTCTCTCTCAGAAACCCAAAACCCTATCAGAAAACCTAAAAATCCAAACTTTTCTACCATGTCAAACTCTGCAAACTCAAGCAACTCGGAACTCGACGTCCTCACTTACCCTGAAACCACAGTTGTGTGCCAAGGAGTTGCTACAGTGCACATTGAACACTTCTTCGACATCGAAAAGCTTGAGAAGCTGGGACTGAACCTGAACGAGAGCCTTCTGAAGTGTGGAATCAGAGGCTACTTCAATGAAAACTAGAAAATATTCCTTGAGTTGATCAGAATGTTCTGGAGAAATGCCAAGTTCCAGAGCTCAAGGGAGCTCATGGCCACGGTTCTTGGACGAGAGGTGACACTGTCCACCGAGACCATTGCAAAGGTAACTAGTTGCATTAGGGAGCAGAACCAGTACAGAACAGACTGGGACAAGCAGTACGGCAATTACGTTGCGACCGTGATTTGCAAGACCAAATCCACCAATTCAATAAAGATTGAGTACAGGAACCTGTGTGAGGAAGCAAAAATCTGGCAGCAGGTGTGCAACAAGAGTATCCTGCACAAATCTGGGTATAAGGACTCAGTCACAGACTTACACAAGTTTGTGATATTCCATATTATGGAAGGTATTCCCTTCAATCTCCCTCACACCATTTACGTCAATATCGTGAGAATGATGAAGTCTGTGGGTGGCAATGATGACATTTTCTACGCCGCCCTGATGAACAAGATCTTCTGGGACCAGAAGGTCTATCAACGCTTCTTTGATGAACTGGAAGAAGATGTTTACGAAGCTATTGTGAAGAAAGGGCCAATGGTAGCAACACAACAACTGTTTGGTGAGTCCAACATAAAACCTATGAAGATCAAGCTAACAGCCAAGGTCTTAAGGGACCTGGACGAGGGCACCATCAACAAGCAACGACATGAACAGAGCAAGATCATCTCCAATAATGATGAGAAGAGATTAATCTTCTTGGTATTGGCAAAAAGATCAAAAGGCTGATGGAGGAACAGGAGGGCAGAAGGATCACAGGACAAATGTCTCAGAAGCATGAGGAAGAAGCTGAAAAGGAGAGAAGAACCAAGAAAAGACATGCTGACACATCCACTGCTCAGTTCCCAGCAGAGAAGCGTCCAAGGACTGATGCTTCCAAACCTGCTCAAGCTGAGCAGCGTCCAAAGGCAGCACCAGTAAAGCTTGCTCCAGAAAAGCAAAAGGTTCGGAAGCTTCAACTACTGGACGACTCTGATGATGATGACCAGATCCCAATTGGTCAAATCATGAAGAAGGCAGAGGAGACGGAGGGTCCTCAACAAAAGAAGCAGAAGGTACAACCTGCTAAACCAATTTCCTTTCCTTCTAACGTGCCACGACGAGTAAAGACTCAGGCAGCAAGGCCAAGGAGAATTGCAGTTCTACCAACTTCCTCTCAAGACACCGACAACATATCCACCAGCACCCTACTACCAACAACACCCAGTGCTCCATCCACATCAACAACCCAGCATCCACATCTTCGCTTGGACCTGTCTAAGTTTGTGCGTCCAAGGGATGCATGGAGGGATACCTAGTCCCCATGGACTATACCCCCAAGCAGAAAACAAAAGAAGAAAAAGACAGAGAACGTTTCCCGGTTGCATTCCTTACACGAAATGACCATAATTACTGTAAGAAAAGTGATGTGATCCGGAGGCCTCTACAAGAGCCTTTGAAGCGGCATTTCACTACTGCCTCAGCACCAGAGTGGACGAGGTATGATTACACTCATGTTTCTTCAGCTGTTTATTCTGCTATGCCAGAAGGAGCGATCATCAGCAACCCTCTGCCCAATTGGACGAGAGAAGTGTACCGATACTTGATCCGCATGCCTCATCTTTACTCCTGTCCAACTGGAACTCAGCAAAGAGTGCGTCCAGCAGCAGAAGATCTGCATAAACCAGAGGTGAAGGTTGCCTCTCGATTCACAAAGACGGTTGCGGAGCAGAAAGGGAAGGCTCCAAGAAAAATGAAGGCACCGTCCAAGAAGTCCCTTTTTAACAAGGATATTGAACTGGCTGCAGAGTTGAAGTTGGCCATTAAAGAAAGTCTGGACCCTTCCATAACGAAGCAGCGTCCAGATGTAGGGTGGGTCAAGGATGTTCAAATCTGGACTCCAATCACAAAGTTCCTGCCTCTACCAGCTGGAACTCCAGTGCTAAACTTCCAGCCAGGCGACTATGATGAACTTGGAAAACTTCTGCAACAAATGTATATACCAAACCAAGCCATCGCCTACCCACCAAACCTTCACATAAGCCGCGCCACAGAAATAAAGTTTGTACCAGACAGGGTATGTCCTAGACTACCTTTATATGATGCTGGTCGCAAGAAAGGCTACAAGTTCTACGACATTGAGATGCCAAGCAGGGAAGAGAAAGTTGAAACCCTGCAAAAATCCTCTCATACCTGGGGTCATCTGTTTGACAAGACTGGTAAGCTTACGCGTTCACTCGGAACCTTTGATTCCATTAACTTTTGGCGCCAGATCTTATGGAACGATTCCCAGAAAGCCTCCTCCTCAGGCAGCTCCAAGCATAACTTTGTTCACCCCCCTCATGGTATTGAGGTGCTGCGTCCAGTAAAGACTCACCACTTCTCAGACACCTTTGCCTGCTTTCTGAAAGATTCAGATGATTATCTAGAGTTAATGAAGACATTGCCAAAAATCAGAAGCAACAAAGTGTTTGATCTTCGAACACTGGATCGCACAGAGTTTGTGGAGGAACTCCAAACTCTGCATGAGGAGTACAAAGCAGAAGAAGCCACAGCAGCAGAACAAGCTGGTCTAGAGCAGTTGGCTCTTAAGGAAGCTGAGACCGTAACCATAGAAAAGGAGGATAACGTTGCTAAGTCGAAAGCTACACAGGCAGAGCTGGATGAAGCATCTGCCAAAGTAACAAAGGTGCTAGCTCATCTTGACCTGGACTCATCTGTACCAGTGGACATGGAACACTTTGTCACGTCACATGAAGAACCTACCGTCCAATCTGGAAAGTCCAAGGATGATAGAGAGCTCGCTGTTGAAGCATCCAAGCCAATGGAAGCAACTGCAGCAAAGCCTACTGCTGAAGATATCACCAGCTTCCCCATTGTTGATGCATCTACTGAAGCACATTCGGGCACACGATAACTGGTTCCCATCGGATCTTCAAGTCCAAGGGGCATCCATCCCTTGCGATTTGTTGAACCTCAAGGAGTCTCACAAGATCGTGTTCACGAGATAGTGCAACAGGCTCTGAGGTAACAACAGCTGGAAACCGAAGCAGCTCTTCAAGCTTTTCAGCAAAGGCAACAGGCTGAGGCTGCTCAACATCGTCAGATGCTGCAGAATGCCATCACTGAACAGTTCATGAGTCTCTCCCAGACGCTTGTGAACCAGATTCAAAATACAGCAACCACCTTGCTTGGACAAGTTGCTCATGCAGTTCCACCCGTCCAACCACAACCTCCTCAACCAGCACCACCTATACAAGCGCCACCAGAACAACCACCACCACCACCACAAGAACCACCTCCACAGCCATAAGGTGACCATGATGGTCCAATCATTTTTCCATCTTTCAAACCTTTTTTTTGTTAATGACAAAAGGGGAGAAATTGGAATTTTGATGTCATAGAAGTAAATAGCTAAACACTCTGTATATAAAAATGTTAGCATCTTTATCAAAACATGAGGTGTTTATTTCATAAACTCCGCATCCATATCCTTGATATGTTTTACACTCGGATATCTGTTATACCTGATATATTCTTGCTTTTTATATTTCTCTGTTATCAGATGCATAAGAAATGTTGAACTCAGGGGGAGTACTTCATTTCACATTTATACACTGGCATAACATAATCATCTCTGACTTGATTCATTGTATTCATGTATGATTATGTGACTGTTAACATCAAAATTTACCATTATTTGTCATCATCAAAAAGGGGGAGATTGTTAGGTTCTAAGACCTTGGACGATGTCCAACCCCTCGAATTTCGGTTTTGATGATAACAACTAAAGGATAAATTTTGAAGTATCTAATGATCTAGTTTTAGTGTTATAGGATTTACGTCGTCCAATTCTGCAATGGTATTGTATCTCTCAAACCTCAACTTTATGTTTTAATAAGAAAAGCGTCCAAATGTGTTTTGTAAGAATTCTACAGGCAGCGTCCAATGCTCCTGTGAGAGCAAGCGTCCAATGACTATATAACCCACTCTGTAGTTTCTATCTTAAAATAATATTATAAGGAAATATGTTTTCAATGTTGATTCTATATAATGCAACGATTATTCTCTCACATTTTAATATGTCATTCTATTTGATTTTTTGAATAGTATTGAATAGGAAAAGAAGAAGCTTCTCTCTGCAGAAAAAGTACAAGTAGGAGAGGCGCTATATGTACGGTTGTCTCCTCTATCTCTCCACCCTAAGTCAAAACGTGACAATGGTCACATGCTTTGGAGAGAACCGCTCTTGGCAAAGGAACAGATCCCACAACGGATACCTTTCAACAAGCTGCCTATAAATAGAGGAATGAGCTCATGTATCAGACTGACGAAAAATTTATAAAGAGCTGAATCTCTGTCAAAACGACTAGACGATCAATACTTAAGCAAAACAAGCTTTCTTCTTAGCTTTGCTAAGCGATTCTGTATATTCGTGTTTACTGTAATATCCTCTCTGTGAGAGTTAGTCTTACTTTCTATACTCAAACAATTCTGTTTCGAAAGCCAGGAGTGGCTTAGTGTTAAAGAATACTTGGGTTTGTGTTTAATCTCAAGAGGAGATTAAAGGTGTGCCAGGAGTGGCCTAGAGAATACTTGTAGCCAGAAGTGGCATGGTTAGAATACTTGAGAGTAATCAGATCTTGATTAGTAGAACCCTTCAAAAGTTTTTGAAGGAGAACTGGACGTAGCTCAGTTGAGTGAACCAGTATAAAACTAAGTGTTCTATTCTCTCGCTTTCTAGCTTATTTGCATATCTATTAAACTATCTCTTCAACATACGACGAAAGTGTTTCTTTACACATTTTATCTACGATTATCTTTTACGTGTGTTCTAATGAAAAGCAAGAAAAAGCAGTTTCATTGGACTGTTGCTTTTGAACTGCTGGACGATAGCATAATCTTCTGTTTTACTAAGTTCTTGTAAAACTTAAGATATACTATCTTCACATTAGTTAAACTTTTTCAAAGAAATTATAAATACACTATTCAACCCCCCTTCTAGTGTATTTCTCTATATTTCACTTTCCTTTATCAAGATCGCAATAGAGAAAGCATCTTGATCACGCCCGTGATTGCGATTGACCAAGGTAGAACTCAAGAAAGAACAAAGAGGACAAGAAACGACCACAAGAGAAAGAAGCAAAGAAGAAACACAACTAGGAATCAATCAAAAAGAGATCTTGATTCCTTTCTTCATTTCTTCCTTGCTTTCTTGCTCGAAACATTGTCTCCTTGGTCAACAAGAAAGAAGTCAACTAAGCTTCTTGACTTCTTCTTTTTGGTTTCTTGTTCTTGGCTGCTTTCCTCTATCAAGATCGCAACAGAGAAAGCATCTGGATCACGCTCGTGGTTGCGATTGACCAAGGTAGAACTCAAGAAAGAACAAAGAGGACAAGAAACGACCATAAGAGAAAGAAACAAATAAGACACACGACTAGGAATCAATCAAGAAGCGATCTTGATTGCTTTCTTCTTTTCTTCCATGCATTCTTGCTTGAAACATTGCCTCCTTAGTCAACAAGAAAGAAGTCAACAGAGCTTCTTGACTTCTTCTTTCTTGGTCGCTTATTCATGGTTGGCTTTCTTGAATCACGATCGCAATCAACAAAGCATCTTCATTATGCCCATCGTTGCGATTGACCGAGATAGAATTCAAGAAATAACAAAGACGACAAGAAATGACCATAAGATAACGAAACAAAGAAGAAACACGGCTTAGAATCAATCAAGAAGCGATCTTGATTCCTTTCTTCATTTCCTCCTTGCTTTCTTGCCTGAAACATTGCTTTCTTGGTCAACAAGAAAGAAGTCAACTGAGTTTCTTGACTTCTTCTTTCATGGTCGCTTGTTCTTGACTGCATTCCTGTATTAAGATCGCAATCAAAAAAGCATCTTGATTGTCCCCGTGGTTGCGATCGACCAAGGTAGAACTCAAGAAAGAACAAAGAGGACAAGAAATGACCATAAGAGAAAGTAACAAAGAAGAATCATAGCTAGGAATCGATCAAGAAGGTATCTTGATTCCTTTATTCATTTCTTCCTTGCTTTCTTGCTTGAAACATTGCCTCCTTGGTCAACAACAAAGAAGTCAAGTAATCTTCTTAACTTCTTCTTTCATGGTCGCTTGTTCTTTACTGTTTTCTTGAATCAAGATTACAATCAAGGTAGCATCATTATTGTGCCAAAGGTTGCGATTGACCAATGTAGAAGTAAAGAAAGAACAAAGAGGACCAGAGACGACCATGAGATAAAGAAACAAAGAAGAAACACGGCTTGGAATTAGTCAAGAGGGGATCTTGATTCCTTTCATCAATTCCTTCTTACTTTCTTGCTTGAAACATTGCTTTCTTGGTCAACAAGACAGAAGTCTACTGAGCTTCTTAACTTCTTCTTTGTTGGTCGCTTGTTCATGGCTGCTTTCTTGAATCAAGATCGGAATCAAAAAGCATCTTGAATGAACCCATGTTGCGATTGACCAAGGTAGAAGTCAAGAAAGCACATAGAGGACAAGAAATGACCATGAGATAAAGAAACAAATAAGAAACATGGCTTTGAATCAATCAAGAAGGGATCTTCATTCCTTTCTTCATTTCCTACTTGCTTTCTTGCTTGAAACATTGCTTTCTTGGTCAACAAGAAAGAAGTCAACTGAGTTTCTTGACTTGTTTTTTCTTGGTCTCTTGTTCTTGGCTGCTTTCCTGAATCAAGATCACAATCAAAAAAGCATCTTGATTGTCCCCATGATGGCGATTGACCAAGGTAGAACTCAAGAAAGAACAAAGAGGAAAAGAAATGACCATAAGAGAAAGAAACAAAGAAGAAACACAGCTAGGAATCAATCAAGAAGGGATCTTGATTCCTTTCTTCATTTCTCCCTTGCTTGAAACATTGCCTCCTTGGTCAACAAGAAACAAGTCAACTAAGCTTCTTAACTTGTTCTTTTTGGCTGCTTGTTCTTGACTATTTTCTTGAATCAAGATCGTAATCCAGCAAGCAACCTGATTGTGGCCGTTGTTGCGATTGACCAAGGTAGATCCACAAACATCAAAGAGGACAAGAAACGACCATGAGATAAAGAAAAAAACAAGAAACACGACTTGGAATCAATCAAGAAGGGATCTTGATTCCTTTCTTCATTTCCTCCTTGCTTTCTTGCTTGAAACATTGCTTTCTTGGTCAACAAGAAAGAAGTCAACTGAGCTTCTTGACTTCCTCTTTCTTGGTCACTTGTTCTTGACTGCTTTCTTGAATCAAGATCGTAATCCAGAAAGCATCTTCATTGTGCCCGTGGTTGCGATTGACCAACGTAGAACTCAACAAAGAACAAAGAGGACAAGAAAAGACCATGACAAATGAAACAAAGATGAAACATAGCATGAAATCAATCAATAAGGGATCTTTATTCCTTTCTTCATTTCCTTCTTGCTTTCTTAGTCAACCAGAAAGAAGTCAACATAGCTTCTTGACTTCTTCTTTCTTGGTCGCTTGTTCTTGGCTGCTTTCTTGAATCAAGATCGCAATCAAGAAAGCAACTTGATTTCGCCCGTGGTTGTGATTGACCAAGGTAGAACTCAAGAACGAATAAAGAGCACAAGAAACGACCATGAGAGAAAGAAACAAAGAAGAAACACGACTTGGAATCAATCAAGAAGGGATCTTGATTCCTTTCTTCATTTCCTCCTTCCTTTCTTGCTTGAAACATTGCTTTCTTGGTCAACAAGAAAGAAGTAAACTAAGCTTTTTGACTTCTTCTTTCTTGGTTGATTATTCTTAACTGCTTTCTTGAATCAATATCGCAATCAAGAAAGCATCTCGATTGTCCGCAGGGTGGCGATTGACCCAGGTAGAAGTCAAGAAAGAACAAAGAGGACAAGAAATGACCATGAGATACAGAAACAATGAAGAAACACGGCTTTGAATCAATCAAGAAGGGATCTTGGTTCCTTTCATCATTTCGTCCTTGCTTTCTTGCTTGAAACATTGCTTTTTGGTCAACAAGAAAGAAGTCAACTGAGCTTCTTGACTTCCTCTTTCTTGGTCACTTGTTCTTGACTGCTTTCTTGAATCAAGATTGTAATCCAGAAAGCATCTTCATTGTGCCCGTGGTTGCGATTGACCAACGTAGAACTCAACAAAGAACAAAGAGGACAAGAAAAAACCATGACAGAAAGAAACAAAGAAGAAACATAGCATGAAATCAATCAATAAGGGATCTTTATTCCTTTCTTCATTTCCTTCTTGCTTTCTTAGTCAACCAGAAAGAAGTCAACATAGCTTCTTGACTTCTTCTTTCTTGGTCGCTTGTTCTTGGATGCTTTCTTGAATCAAGATCGCAATCAAGAAAACATCTTGATTATCCCCATGATGGTGATTGACCAAGGTAGAAGTCAAGAAAGAATAAAGAGGATAAGAAACGACCATTAGATAAAGAAAAAAATAAGAAACATGACTTGGAATCAATCAAGAATGGATCTTGATTCCTTTCTTCATTTCCTCCTTGCTCTCTTGCTTGAAACATTGCTTTCTTGGTCAATAAGAAACAAGTCAACTGAGCTTCTTGACTTCTTTTTTCTTGGTTGCTTGCTCATGGCTGCTTTCTTGAATCAACAAAGCATCTTCATTGTGCCCATCGTTGCGATTGACCAAGGTAGAAGTCAAGAAAGAACTAAGAGGACAAGAAACGACCATGAGATAAAGAAAAAAAGAAGAAACACGGCTTGAAATCAGTCAGGAAGGGATCTTGATTCCTTTCATCATTTCTTCCTTGGTTTTTTGCTTGAAACATTTCTTTCTTGGTCAACAAGAAAGAAGTCAACTAAGCTTCTTGACTTTTTCTTTTCGGTCGCTTGTTCTTGACTGCTTTCTTGAATCAAGATCACAATCAAGAAAGCAACTTGATTTCGCCCGTGGTTGCGATTGACCAAGGCAGAACTCAAGAACGAAGAAAGAGGACAAGAAACGACCATGAGAGAAAGAAACAAAGAAGAAACACGACTTGGAATCAATCAAGAAGGGATCTTGATTCCTTTCTTCATTTCCTCCTTGCTTTCTTGCTTGAGACATTACTTTCTTGGTCAACCAGAAAGAAGTAAACTAAGCTTCTCGACTTCTTCTTTTGTGGTCGATTGTTCTTAACTGCTTTCTTGAATCAATATCGCAATCAAGAAAGCATCTCGATTGTCCGCAGGGTGGCGATTGACCCAGGTAGAAGTCAAGAAAGAACAAAGAGGACAAGAAATGACCATGAGATACAGAAACAATGAAGAAACACGGCTTTGAATCAATCACGAAGGGATCTTGATTCCTTTCATCATTTCGTCCTTGCTTTCTTGCTTGAAACATTGCTTTCTTGGTCAACAAGAAAGAAGTCAACTGAGCTTCTTGACTTCCTCTTTCTTGGTCACTTGTTCTTGACTGCTTTCTTGAATCAAGATCATAATCCAGAAAGCATCTTCATTGTGCCCGTGGTTGCGATTGACCAACGTAGAACTCAACAAAGAACAAAGAGGACAAGAAAAGACCATGACAGAAAAAAACAAAGAAGAAACATAGCATGAAATCAATCAATATGGGATCTTTACTCCTTTCTTCATTTCCTTCTTGCTTTCTTAGTCAACCAAAAAGAAGTCAACATAGCTTCTTGACTTCTTCTTTCTTGGTCGCTTGTTCTTGGCTGCTTTCTTGAATCAAGATCGCAATCAAGAAAACATCTTGATTATCCCCATGATGGTGATTGACCAAGGTAGAAGTCAAGAAAGAATAAAGAGGATAAGAAACGACCATTAGATAAAGAAAAAAATAAGAAACATGACTTGGAATCAATCAAGAAGGGATCTTGATTCCTTTCTTCATTTCCTCCTTGCTTTCTTGCTTGAAACATTGCTTTCTTGATCAATAAGAAACAAGTCAACTGAGCCTCTTGATTTCTTTTTGCTTGGTTGCTAGCTCATGGCTGCTTTCTTGAATCAATAAAGCATCTTCATTGTGCCCATCGTTGCGATTGACCAAGGTAGAAGTCAAGAAAGAACAAAGAGGACAAGAAACGACCATGAGATAAAGAAAAAAAGAAGAAACACGGCTTGGAATCAGTCAGGAAGGGATCTTGATTCCTTTCATCATTTCCTCCTTGGTTTTTTGATTGAAACATTTCTTTCTTGGTCAACAAGAAAGAAGTCAACTAAGCTTCTTGACTTTTTCTTTTCGGTCGCTTGTTCTTGACTGCTTTCTTGAATCAAGATCACAATCAAGAAAGCAACTTGATTTCGCCCGTGGTTGCGATTGACCAAGGTAGAACTCAAGAACGAATAAAGAGGACAAGAAACGACCATGAGAGAAAGAAACAAAGAAGAAACACGACTTGGAATCAATCAAGAAGGGATCTTGATTCCTTTCTTCATTTCCTCCTTGCTTTCTTGCTTGAGACATTGCTTTCTTGGTCAACCAGAAAGAAGTAAACTAAGCTTCTTGACTTCTTCTTTTGTGGTCATTTGTTCTTAACTGCTTTCTTGAATCAATATCGCAATCAAGAAAGCATCTCGATTGTCCGCAGGGCGGCGATTGACCCAGGTAGAAGTCAAGAAAGAACAAAGAGGACAAGAAATGACCATGAGATACAGAAACAATGAAGAAACACGGCTTTGAATCAATCAAGAAGGGATCTTGATTCCTTTCATCATTTCGTCCTTGCTTTCTTGCTTGAAACATTGCTTTCTTGGTCAAAAAGAAAGAAGTCAACTGAGCTTCTTGACTTCCTCTTTCTTGGTCACTTGTTCTTGGCTGCTTTCTTGAATCAAGATCGCAATCAAGAAAACATCTTGATTATCCCCATGATGGTGATTGACCAAGGTAGAAGTCGAGAAAGAATAAAGAGGATAAGAAACGACCATTAGATAAAGAAAAAAATAAGAAACATGACTTGGAATCAATCAAGAAGGGATCTTGATTCCTTTCTTCATTTCCTCCTTGCTCTCTTGCTTGAAACATTGCTTTCTTGGTCAATAAGAAACAAGTCAACTGAGCTTCTTGACTTCTTTTTTCTTGGTTGCTTGCTCATGGCTGCTTTCTTGAATCAACAAAGCATCTTCATTGTGCCCATCGTTGCGATTGACCAAGGTAGAAGTCAAGAAAGAACAAAGAGGACAAGAAACGACCATGAGATAAAGAAAAAAAGAAGAAACACGGCTTGAAATCAGTTCGGAAGGGATCTTGATTCCTTTCATCATTTCCTCCTTGGTTTTTTGCTTGAAACATTTCTTTCTTGGTCAACAAGAAAGAAGTCAACTAAGCTTCTTGACTTTTTCTTTTCGGTCGCTTGTTCTTGACTGCTTTCTTGAATCAAGATCACAATCAAGAAAGCAACTTGATTTCGCCCGTGGTTGCGATTGACCGAGGTAGAACTCAAGAACGAATAAAGAGGACAAGAAACGACCATGAGAGAAAGAAACAAAGAAGAAACACGACTTGGAATCAATCAAGAAGGGATCTTGATTCCTTTCTTCATTTCCTCCTTGCTTTCTTGCTTGAGACATTGCTTTCTTGGTCAACCAGAAAGAAGTAAACTAAGCTTCTTGACTTCTTCTTTTGTGGTCGATTGTTCTTAACTACTTTCTTGAATCAATATCGCAATCAAGAAAGCATCTCGATTGTCCGCAGGGTGGCGATTGACCAGGTAGAAGTCAAGAAAGAACAAAGAGGACAAGAAATGACCATGAGATACAGAAACAATGAAGAAACACGGCTTTGAATCAATCAAGAAGGGATCTTGATTCCTTTCATCATTTCGTCCTTGCTTTCTTGCTTGAAACATTGCTTTCTTGGTCAACAAGAAAGAAGTCAACTGAGCTTCTTGACTTCCTCTTTCTTGGTCACTTGTTCTTGACTGCTTTCTTGAATCAAGATCGTAATCCATAAAGCATCTTCATTGTGCCCGTGGTTGCGATTGACCAATGTAGAACTCAACAAAGAACAAAGAGGACAAGAAAAGACCATGACAGAAAGAAACAAAGAAGAAACATAGCATGAAATCAATCAATAAGGGATCTTTATTCCTTTCTTCATTTCCTTCTTGCTTTCTTAGTCAACCAGAAAGAAGTCAACATAGCTTCTTGACTTCTTCTTTCTTGGTCGCTTGTTCTTGGCTGCTTTCTTGAATCAAGATCGCAATCAAGAAAACATCTTGATTATCCCCATGATGGTGATTGACCAAGGTAGAAGTCAAGAAAGAATAAGGAGGATAACAAACGACCATTAGATAAAGAAAAAAATAAGAAACATGACTTGGAATCAATCAAGAAGGGATCTTGATTCCTTTCTTCATTTCCTCCTTGCTTTCTTGCTTGAAACATTGCTTTCTTGGTCAATAAGAAATAAGTCAACTGAGCTTCTTGACTTCTTTTTGCTTGGTTGCTTGCTCATGGCTGCTTTCTTGAATCAACAAAGCATCTTCATTGTGCCCATCGTTGCGATTGACCAAGGTAGAAGTCAAGAAAGAACAAAGAGGACAAGAAACGACCATGAGATAAAGAAAAAAAGAAGAAACACGGCTTGGAATAAGTCAGGAAGGGATCTTGATTCCTTTCATCATTTCCTCCTTGGTTTTTTGCTTGAAACATTTCTTTCTTGGTCAACAAGAAAAAAGTCAACTAAGCTTCTTGACTTTTTCTTTTCGGTCGCTTGTTCTTGACTGCTTTCTTGAATCAAGATCACAATCAAGAAAGCAACTTGATTTCGCCTGTGGTTGCGATTGACCAAGGTAGAACTCAAGAACGAATAAAGAGGACAAGAAACGACCATGAGAGAAAGAAACCAAGAAGAAACACGACTTGGAATCAATCAAGAAGGGATCTTGATTCCTTTCTTCATTTCCTCCTTGCTTTCTTGCTTGAAACATTACTTTCTTGGTCAACCAGAAAGAAGTAAACTAAGCTTCTTGACTTCTTCTTTTATGGTCGATTGTTCTTAACTGCTTTCTTGAATCAAGATCGCAATAAATAAAGTATCTTGATTGTCCCTAGGGTGGCGATTGACCCAGGTAGAATTCAAGAACGAACAAAGAGGACAAGAAACGACCATGAGATACAGAAACAAAGAAGAAACATAGCTTGGAATCAATCAAGAAGGGATGTTGATTCCTTTCATTGTTTCCTCCTTGCTTTCTTACTTGAAACATTGCTTTCTTGGTCAAAAAGAAAGAAGTCAACTGAGCTTCTTGACTTCCTCTTTCTTGGTCACTTGTTCTTGACTGCTTTCTTGAATCAAGATCGCAATCAAGAAAGCATCTTGATTGCGCCCGTGGTTTCGATTGACCAAGGTAGAACCTAACAAAGAAGAAAGAGGACAAGAAAACACATGAGAGAAAGAAACAAAGAAGAAACATGGCATGGAATCAATCAATAAGGGATCTTTATTCCTCCTTGCTTTCTTGCTCAACCAGAAAGAAGCCAACTGAGCTTCTGGACTTCTCCTTTCTTGGTTGCTTGTTCTTGGCTGGTTTCTTGAATCAAGATCATAATCAAGAAAGCATCTAGATTGTCCCCATGATGGAAATTGACCAAGGTAGAAGTCAAGAAAGAACAAAAAGGACAAGAAACGACCATGAGATAAAGAAAAAAAACAAGAAACACGACTTGGAATCCATCAAGAAGGGATCTTGATTCCTTTCTTCATTTCCTCCTTGCTTTCTTGCTTGAAACATTACTTTCTTGGTCAACAAGAAAGAAGTCAACTGAGCCTCTTGACTTCTTTTTTCTTGGTTGCTTGTTCATGGCTGCTTTCTTGAATCAAGATCCCAATCAACAAAGCATCTTCATTGTGCCCATGGTTGCGATTGACCAAGGTAGAAGTCAAGAAAGAACAAAGAGGACAAGAAACGACCATGAGATAAAGAAACAAAGAAGAAACACGGCTTGGAATCAGTCAGGAAGGGATCTTGATTCCTTTCATCATTTTCTCCTTGGTTTTTTGCTTGAAACATTGCTTTCTTGGTCAACAAGACAGAAGTCTACTGAGCTTCTTGACTTCTTCTTTCTTGGTTGCTTATTCTTGGCTGCTTTGTTGAATCAATATCGCAATGAAGAAAGCATCTTGATTGTCCCCAAGCTGGAAATTGACCAAGGTGGAAGTCAAGAACAAAGAACCCAAGAAACGACCATAAGATAAAGAAAAAAAGAAGAATCACGGCTTGGAATCAATAAAGAAGGGATATTGATTCCTTGCTTCATTTCCTCCTTGCTTTCTTGCTTGAAACATTGCTTTCTTGGTCAATAAGAAAGAAGTCAACTGAGCTTCTTGACTTCTTCTTTTTGGTCGCTTGTTCTTGACTATTTTCTTAAATCAAGATCGTAATCAAAAAGGCAACTTGATTGCGGCCGTGGTGGCGATTGACCAAGGTAGAACTCAGCAAAGATCAAAGAGGACTAGAAATGACCATGAGAGAAAGAAACAAAGAAGAAATACGACTTGGAATCAATCAAGAAGGGATCTTGATTCCTTGCTTCATTTCCTACTTGCTTTCTTGCTTGAATCATTACTTTCTTGGTCAACCAGAAAGAAGTCAACGAATCTTCGTGACTTCTTCTTTCTTGGTCGCTTGTTCTTAACTGCTTTCTAGAATCAAGATCGCAATCAAGAAAGCATCTTCATTGTCCCCAGGGTGGCGATTGACCCAAGTAGAAGTCAAGAAAGAACAAAGAGGACAAGAAACGACAATGAGATACAGAAACAAAGAAGAAACAAGGCTTGGGATCAATCCAGAAGGGATCTTGATTCCTTTCGTCATTTCCTCCTTGCTTTCTAGCTTGAAACATTACTTTCTTGGTTAACAACAAAGAAGTCAAGTGAGCTTCTTGACTTCCTCTATCTTGGTCACTTGTTCTTGACTGCTTTCTTGAATCAAGATCGCAATCAAGAAAGCATCTGGATTGCACCCGTGGTTGCGATGGACCAAGGTAGAACTCAACAAAGAACAAAGAGGACAAGAAAAGACCATGAGGGATAGAAACAAAGAAGAAACACGGCATGGAATCAATAAATAAGGGATCTTTATTCCTTTCTTCATTTCCTCCTTGCTTTCTTGGTCAACTAGAAAGAAGGCAACTGAGCTTCTGGACTTCTTCTTTCTTTGTCGCTTGTTCTTGGCTACTTTCTTGAATCAAGATCGCAATCAAGAAAGCATCTTGATTGTCCCAATGATGGCGATGGACCAAGGTAGAAGTTAAGAAAGAACAAAGAGGACAAGAAATAAGCATCAGATAAAGAAACAAAGAAGAAACACAGCTTGGAATCAGTCAGGAAGGGATCTTGATTCCTTTCATCATTTCCTCCTTGGTTTTTTGCTTGAAACATTTCTTCTTGGTCAACAAGACAGAAGTCTACTGAGCTTCTTGACTTATTCTTTCTTTTTTGCTTATTCTTGGCTGCTTTCTTGAATCAAGATCGTAATCAAGAAAGCAACTTGATTATCCCCATGGTGATGATTGACCAAGGTAGAAGTCAAGAAAGAACAAGGAACACAAGAAACGACCATGAGATAAAGAAAAATGGAAGAATCATGACTTGGAATCAATCAAGAAGGGATCTTGATTCCTTGCTTCATTTCCTCCTTGCTTTCTTGCTTGAAACATTGCTTTCTTTGTCAACAAGAAAGAAGTCAAGTAAGCTTTTTGACTTCTTCTTTTTGGTTGCTTATTCTTGACTATTTTCCTGAATCAAGATCGCAATCAAGAAAGCAACTTGATTACAACCGTGGTTGCGGTTGACCAAGGTGGAACTCAACAAAGATCAAAGAGGACAATAAACGACCATGAGAGAAATAAACAAAGAAGAAATACAACTTGGAATCAATCAAGAAGGGATCTTGATTCTTTTCTTCATTTCCTCCTTGCTTTCTTGCTTGAAACATTGCTTTCTTGGTCAACCAAAAAGAAGTAAACTAAGCTTCTTGACTTCTACTTTCTTGGTCGCTTGTTCTTAACTGCTTTCTTGAATCAAGATCGCAATCAAGAAAGCATCTTGATTATCCCCAGGGTGGTGATTGACCCTGGTAGAAGTCAAGAAAGAACAAAGAGGACAAGAAATGACCATGAGATACATAAACAAAGAAGAAACACGGCTTGGAATCAATCAAGAAAAGATCTTGATTCCTTTCATCATTTCCTCCTTGCTTTCTTTCTTGAAACATTGCTTTCTTGGTCAACAAGAAAGGAGTCAACTGAGCTTCTTGACTTCCTCTTTCTTGGTCACTTGTTCTTGACTGCTTTCTTGAATCAAGATCGCAATCAAGAAAGCATATTGGTAGCGCCCGTGGTTGCGATTGACCAAGGTAGAACTCAGCAAAGAACAAAGAGTACAAGAAAAGACCATGAGAGAAAGAAACAAAGAAGAAACACGGCATGGAATCAATCAGTAAGGGATCTTTATTCCTTTCTTCATTTCCTCCTTGCTTTCTTGCTTGAAACATTGCTTTCTTGGTCAACCAGAAAGAAGTAAACTAAGCTTCTTTACTTCTACTTTCTTGGTCGCTTGTTCTTAACTACTTTCTTGAATCAAGATCACAATCAAGAAAGCATCTTGATTGTCCCAAGGGTGGTGATTGACCCCGGTGGAAGTCAAGAAAGAACAAACAGGACAAGAAATGACCATGAGATACATAAACAAAGAAGAAACACGGCTTGGAATCAATCAAGAAAGGATCTTGATTCCTTTCATCATTTCCTCCTTGCTTTCTTTCTTGAAACATTGCTTTCTTGGTCAACAAGAAAGGAGTCAACTGAGCTTCTTGACTTCCTCTTTCTTGGTCACTTGTTCTTTACTGCTTTCTTGAATCAAGATCACAATCAAGAAAGTATCTTGATAGCACCCGTGGTTGTGATTGGCCAAGGTAGAACACAACAAAGAACAAAGAGTACAAGAAAAGACCATGAGAGAAAGAAACAAAGAAGAAACCCGACATGGAATCAATCAGTAAGGGATCTTTATTTCTTTCTTCATTTCCACCTTGCTTTCTTGCTTGAAACATTGCTTTGTTGGTCAACCAGAAAGAAGTAATCTAAGCTTTTTGACTTCTTCTTTCTTGTTCGCTTGTTCTTGACTGCTTTCTTGAATCAAGATCACAATCAAGAAAGCATCTTGATTGTGCCCGTGGTTGCGATTGACCAAGGTAGAACTCAAGAAAGAACAAAGTGGACAAGGAACAACCACGAGAGAAAGAATAAAAGAAGAAACACAGCTTGTAATCAATCAAGAAGGGATCTTGATTCCTTTCTTGTTTTCCTCCTTGCTTTCTTGCTTGAAACATTGCTTTGTTGGTCAACAAGAAAGAAGTCAACTGAGCTTCTTGACTACTTCTTTCTTGGTTGCATGTTCATGGCTGCTTTCTTGAATAAAGATCGCAATAAAGAAAATATCTTCATTGTGCCCATGGTTGCGGTTGACCAACGTAGACGTCAAGAAAGAATAAAGAGGACAAGAAACGACCATGATATAAAGAAACAAAGAAGAAACACGGCTTGGAATCAATCAAGAAGTGATCTTGATTCCTTTCTTCGTTTCCTCCTTGCTTTCTTACTTGAAACATTGCTTTCTTAGTCAACCAGAAAGAAGTAAACTAAGCTTCTTGACTTCTTCTTTCTTGGTCGTTTGTTCTTAACTACTTTCTTGAATCAAGATCGCAATCAAGAAAACATCTTGATTGTCCCCAGGGTGGCGATTGACCCTGGTAGAAGTCAAGAAAGAACAAAGAGGATAAGAAACGACCATGAGATACATAAACAAAGAAGAAACATGACTTGGAATCAATCAAGAAGGGATCTTGATTCCTTTCATCATTTCGTCCTTGCTTTCCTGCTTGAAACATTGCTTTCTTGGTCAACAAGAAAGGAATCAACTGAGCTTCTTGACTTCCTTTTTCTTGGTCACTTGTTCTTGACTGCTTTCTTGAATCAAGATCGTACTCAAGAAAGCATCTTGATAGCGCCCATGGTTGCGATTGACCAAGGTAGAACTCAACAAAGAACAAAGAGTACAAGAAAAGACCATGAGAGAAAGAAACAAAGAAGAAACCTGACATGGAATCAATCAGTAAGGGATCTTTATTCCTTTCTTCATTTCCTCCTTGCTTTCTTGCTTGAAACATTGCTTTGTTGGTCAACCAAAAAGAAGTAATCAAAGCATTTTGACTTCTTCTTTCTTGTTCGCTTGTTCTTGACTACTTTCTTGAATCAAGATCACAATCAAGAAAGCATCTTGATTGTGCTCGTGGTTGCAATTAACCAAGGTAGAACTCAAGAAAGAACAAAGAGGACAAGGAACAACCATGAGAGAAAGAATAAAAGAAGAAACACGGCTTGTAATCAATAAAGAAGGGATCTTGATTCCTTTCTTGTTTTCCTCTTTGCTTTCTTGCTTGAAACATTGCTTTGTTGGTCAACAAGAAAGAATACAACTGAGCTTCTTAACTACTTCTTTCTTGGTTGCATGTTCATGGCTGCTTTCTTGAATCAAGATCGCAATCAAGAAAATATCTTCATTATGCCCATGGTTGCGATTGACCAAGGTAGAACTCAAGAAAGAACAAAGAGGACAAGAAACGAACATGAGAGATAGAAACAAAGTAGAAACACGGCTTGAATCATTGAAGAAGGGATCTTGATTCCTTTCTTCATTTACTCCTTGCTTTCTTGCTTGAAACATTACTTTCTTAGTCAAACAAAAAGAAGTGTACTGAGCTTTTTGATTTCTTCTTTCTTTGGTCGCTTGTTCTTGGCTGCTTTCTTGAATCAAGATCGCAATCTAGAAAGCATCTTGATTCTATCCATTGTTGCGATTGACCAAGGCAGAACTCAAGAAAGAACAAAAAGGATAAGAAACAACCATCAGAGAAAGAAACCAAGAATAAACACGGCTTGGAATCAATCAAGAATGGATCTTGATTCCTTTCTTCATTTCCTCTTTGCTTTCTTGCTTGAAACATTGCTTTCTTGGTCAGAAAGAAAGAAGTCAACTGAGCTTCTTGATTTCTTCTTTCTTGGTCGCTTGTTCTTGACTGCTTTCTTGAATAAAGATCGCAAGTAAGAAAGGATCATGATTTTGCCCGTGGTTGCGATTGACCAAGGTAGAACTCAAGAAAGAACAAAGAGGACAAGAAACGACCATAAGAGCAAGAAACAAAGAAGAAACACGGCTAGCAATCAATCAAGAAGGGATCTTGATTCCTTTCTTCATTGCTTCCTTGCTTTCTTGCTTGATACATTGCTTCCTTGGTCAACAAGAAAGAAGTCAACTGAGCCTCTTGACTTCTTCTTTCTTGGTCGCTTATTCTTGACTCCTTTCCTGAATCAAGATCGCAATCAACAAAGCATCATGATTGAGCCCGTGGTTGCGATTGACCAAGGTAGAACTTAGGAAAGAACAAAGAAGACAAGAAATGCCCAGGAGAGAAAGAAACAAAGAAGAAACACGGCTTGGAATTAATCAAGATGGGATCTTGATTCCTTTCTTCATTTCCTCCTTGCTTTTTTCTTGAAACATTGCTTTGTTGGTTAATAAAAAAAAAGGCAACTGAGCTTCTTGAATTTTCTTTCTTGGCCGTTTGTTCTTGGCTGCTTTCTTGAATCAAGATCGCAATCAAGAAAGCATCTTGTTTGCGACCGTGGTTCTAATTATCCAAGGTAGAACTCAAGAAAGAACAAAGAGGACATGAAACGACCATGAGAGAAAGAAAGAAAGAAGAAACACGGCTTGGAATCAAATAAAACAGAATCTTTATTCCTTTCTTCATTACCACCTTGCTTTCTTTCTTGAAACACTGCTTTCTTGGTCAACAAGAAAAAAGTCAATTGAGCTTCTTGACTTCTCCTTTCTTGGTCGCTTGTTCTTGACTGCTTTCTTAAATCAAGATCGCAATCAAGAAAACATCTTGCTTGCGGCCGTGGTTGCGATTGACAAATGTAGAACTCAAGAAAGAACAAAGAGGACAAGAAATGACTGTGAAAGAAAGAAACAAAGAAGAAACACGGCTAGGAATCAATTAAGAAGGGATCTTGATTCCTTTCTTCATTTCCTCTTAACTTTCTTGCTTAAAACATTGTTTTCTTGGTCAACAAGTAAGACGTCAACCTAGCTTCTTGACTTCTTCTTTCTTGGTCGCCTGTTCGTGATTGCTTTCCTGAATCCAGATCGCAATCTACAAAGCATCATGATTGTGCCCATTGTTGCAATTGACCAAGATAGAACTAAAGAAAGAACAAAGACGACAAGAAACGACCTTGAGAGACAGAAACAAAGAAGAAACACGGCTTGTAATCAATCAAGAAGGGATCTTGATTCCTTGCTTCATTTCCTACTTGCTTTCTTGCTTGAATCATTACTTTCTTGGTCAACCAGAAAGAAGTCAACGAATCTTCTTGACTTATTCTTTCTTGGTCGCTTGTTCTTAACTGCTTTCTTGAATCAAGATCGCAATCTAGAAAGCATCTTGATTGTGCCCATTGTTGCAATTGACCAAGGTAGAACTCAAGAAAGAACAAAGACGACAAGAAACGACCTTCAGAGAAAGAAACAAAGAAGAAACACGGCTTGGAATCAATCAAGAAGGGATATTGATTCCTTGCTTCATTTCCTACTTGCTTTCTTGCTTGAATCATTACTTTCTTGGTCAACCAGAAAGAAGTCAACTAATCTTCTTGACTTCTTCTTTCTTGGTCGCTTGTTCTTGGCTGCTTTCTTGAATTAAGATCGCAATCAAGAAAGCAACTTGATTGTGCCTGTGGTTGCGATTGACCTAGGTGGAACTCAAGAAAGAACAAAGAGGACGAGAAACGACCATGAGAGAAAGAAACAAAGAAGAAACATGACTTGGAATCAATCAAGAAGGGATGTTGATTCCCTTCTTCATTTCCTCCTTGCTTTCTATCTTGAAACATTGCTTTCTTGGTCAACAAGAAAGAAGTCAACTGAGCTTTTTGACTCCATCTTTCTCGGTCGCTTGTTCTTGACTGCTTTCCTGTACCAAGATCCCAACTAAGAAAGCAACCTGATTATGCCCGCGGTTACGATTGACCAAGGTAGAACTCAAGAAAGAACAAAGAGGATAAGAAACGACCATGAGATAAAGAAATAAAGAAGAAACACGACTTGAAATCAAAAAAGAAGGGATCTTGATTCCTTTCTTCATTTCCTCCTTGCTTTCTTGCTTGAAACGTTGCTTTCTTGGTCAACCAGAAAGAAGAAAACTAAGCTTCTTGACTACTTCTTTCTTGGTTGCTTGTTCTTGACTGCTTTCCTGAATCAAGATCGCAATCAAGAAAGCATCTTGATTGCGCCCGTGGTTGCGATTGACCTGGGTAGAACTCAAGAAAAAATAAAGAGGACAAGAAACGACCTTGAGAGAAAGAAACAAAGAAGAAAAATGACTTGGAATCAATGAAGAAGGGATCTTGATTCCTTGCTTCATTTCCTCCTTGCTTTCTTGCTTCAAACATTGCTTTCTTGGTCAACCAGAAAGAAGTCAACTGAGCTTCTTGACTTCTTCTTTCTTGGTCTCTTGTTCTTAGCTGCTTTCTTGAATCTAGATCGTAGTCAAGTAAACATCTTGATTGTGCGCATGGTTCTGATTGACCAACGTAGAAGTCAAGAAAGAACAAAGAGGAGAAGAAACGACCATGAGAGAAAGAAACAAAGAAGAAACACGGCTTGAAATCAATCAACATGGGATCTTGATTCCATTCTTCATTTCCTCCTAGCTTTCTTGCTTGAAACATTGCTTTCTTGGTCAACAAGAAACAAGTCAACTAAGCTTCTTGACTTCTTCATTTTGGTCGCTTATTCTTGACTGCTTTCTTGAAGAAAGATCGCAATCTATAAAGTAACTTGATTGCGCCTGTGGTTGCAATTGACTAAGGCAGAATTCAAGAAAGAACAAAGAGGACAAGAAATGACCTTGAGAGAAAGAAACAAGGAAGAAACTCGGTTTGGAATCAATCAAGAAGGGATCTTGATTCCTTTCCTTGTTTCCTACTTGCTTTCTTGCTTGAAACATTGCTTTCTTGGTCACCCAGAACAAAGTGAACTGAGCTTCTTGACTTCTTCTTTGTTGGTCGCTTGTTCTTGACTATTTTCTTGAATCAAGATCGCAATCAAGAAAGCAACTTGATTGTGCCTGTGGTTGCGATTGACCTAAGTAGAACTGAAGAAAGAACAAAGAGGACGAGAAACGACCATGAGAGAAAGAAACAAAGAAGAAACATGACTTGGAATCAATCAAGAAGGGATGTTGATTCCCTTTTTCATTTCCTCCTTGCTTTCTATCTTGAAACATTGCTTTCTTGGTCAACAAGAAAGAAGTCAACTGAGCTTCTTGACTCCATCTTTCTCGGTCGCTTGTTCTTGACTACTTTCCTGTACAAAGATCCCAACTAAGAAAGCAACTTGATTGTGCCCGCGGTTACGATTGACCAAAGTAGAACTCAAGAAAGAACAAAGAGGATAAGAAACGACCATGAGATAAAGAAATAAAGAAGAAACACGACTTGGAATAAAAAAAGAAGGGATCTTGATTCCTTTCTTCATTTCCTCCTTGCTTTCTTGCTTGAAACGTTGCTTTCTTAGTCAACCAGAAAGAAGAAAACTGAGCTTCTTGACTACTTCTTTCTTGGTTGCTTGTTCTTGTCTGCTTTCCTGAATCAAGATCACAATCAAGAAAGCATCTTGATTGCGCCTGTGGTTGCGATTGAACAGGGTAGAACTCAAGAAAATATAAAGAGGACAAGAAACGACCGTGAGAGAAAGAAACAAAGAAGAAAAATGACTTGGAATCAATCAAGAAGGGATCTTGATTCCTTGCTTCATTTTCTCCTTACTTTCTTACTTCAAACATTGCTTTCTTGGTCAACCAGAAAGAAGTCAACTTAGCTTCTTGACTTCTTCTTTCTTGGTCGCTTGTTCTTAGCTACTTTCTTGAATCAAGATCGTAGTCAAGTAAACATCTTGATTGTGCGCATGGTTCTGATTGACCAACGTAGAAGTGAAGAAAGAACAAAGAGGAGAAGAAACGACCATGAGAGAAAGAAACCAAGAAGAAACACGGCTTGGAATCAATCAAGAAGGGATCTTGATTCCTTTCTTCATTTCATCTTTGCTTTCTTGCTTGAAACATTGGTTTTTTGATCAGAAAGAAAGAAGTCAACTGAGCTTCTTAATTTCTTCTTTGTTGGTCGCTTGTTCTTAACTGCTTTCTTGATTTAAGATCGCAAGCAAGAAAGGATCATGATTTTGCCCGTATTTGCGATTGACCAAGGTAGAACTCAAGAAAGAACAAAGAGGACAAGCAACGACCATAAGAGCAAGAAACAAAGAAGAAACACAGCTAGCATTCAATCAAGAAGGGATCTTGATTCCTTTCTTCATTTCTTCCTTGCTTTCTTGCTTGATACATTGCTTCCTTGGTCAACAAGAAAGAAGTCAACTGAGCTTCTTGACTTCTTCTTTCTTGGTCGCTTATTCTTGACTCCTTTCCTGAATCAAGATCGCAATCAAGAAAGCATCATGATTGCGCCCGTGGTTGCGATTGACCAAGGTAGAACTCAAGAAAGAATAAATAAGACAAGAAATGCCCATGAGAGAAAGAAACAAAGAAGAAACACGGCTTGAAATCAATCAAGATGGGATCTTGATTCCTTTCTTCATTTCCTCCTTGTTTTTTTCTTGAAACATTGCTTTCTTGGTCAACAAGAAAAAAGTCAACTGAGCTTCTTGAATTTTCTTTCTTGGTTGCTTGTTCTTGACTGCTTTCTTGAATTAAGATCACAATCAAGAAAGCATCTTGTTTGTGCCCGTGGTTGCGATTGACCAAGGTAGAACTCAAGAAAGAACAAAGAGGACAAGAAACGACCATCAGAGAAAGAAACAAAGAAGAAACACGACTTGGAATCAATTAAGAAGGGATCTTGATTCCTTGCTTCATTTCCTCCTTGCTTTCCTGCTTGAAACATTGCATTCTTGGTCAACCAGAAAGAAGGCAACTGAGCTTCTTGACTTCTTCTTTCTTGGTCGCTTATTCTTGGCTGCTTTCTTGAATCAAGATCGTAGTTAAGAAAACATCTTGATTGTGTCCATGGTTCTAATTATCCAAGGTAGAACTCAAGAAAGAACAAAGAGGACAAGAAACGACCATCAGAGAAAGAAACAAAGAAGAAACACGACTTGGAATCAATTAAGAAGGGATCTTGATTCCTTGCTTCATTTCCTCCTTGCTTTCCTGCTTGAAACATTGCATTCTTGGTCAACCAGAAAGAAGGCAACTGAGCTTCTTGACTTCTTCTTTCTTGGTCGCTTATTCTTGGCTGCTTTCTTGAATCAAGATCGTAGTTAAGAAAACATCTTGATTGTGTCCATGGTTCTAATTATCCAAGGTAGAACTCAAGAAAGAACACAAAGGACAAGAAATGACCATGAGAGAAAGAAAGAAAGAAGAAACACGGCTTGGAATCAATTAAGACGGGATCTTGATTCCTTTCTTCATTACCTCCTTCCTTTCTTTCTTGAAACACTGCTTTCTTAGTCAACAAGAAAAAAGTCAATTGAGCTTCTTGACTTCTTCTTTCTTGGTCGCTTGTTCTTGACTGCTTTCTTGAATCAAGATCGCAATCAAGAAAGCATCTTGCTTGCGGCCGTGGTTGCGATTGACAAATGTAGAACTCAAGAAAGAACAAAGAGGACAAGAAATGACCGTGAAAGGAAAAAACAAAGAAGAAGAAACACGGCTAGGAATCAATTAAGAAGGGATCTTGATTCCTTTCTTCATTTCCTCTTAACTTTCTTGCTTAAAACATTGTTTTCTTGGTCAACAAGAAAGAAGTCAATTGAGCTTCTTGACTTCTTCTTTCTTGGTCACTTGTTCTTTGCTACTTTCTTGAATCAAGATCGCAGTCAAGAAAACATCTTGATTGTGCCCATGATTCTGATTGACCAAGGTAGAAATCAAGAAAGAATAAAGAGGAGAAGAAACGACCATGCGAGAAAGAAACACAAAAGAAACACGGCTTGGAATCAATCAAGAAGTGATCTTGATTCCTTTCTTCATTTCCTCCTTGCTTTCTTGCTTGAAACGTTGCTTTCTTGGTCAACCAGAAAGAAGAAAACTGAGCTTCTTGACTACTTCTTTCTTGGTTGCTTGTTCTTGTCTGCTTTCCTGAATCAAGATCACAATCAAGAAAGCATCTTGATTGCGCCTGTGGTTGCGATTGAACAGGCTAGAACTCAAGAAAATATAAAGAGGACAAGAAACGACCGTGAGAGAAAGAAACAAAGAAGAAAAATGACTTGGAATCAATCAAGAAGGGATCTTGATTCCTTGCTTCATTTTCTCCTTACTTTCTTGCTTCAAACATTGCTTTCTTGGTCAACCAGAAAGAAGTCAACTTAGCTTCTTGACTTCTTCTTTCTTGGTCGCTTTTCTTAGCTACTTTCTTGAATCAAGATCGTAGTCAAGTAAACATCTTGATTGTGCGCATGGTTCTGATTGACCAACGTAGAAGTGAAGAAAGAACAAAGAGGAGAAGAAACGACCATGAGAGAAAGAAACCAAGAAGAAACACGGCTTGGAATCAATCAAGAAGGGATCTTGATTCCTTTCTTCATTTCCTCTTTGCTTTCTTGCTTGAAACATTGGTTTTTTGGTCAGAAAGAAAGAAGTCAACTGAGCTTCTTGATTTCTTCTTTCTTGGTCGCTTGTTCTTGACTGCTTTCTTGATTTAAGATCGCAAGCAAGAAAGGATCATGATTTTGCCCGTAGTTGCGATTGACCAAGGTAGAACTCAAGAAAGAACAAAGAGGACAAGAAACGACCATAAGAGCAAGAAACAAAGAAGAAACACAGCTAGCAATCAATCAAGAAGGGATCTTGATTCCTTTCTTCATTTCTTCCTTGCTTTCTTGCTTGATACATTGCTTCCTTGGTCAACAAGAAAGAAGTCAACTGAGCTTCTTGACTTCTTCTTTCTTGGTCGCTTATTCTTGACTCCTTCCTAAATCAAGATCGCAATCAAGAAAGCATCATGATTGCGCCCGTGGTTGCGATTGACCAAGGTAGAACTCAAGAAAGAACAAATAAGACAAGAAATGCCCATGAGAGAAAGAAACAAAGAAGAAACACGGCTTGAAATCAATCAAGATGGGATCTTGATTCCTTTCTTCATTTCCTCCTTGCTTTTTTCTTGAAACATTGCTTTCTTGGTCAACAAGAAAAAAGTCAACTGAGCTTCTTGAATTTTCTTTCTTGGCCGCTTGTTCTTGACTGCTTTCTTGAATCAAGATCACAATCAAGAAAACATCTTGATTGTGCCCATGATTCTGATTGACCAAGGTAGAAATCAAGAAGGAACAAAGAGGAGAAGAAACGACCATGAGAGAAAGAAACACAAAAGAAAAACGGCTTGGAATCAATCAAGAAGTGATCTTGATTCCTTTCTTCATTTACTCCTTGCTTTCTTGCTTGAAACATTGCTTTCTTGGTCAACAAGAAAGAAGTGAACTGAGCTTCTTGATTTCTTCTTTCTTGGTCTCTTGTTCTTGGCTGCTTTCTTGAATCAAGATTGAAATCAAGAAAGCATCCCGATTATGGCCGTGATTGCGATTAACCAAGGTAGAAGTCAAGAAAGAACAAAGAGGAGAACAAACGACCATGACATAAAGCAACAAAGAAGATACACGGCTTGGAATCAATCAAGAATGGATCTTGATTCCTTTCTTCATTGCCTCCTTGCTTTCTTACTTGAAACATTGCTTTATTGGTCAACCAGAAAGAAGTCAACTAAGCTTTTTGGCTTCCTCTTTCTTGGTCGCTTGTCCATGGCTTCTTTCTTGAATCAAGATCGCAATCAAGAAAGCATCTTCATTTTGCCCATGGTTGCGATTGACCAAGGTAGAAGTCAATAAAGAACAAAGACGACAACAAATGACCATGAGATAAAGAAACAAAGAAGAAACATGGGTTGGAATCAATCAAGAAGGGATCTTGATTCCTTTCTTCATTTCCTCCTTGCTTTCTTGCTTGAAACATTGGTTTCTTGGTCAACAAGAAAGAAGTCAACTGAGCTTCTTGACTTCTTCTTTCTTGATCATTTGTTCTTGGCTACTTTCTTGAATCAAGATCGTAATCAAGAAAGCATCTTTATTGTGCCCATGGTTGTGATTGACCAAGGTAGATGTAAAGAAAGAACGAAAATTGCACCATCGGCCGGAAATGCACCACGGGCACCAAAATCTGACAACGGGGCACCACGAACCTCAAAACTGAAAAGTGCTCCGAGCATTATGGTGTTTTATGCATAAGAATGCACCACGGTTCACGTGGCATGAAAACCCAAAAGTCTTATTTTGGCACGAAAATTGCACCATGGGCCAAAAATGCACCACGAGGCACCTAAATTGGACCACTATCAAATACAGAGAAACACACTAGAAGGGGGGTTGAATATTGTGTATATATTATTTTTGGTATCCTTTTCAAATATGAAGATAGTGTATCTTAAGTTTTACAAGAACCTTGTGAAACAGAAGACTATGCTATCGTCCAGTGGTTCATGTGCTATCGTCCAGTGGTTCAAATACAACAGTTCAATGAAACTGCATTTTCTCATTTTTCGTCAGAACACACGTAAAATATTTTCGTAAACAAAATATGTAAAGAAACACTTTCGTGGTATGTGAAGAGATGACTTAAGAGATTTGCTAGTAAGCTAGAACGTGAAAGAGTAGAACACTTAGTTTTATACTGGTTCACTCAAACTGAGCTACGTCCAGTTCTCCTTCAAAAACTTTTGAAAGGTTCTACTAATCAGAGTCTAATTACAAACAAGTATTTTAACACTGCCACTTCTGGCTACAAGTATTCTCTAGGCCACTCCTGGTTACAAGTATTCTCTAGGCCACTCCTGGCTACAAGTATTCTCTAGGTCACTCCTGGCACAAGTATTCTCTAGGCCACTCCTGGCACACCTTTAATCTCCCCCTGAGATTAAAGCAAACCCAAGTATTCTTTAACACTAAGCCACTCCTGGCTTTCCAAACATATATTGTTTGAATATAGAAATAATGAATAACTCTCACAGAGAGGATATTACAATAAAAAAACAAATATATAGGATCGCTTAGCAAAGCTAAGTAGAAAATTCTTTTTCTCGCAAGTGTGGATCGTCCAGTCATTTTGACAGAGTTTCGGCTCTTAATTAAATCTCTTCTTTTATTGATGTATGAGCTTGTTCCTCTATTTATAGACAGCTTGATGTAAAGTATCCGTTGTGGGATCTGTACCTTTGCCAATAGCGGTTCTCTCCCAACTATGTGACCGTTGTCACGTGTCGACTTGGGTTGGAGAGATAGAGGAGACAACCGTACATGTAGCGCCTGCTCTACTTGTACTATTTCTGCAGTGAAGTGCTTTTCTGTCCCTGTACAATAATTTTTCAAAAATTCAAATAGAATGTCATGTTAGAATGAGGGGGAACAATCGAACATTCCAGAGAATCATCATTGAAAACGTATTGTCGCATTATATAAGTTTTAAGATAGGAAACAGAGTGTAAGTTATATATAGGCATTGGACGCTTGCTTTACAGAAACATTGGACGCTGGACGTAGTACTTTTCAAAACATATTTGGACGCTTTGCTTATTGAAATATAAAGTCTAAGTTTGAGAGATACAATACCATTGCGGCATTGGACGACGTAGATCCTATAACACTCAAACAAGACCATTAGATACTTCAAGATTTATCCTTTATTTGTTATCATCAAAACCGAAATTTGAGGGGTTGGACATCATCCATAGTCTTAAAACTTAACAATCTCCCCCTTTTTGATGATGACAAATAATGTTAAATTTTGATGTTAACAGGCACATAATCATATATGAATACAATAAAGCATATAAGAGATGATTATGTAATGCCAGTGTATGTTGACAGGGTTAATATATGTGAAATGAGTTACTCCCCCTGAGTTCAACATTTCTTATGCATCTGATAACAGTGTATAATACACATCAAGAATATATCAGATATAACAAATATCAGAGTGTAAAAACATATCAAGGATATGGATGCGGAATACGAGATATAAACACCTCATGTATTAAAAACGTATTGATAAAACAGCCAAAATATTCACAGAGTGTAAGCCATATACTTCTATGACATCAAAATTCCAATTTCTCCCCCTTTGTCATTAACAAAAATGAGTTTGAAAGATGGAAAAATGACTTAGCCATCATGGTCACCTATGGCTGTGAAGGTGGTTCTTGTGGTGGTGGTGGTGGTGGTTGTTTTGGTGGTGCTTGAGTAGGTGGTGCTGGTTGATGAGGATGTGGTTGGACGGGTGGTGCTGGTTGTTGGAGTTATGGTGGTTGGACGGGTGGAATGGCATGAGCAACTTGTCCAAGCAGGTTGGTTGCAGTATTTTGAATTTGATTCACAAGCATCTAGGAGAGGCTCATGAACTATTTAGTGATAGCATTCTACAGCAGCATATGATGTTGAGCAGCCTCAGCCTGTTGCCTTTGCTAAAATGCTTGAAGAGCTGCGTCGATTTCCAGCTGTTGTTGCCTCAGAGCCTGTTGCACGATCTCGTGAACACGATCTTCTGAGACCCCGTGAGGTTCAGCAAATCGTAAGGGAAGGATGCCCCTTAGACTTGAAGATCCTGTGGGAACCAGTTGACGTGTACCCGAGTGAGCTTCAGTAGACGCTTCAACAACAGGGAGGCTGGTGATATCTTCAGCAGGAGGCTTTTCTGCAGTTGTTTCCATGGGCTTGGATGCTTCAACAATAGGCACCACGGACCTCAAAACTGAAAAGTGCTCCAAGCATTATGGTTTTTTTATAAAAATGCCCCCAGGTATCATGGGGCACCAAAACCCAATAGTCTTATTTTGGCACGAAAATTGCACCATGGGCAAAAAATTCACCACGTGGCACCACGAACCACAAAATTGAAAAGTTCTTCGAGCATTATGGTTTATTATGCATAAGAATGCCCCTGGGATCACGGGGCACCCAAATCCAAATGTCTTATTTTGGCACGAAAATTGCACAATAGGCCAAAAATGCACCACCGGCACCAAAATTCGACCACGGGAAACCACAGACCTCAAAACTGTAAAGTGCTCCGAGCATTATCATTTTTTATGCATGACAATGCACCAGGGATCACGGGGCACCAAAACCCAACAGTCTTATTTTCGCACGAAAATTGCACCATGTGCCGAAAATGTACCACGGGCACCAAAATTGGAGATCGGGGCACCGCTGACTTCAAAACTGAAAAGTTCTCAGAGCATTATGGTTTTTTATGCATAACGATGCACCAAGGATCTTAAGGCATAAAAACCCAAAAGTCTTATTTTGGCACGCAAATTGCACCATGGGCCAAAAATGCACCACGGGGCACCAAAATTGGACCACTGGACACCACAAACCTCAAAACGTAAAAGTGCTCCATGCATTATGGTCTTTTATGCATAAGAATGCACCAGGGATCACAGGGCACCAAAACCCAAAAGTCTTATTTTGGGACGAAAATTGCACCATGGGCCAAAAATGCACAATTGGAAACCAAAATTGGACCCTGGGGGACCACCGACTTCAAAACTGAAAAGTGCTCTGAGCATTATGATTTTTTATGCATAAGAATCCGCTAGGGATCACGGGGCACGAAAACCCAAAAGTCTAATTTTCTTACGAAATTTGCACAATGGCCGAAAATGCACCACGGGCACCAAAATTCGACCACGGGGCACCACGAACCTCAAAACTGAAAAGTGCTCCGAGCATTTTGGATTTTTATGCATAAGGATGAACAAAGGATGACAGGGCACCAAAACCCAAAAGTCTTATTTTGGGACATAAATTGCACCATTGGTCGAAAATGCACCATGGGCACCAAAATTAAACCACGGAGCGCCACGGACCTCAAAACTGAAAAGTGGTCCGACCATTATGGGTTTTATGCATAAGGATTCACCAAGGATCACAGGGTACCAAAACCCAAAAGTCTTATTTTGGCTCAAAAATTGCACCATGTGCCGAAAATGCAACAGGAGCACAAAATTTGGACCACGGGGCACCACGGACCTTAAAACTGAAAAGTGCTCAGAGCATTATGATTTTTATGCATAATGATGCACCATGGATCAATGCGCACCAAAACTCAAAAGTCTTATTTTGGCACGAAAATTACACCATGTGCCGAAAATGCACCACGGGCACCAAAATTGGAGCACGGGGCACCACGGACCTCAAAACTGAAAGGTGGTCCAACCATTATGGGTTTTTATGCATAAGGATTCACCAAGGATCACAGGGCACCAAAACCCAAAAGTCTTATTTAGGCTCGAAAATTGCACCATGTGCCGAAAATGCACCAGGAGCACAAAATTTGGACCACGAGGCACCACGGACCTTAAAACTGAAAAGTGCTCAGAGCATTATGATTTTTTATGCATAAGGATGCACCATGGATTACGGGGTACCGGAACCCAAAAGTCTTATTTTGGCACGAAAATTGCACCATGTGCCGAAAATGCACCACAAGCACAAAAATTGGACCACGAGGCACTACGGACCTCAAAACTGAAAAGTGCTCCGAGAATTATGGTTTTTTATGCATAAAAATGCCCAAGGGATCACGGGGCACCAAAACCCAAAAGTTTTATTTTGGCACGAAAATTGCACCATGGGCCAAAAATGCACCACGTGGTACCAAAATTGGACCACTGGACACCATAGACCTCAAAACTGAAAAGTGCTCTAAGCATTATGGTATTTTATGCATAAGAATGCACCAGGGATCACGGGGCACCAAAATCTAAAAGTCTTATTTTCATACGAAAATTGCACAATGGCCCGAAAATGCACCACGGGCACCAAAATTGGACCCCAGGGCACCACGGACCTCAAAACTGGAAAGTGCTTAGAGCATTATGGTTTTTTATGTATAAGGATACGCCACGGATCACAGGGCACCAAAACCCAAAAGTCTTATTTTGGGACGAAAATTGCACCATGGGTCAAAAATGCACAATTGGAAACAAAAATTGGACCATGGGGCACCACCGACCTCAAAACTAAATAGTGCTCCAAGCATTAAGGTTTTTTATGCATAATAATCCATTAGGGATCACGCGACACCAAAACCCAAAAGTCTTATTTTCGCACGAAAATTGCACAATGGGCCAAAAATTCATCACGGGCACCAAAATTCGACCACGGGACACCACGTACCTCAAAAATGAAAAATGCTCTGAGTATTACGATTTTTATGCATAAGGATGCACCAAGGATCACAGGATACCAAAACCCAAAAGTCTTATTTTGTGACGAAAATTGCAGCATTGGCCGAATATGCACAACGGGCACCAAAATTAGACCACGGGGCACCACGGACCTCAAAACTAAAAAGTACTCCGAGCATTATGGTGTTCTATGCATAAGGATGCACCAAGTATCACAGGGCACCAAAACCCAAAAGTCTTATTTTGGGACAAAAATTGCACAATTGGCCGAAAATGCACCACGGGCACCAAAATTAGACCACGGGGCACCATGGACTTGAAAACTGAAAAGTACTTAGAGCATTATGCATATTTATGCATAAGGATGCACCAGGGATTACAGGGCACCAAAACCCAAAAGTCTTATTTTGGGACGAAAATTGCACCATGGGCCAAAAATGCACCCATAGGCACCAAAATTGGACCACGGGGCACCACGGACCTAAAAACTTAAAAGTGCTCCAAGCCTTATGGTTTTTAATGCATAAGAATGCACCAGGGATCACGTGGTCCCAAAACCCAAAAGTCTTATTTTGGCACGAAAATTGGACCACGGGGCACCACGAACCTCAAAACTGAAAAGTGGTGCGAGCATTATGATTTTTTATGCATAAGAATGCACCAGGGATCAAAGGGAACCAAAACCCAAAAGTCTTATTTTGGCACAAAAATTGCACAATGGGTCGAAATGCACCACGAGCACGAAAATTGGACAATGGGGCACCACGGACCTCAAAATTGAAATGTACTCCGAATATTTTTTTTATGCATAAGAATGCACAAGGGATCACGTGGCACAAAAACCCAAAAGTCTTATTTTGGCACGAAAATTGGACCATGGACCAAAAATGCATAATAGGGCACCAAAATTGGACCACGGCACTCCACAGACCTCAAAACTGAAAAGTGCTCCGAGCATTATGATTTTTTATGCATAAGAATGGACAAGGGATCACGAGACACCAAAACCCAAAAGTATTATTTTGGCACGAAAATTGCACCAAGGGCCGAAAATGCACCACGGGGCACCAAAATTGGACCACGGGGCACCACGGACCTCAAAACTGAAAAGTGCTCCAAGCATTATTGTGTTTTATACATAAGAATGCACCAGGGATCACGGGACACCAAAACCCAAAAGTCTTATTTTAGCATGAAAATTGCACCAAAAATTGACCATGTGGCACCAGGGACCTCAAAACTGAAAAGTGCTCCGAGAATTATGGTTTTTAATGCATTAGGATGCACCAAGGATAACGGGGCTCCAAGACCCAAAAGTCTTATTTCGGCATGAAAATTGTTCTATGGGCCGAAAATGCACCACAGTCACAAAAAATGGACAACGGGGCACCACGAACCTCAAAACTGAAAAGATCTCCGAGCATTATGGTTTTTTATGCATAATGATGCCCCAAGCATCATGAGGCACTAAAACCCAAAAGTCTTATTTTGGCATGAAAATTGCACCAAGGGCCGAAAATGCTCCACGGGGCACCACGGACCTCAAAACTGACAAGTGCTCCAAGCATTATTGTGTTTTATACATAAGAATGCACCAGGGATCATGGGGCACCAAAACCCAAAAGTCTTATTTTGTCATGAAAATTGCCCCAAGGGCCAAAAATGCACCACAGGCACCAAAATAGGACCACGTGGCACCACGTACCTTAAAACTGAAAAGTGCTTCGAGCATTGTGTTTTTTTATGCAGAAGGATGTAGCAAGGATCACCGGGCACCAAAACCCAAAAGTCTTATTTTGGCACGAAAATTGCACCATGTGCCGAAAATGCACCACGGGCACCAAAATTGGACCACGGGACACCACGGACCTCAAAACTGAAAAGTGCTTTAAGTATTATTGTTTTATATGCATAAGAATGCACTAGGGATCACAGGACACCAAAACCCAAAAGCCCTATGTTCTATTTTGGCACGAAAATTGCACCAAGGGCCGAAAATGCACCACGGGGCACCACGGACCTCAAAACTAAAAAGTGCTCTAAGCATTATGGTCTTTTATACATAAGAATGCACCAAGAATCACAGGGTACCAAAACCCAAAAGTCTTATTTTGGCACGAAAATTGCACCACGGGCCGAAAATGCACCACGGGGCACCAAAATGGACCACGGGGCAGCACGAACCTCAAAACTGAAAAGTGCTTCAAGCATTATGGTTTTTTATGCATAGGAATGCACCAGGAATCACGGGGCACCAAAACCCAAAAGTCTTATTTTGGCACGAAAATTGCACCTTAGGTAGAAAATGCACCACGGGCACCAAAAGTGGACCATGTGGCAGCATGAACCTTAAAGCTGAAAAGTCCTCCTAGCATTCTGGTTTTTAGTGCATAAGGATGCACCAAGGATCATGGGGCACGAAAACCCAAAAGTCTTATTTTGGCACGAAAATTGCACCATGGGCGAAAAATGCCCCACGAGAACCAAAAATGGGCCACGAGGCACCACGAACCTCATAGCTGAAAAGTGCTCCGAGCATTGTATTTTTTATGCATAGGAATGTACCTAAGATAACGGGGCACTAAAACCCAAAAGTCTTATTTTGGCACGAAAATTGCACCGTGGACCGAAAATTCACCACGGGCACCAAAAATGTACCACGGGGCACCACATACCTCAAAACTGAAAAGTGCTTCGAGCATTATGGTTTTTTATGCATAAGAATGAACCAAGGATCACGGGGCACGAAAACCCAAAACTCTTATTTTGGCACGAAAATTGGACGATGGGCCGAAAATGCACCACAAGCACCAAAAATGGACTACGGGGCACCACGGTCCTCAAAACTGAAAAGTGCTCCGAGCAATAATGTTTTTATGCATAAGGATGCACCGGGGATCATGGGGCACCAAAACCCATAAGTCTTATGTTGGAACGAAATTTGCACCATGGGTCGAAAATTCACCATGGGCACCAAAAAGCGACCACGGGGAACCAGGGTCCTCGAAACTGAAAAGTGCTCCGAGAATTATGGTTTTTAATGCATTTGGATGCACCAAGGATAATGGGGCTCCAAGATCGAAAAATCTTATTTTGGCACGAAAATTGCACCTTAGGCCGAAAACGCACCATAGGCACCAAAAATGGACAACGGTGCACCACGGACCTCAAAACTGAAAAGTGTTACTAGCAATATGGATTTTTATGCATAAGGATGCACCAAGGATCACAGGGCATCAAAACCCAAAATGTCTTATTTTGGCATGAAAATTTTTCCATAGGCCAAAAATGCATAACAGTCACCAAAAATGGACAACGGGGCACCACGAACCTCAAAACTGAAAAGCATTTCGAGCATTATTTTTTTTTTATGCATAATGATGCCCCAAGCATGACGGGGCACTAAATCTCAAAAGTCTTATTTTGGCACAAAAATTGTACCATGGGCCGAAAATGCTCCACAGTCACCAAAAATGGACAACGGGGCACCACGAACCGCAAAACTAAATAAGTGTTCCGAGCATGATGGTTTTTTATGCTTAAGGATGCACCAGGGATCACAGGGCACCAAAACCAAAAATCTTATTTTGGCATGACAATTGCACCAAGGGCCGAAAAAACATCACGGGGCACCACGGACCTCAAAACTCAAAAGTGTTCCAAGCATTATGTTGTTTTATGCATAAGAATGCACCAGAGATCACTAGGCACCAAAATCCAAAAGTCTTATTTTTGCACGGAAATTGTACCAAGGGCAAAAAATGCACCACAAGGCACCAAAATTGGACCACGGGGCACCACGGACCTCAAAACTGAAAAGTGCTCCGAGCATTATGGTGTTTTATGCATAAGAATGCACCAAGGATCACAAGGCACCAAAACCCAAAAGTCTTATTTTGGCATGAAAATTGCACCAAGGGCCAAAAATGCACCACGGGGCACCAAAATTGGATCACGGGGAACCACGGACCTAAAAATTGAAAAGTGTTCTGAGCAATATGGTGTTTTATGCATAAGAATGCACCAGGGATCACAGGGCACCAAAACCCAAAAGTCTTATTTTGGCTCAAACATTGGACCATGTGCCGAAAATACACCACGGGCACCAAAATAAGACCATGTGGCACCACGAACCTCAAAACTGAAAAGTCCTCTGAGCATTATTTTTTTTATGCATAATGATACCCCAAGCATCACGGGGCACTAAAACCCAAAAGTGTTATTTTGGCACGAAAATTGCACAAAGGGCCAAAGATGCACCACAGGCACAAAAATTGGACCACGGGGCACCACAGACCTAAAAACTGAAAAGTGCTCCAAGCATTATGGTGTTTTATGCATAAGAATGCACCACGGATCACTGGGCACCAAAACTCAAAAGTCTTATTTTGGCATGAAAATTGCACCAAGGGTCAAAAATGCACCACGGGGCACCACAGACCTCAAAAATGAAAACTTCTTTGAGCATTATGGTCTTTTACGCAGAAGAATGCACCAGGGATCACGGGGCACCAAAACCCAAAAGTCTTATTTTGGCACGAAAATTGGACCATATGCCGAAAATGAACCACGGGCACCAAAATAAGACCATGGGGTACCACAGACCTCAAAACTGAAAAGTACTCCTACCATTGTGTTTCTTTATGCAGAAGGATGCACCAAGGATCACGGAGCACCAAAACCCAAAGGTCTTATTTTGCCACAAAAATTACAGCATGTGCCGAAAATGCACCACGGGCACCAAAATTGGACCACGAACCTCAAAACTGAAAAGTGGTTTGAGCATTATAGTTTATTATGCATAAGAATGCACCAGGGATCACAGGGTACCAAAACCCAAAAGTCCTATTTTGGCATGAAATTTGCACCAAGGTCCGAAAATGCACCACGGTGCACCAAAATTGGACCACGGGGCACCACGAACCTCAAAACTGAAAAGTGCTCTGAGCATTATGGTGTTTTATGCATAAGGATGCACCAGGCATCATGGGGCACCAAAACCCAAAGGTCCTATTTTGGCACGAAAATAGGACTATGTGCCGAAAATGCACAACGGCCACCAAAATAAGATCATGTGGCACCATGGACCTCAAAACTGAAAAGTGCTCTGAGCATTAAGTTTTTTTATGCATAATCATGCCCCAAGCATCACGGGGCACTAAAATCCAAAAGTCTTATTTTGGCACCAAAATTGAACCAAGGGCCAAAAATGCACCACAGGCACAAAAATTGGACCACGGGACACCACGAACCTAAAAACTGAAAAGTGCTCTGAGCATTATGGTGTTTTATGCATAAGAATGGACCAAGGATCACGGGGTACCAAAATCCAAAAGTCTTATTTTGGCATGAAAATTGCACCAAGGGCCGAAAATGCACCATGGGGCACCACGGACCTCAAAAATGAAAACTTCTCCGAGCATTATCGTCTTTTATGCATAAGAATGCACAGGGATCATAGGGCACCAAAACCCAAAAGTGTTATTTTGGCACGAAAATTGGACCATGTGCCAAAAATGCACCACGGGGACCAAAATAAGACCATGGGGCACCACGGACCTCAAAACTGAAAAGTGCTTCGAGCATTGTATTTTTTTATGCAGAAGGATACACCAAGGATCACGGGGCACCAAAACCCAAAAGTCTTATTTTTGCACGAAAATTACAGCATGTGCCGAAAATGCACCACGGGAACCAAAATTGGACCACGGGGCACCACGAACCTGAAAACTGAAAAGTGCTCTGAGTATTACAGTTCATTATGCATAAGAATGCACCAGGGATCACAGGGCACCAAAACCCAAAAGTCCTATTTTGCACGAAAATTGCACCAAGGTTCGAAAATGCACCACGGGGCACCAAAATTGGACCACGGGGCACCACGGACCTCAAAACTGAAAAGTGCTCTGAGCATTATGCTATTTTATGCATAAGGATGCACCAAGGATCACAGGGAACCAAAACCCAAAGGTCCTATTTTGCACGAAAATTTCACCAAGGTCAGAAAATGCACCGTGGGGCACCAAAATTGGACCGCGGGGCACCACGTACCTCAAAACTAAAAAGTGCTTCGAGCATTATGGTGTTTTATGCATAAGGTTGTACCAAGGATCACGGGGCACCAAAATGCAAAAGTCTTGTTTTGGCATGAAAATTGCACCATGTGATGAAAATGCACCATAGACACCAAAATTGGACCACGGGGCACCATGGACCTCAAAACTGAAAAGTGCTTCGAGCATGATGGTTTTTTATGCATAAGAAAGCACGATGGATCACAGGGTACCGAAACTGAAAAGTCTTATCTTGGCATGAAAATTGCGCCACGGGCCGAAAATGCACCACGGGGCAGCACGAACCTCAAAACTGAAAAGTGCTTCGAGAATTATCGTGTTTTATGCATAGGAATGCACTAAGATCACAGGGCACCAAAACCCAAAAGTCTTAGTTTGGCCCAAAAATTGCACCATGGGCAGAAAATGCACCACGGGCACGAAAAGTGGACCTTGTGGCACCACGGACCTCAAAACTGAAAAGTGCTCCGAGCATTCTAGTTTTTAATTCATAAGGATGCACCAAGGATCATAGGGCACCAAAACCCAAAAGTCTTACTTTGACATGAAAATTGCACCATGGGCCAAAAATGCACCACGTGAACCAAAAATGGACCACGGGGAACCACAAACCTCATAACTGAAAAGTGCTCTGAGCATTATGGTCATTTAAGCATAAGAATTTACCAAGGATCATGGGGCACTAAAACCCAAAAGTCTTATTTTGGCACGAAAAATGCACCGTGGACCGAAAATTCATCACAGGCTCCAAAAATGTACCATGGGGCACCACAGACCTCAAAACTAAAAAGTGCTCTGAGTATTATGGTTTTTTATGCATAAGGATGAACCAAGGATCATGGGGCATGAAAACCCAAAAGTCTAATTTTGGCACAAAAATTGCAGCATAGGCCGAAAACGCACCATAAGCACCAAAAATGGACTACGGGGCACAACGGTCCTCAAAACTGAAAAATGCTCCGAGCATTATCGTTTTTAATGCATAAGGATGCACCAAGGATACCGGGGCTCCAAGAACCAAAAGTCTTATTTTGGCACGAAAATTGCACCATAGGCCGAAAATTCACCATGGGCACCAAAAATCGACCATGGGGCACCATGGACCTGAAAACTGAAAAGTGCTCCGAGCATTATGGTTTTTAATACATAAGGATGCACCAAGGATAACGAGGCTCCAAGACACAAAAGTCTTATTTTGGCATGAAAATTGCACCATGGGCCGAAAACGCAACACAGGCACCAAAAAGGACAACGGTGCACCAGAGACCTCAAAACTGAAAAGTGCTACTAGCAATATGGATTTTTATGCATAAGGATGCACCAAGGATCATAGGGCACCAAAACACAAAAGTCTTATTTTGGCATGAAAATTGTTCCATGGGCTAAAAATGCATCACAGTCACCAAAAATGGATAACTGGGCACCACGAACCTCAAAAGTGAAAAGTACTCTAAGCATTATGGCTTTTTATGCATAATGATGCCCCAAGCATCACGGGGCAGTAAAACCCAAAAGTCTTATTTTGGCACGAAAATTGCACCATGGGCCGAAAATGCACCACAGTCACCAAAAATGGTCAACGAGGCACCACGGACCTCAAAATTGAAAATTGTTCTGAGCATGATGGTTTTTCATGCTTAAGGATGCACTAAGGATCACAGGGCACCAAAATCCAAAAGTCTTATTTTGGCAAAAAAATTGCACCTTCGACCAAAATTGCACCACGGGTACCAAAAATGGACCACGGGGCTCCGTGGACCTCAAAACTCAAAAGTGCTCCGAGTGTTATGATTTTTTATGCATAAGGATGAACCAAGGATCACGGGGCACTAAAACCCAAAAGTCTTATTTTGGCTCGAAAATTATTTGATGGGCCGAAAATGCACGACAGGCATAAAAAATGGACCAAGGGGCACCACGGACCTCAAAACTGAAAAGTGCTCCAAGCATTATGGTTTTTTATGCATAAGGATCAACCAAGCATCACAGGGCACGAAAACCCAAAAGTCTTATTTTGGCGCGAAAATTGCACCATTTGCTGAAAATTCACCACGGCCACCGAAAATGGACAATGGGGCGCCACAGACCTCAAAATTGAAAATTGCTCAGAGCATTATGGTTTTTTATGCGTAAGGATGCACCAAGGATCACAAAGTACCATAACCCAAAAGTCTTATTTTGGCACGAAAATTGCACTATGGTCGAAAATGCACCATGGGCACCAAAAATGGACCACGTGGCTGTTAGAATCTAAGACTTTGGATGATGTCCCACCCCTCAAACTTCGATTTTGATGATAACAAATGAGATTTAATTTTGAAGAATCTAATGTTCTATGTTTGAGTATTATAGGTGCTACACCGTCCAATGCCTCAATGGTATTGTATTTCATAATCTCAAACAAGATAGTTCTATGTGTACAGTGCGTCCAATGAGTAATTGGAAACTTGTTTTCCTAAGTATAAAATCCAGCGTCCAATACACTGTTATAAAACAAGCATCCAATGCATTGTGAAAATCAGTGTGTAAACACTGCATCCATTCTAGGAAGTGTCCAACGCCTATATAACTTACATCATCTTTTCTATCAAACAGTTATATAATGCGTCCATGATTACGTGGAAGTACACTTATACTTTTCGATGATGATTCTCTAAAATGTTCTGTTATTCCCTCTCTTTTCTAATGTGACATTTCATTTGAAAATTTGAAAAGTGTACCACAGGGGACAAAAAAGCTTCTCTCTGCAGGAACCGTACAAGTAATGGAGGCGTTGCATGTACTATTGTCTCCTCCATCTCTCCACCCCAAGCTGACACGTAGCAACGATCATATGATTATAAGAGAAAGGTTATTGGCAAAGGCACAGATCCCACAACAGATATCTTCACCAAGCTGCCTATAAATAGAGGAACAAGCTCACGAAATCAACAACGAAGCATTCAAATTTTTCTAGGAGCTGTAACTCTGCCAAATCAATTGGACGACCTACACTTGTGCAAAAAGAGCAATCTACATAGCCTTGCTAAGTTATTCTGTGTATTCAAGTTATATTGTAATATCCTCTCTATGAGAGTTATCTTTTTAACTTGAACTCAAACAGTTTCTGTTTGGAAAGCCAGGAGTGGCTTAATGACAAAGAATACTTGGATGTTCTTTAATCTTAGGGGGAGATAAAGGTGTGCCAGAAGTGGCCTAGAGAATACTTGTAGCTAAGAGTGGCAGGGTGTATATAAAATACTTGTTTGTAATCAGAATTTGATTAGTGGAATCCTTCAAAGGTTTTTGAAGAAGAACTGGACATAGCTCAGGTTGAGTGAACCAGTATAAACTAAGTATTTTTACTCTATCGGTTTCAAGCTTACTTGCTATTCTCTTGAGTTATTTCTTCACATACTGCGCACAAGTTTCTTTATATCTTATTTGCAAAAACTTCTTATTTGCACCTGGACGTTAACAAGGAAACGCAGTTTCACCAAACTGTCATTTTTACGATAGGACGATACCTCTGATCTTTTGTTTTACAAGTCCTTTGTGAAACTAAAGTTAGTTTATCTCCATCTTTGCAAAAAAATTTCAAACTATATAACAAACACACTATTCAACCACCCCTTCTAGTATGATTCTCTGCATTTCAGTGGCCTTAGAGCTCGGCCTCTCGGGTTGAGTACTTAGCAGTACAGACAAAACTAGATCTTGAGAAAGATGGAAAATGAGGGATAAGCTGTGAACAGACCCAAAAGAATGCACCAGGGATCACTGGGCACCAAAACCCAAAAGTCTTATTTTGGCGCGAAAATTGCACCCTTGGCCGAAAATGCACCACGGGTACTAAAAATGGACCATGGGGCACCACGAAAACTCAAAACTAAAAAGTGCTCCGAGCATTATGGTTTTTTATGCATAAGGATGAACCAAGGATCACGGGGCACTAAACCCCAAAAGTCTTATTTTGGCACGAAAATTGTTCAATGGACCGAAAATGCACCACAGGCATAAAAAATGGACCACGGGGCACCACGGAACTCAAAACTGAAAAGTGCTCCGAGCATTATGGTTTTTTATACATAAGGATGAACCAAACATCATGGGCCACGAAAAAACAAAAGTCTTATTTTGGCACAAAAATTGCACCATGGGCCGAAAATGCACCACGGCCACCGAAAATGGACAACGGGGCACCACAGACCTCAAAACTGAAAATTGCTCCAAGCAATATAGTTTTTTATGCATAAGGATGCACCAAGAATCACGAAGTACCATAACCCAAAAGTCTTATTTTGGCGCGAAAATTGCACCATGGCCGAAAATTCACCATAGGCACCAAAAATGGACTACGTGGGACCACAGACCTCAAAAATGAAAAGTGCTTTGAGCATTATGGTTTTTTATGCATAATGATGCACCAAGGATCATGAGGCACCAAAACAGAAAAGTTTTAGTTTGACACGAAAATTGTACCATGGGCCGAAAATGCAACACGAGCATGAAAAATGGACCACAGGGCACCACGAACCTCATAACTGAAAGGTGCTCTGAGCATTATGGTTTTTTATGCATAAGGATGAACCAAGGATCATGGGGCACTAAAACCCATAAGTCTTATTTTGTTACGAAAATTGCACCATGGGCCGAAAATGCACCATAAGCACCAAAAATGGACAACGGGGCACCACGGTCCTCAAAACTGAAAAGTGCTCCGAGCATTATGGTTTTTTATGAATAAGGATGCACTAAGGATGACAGGGTACCATAACAAAAAAGTCTTATTTTGGTGCGAAAATTGCACGATGGTCGAAAATGCACCACGAGCACCAAACATGGACCACGTGGCACCACGGTCCTCAAAATTGAAAAGTGTTCCGAGCATTATGGTTTTTTATGCATAAGGATGCACCAAGGATCACGGGGCACAAAAACCCAAAAGTCTTATTTTGACACGAAAATTGTACCATCGGCCGAAAATGCACCACGGGCATAAAAAATGGACCACGGGGCACCACGGACCTCAAAACTGAAAAGTGCTCTAAGCATTATGGTTTTTTATGCATAAGGATGCACAAGGGATCACGGGGCACCAAAACCTAAAAGTCTTATTTTTGCAGGAAAATTGCACCATGGGCAGCAAATGCACCATGCGCACCAAAAGTGAACCACGTGGCACCATGGACCTCAACACTGAAAAGTGCTCCGAGCATTCTAGTTTTTAATGCATAAGGATGCACCAAGGATCACAGGGCACCAAAACCCAAAAGTCTTATTTTGGCACGAAAATTGCACCATGGGCTAACAATGCACCACGGACACCAAAAATGGACCACGGGGCACCACGGACCTCAAAACTAAAAAGTGCTCTGACCATTATTGTTTTTAATGCATAAGAATGCACCAGGGATCACAGGGCACCAAAATCCAAATGTCTTATTTTGGCACAAAAATTGCACCAAGGGCAGAAAATGCACCACGTGGCACCATGGACCTCAAAACTGAAAAGTGCTCCGAGCATTATGATGTTTTTTTGCATAAGAATGCACCAGGGATCACAGGGCACCAAAACCCAAAAGTCTTATTTTGGCACGAAAATTGCACCACGGGTCGAAAATGCACCACGGGTAGCAAAATAGACCACGGGGCACAACAGACCTCAAAACTCAAAAGTGTTCTGAGCATTATGGTGTTTTATGCATAAGAATGCACCAGGGATCACGGGGCACCGATACCCAAAAGTCTTATTTTGGCACGAAAATTGGACTGTGTGCCTAAAATGCACCACAAGCACAAAAAATTGGACCATGGGACACCACGGACCTCAAAACTGAAAAATGCTCTGAGAATTATTGTTTTTTATGCATAAGAATGCACCAGGAATCACGGGGCACCAAAACCCAAAAGTCTTATTTTGGCACGAAAATTGCACCATGTGACGAAAATGCACCACGAGCACCAAAATTGGACAACGGGGCACCACATACCTCAAAACTTAAAAGTGCTCTAAGCATTGTGGTTTTTTATGCATAAGGATGCACCAGGGATCACAGGGCACCAAAACCCAAAAGTCTTATTTTGGCAAGAAAATTGCACCATGGGCCGAAAATGCACCACGGGGCAGCAAAATGGACCACGGGGCACCACGAACCTCAAAACTCAAAAGTGCTCCAAGCATTATCGTGTTTTATGCATAAGAATGCACCAGGTATCACGGGGAACCAATACCCAAAAGTCTTATTTTGGCACGAAAATTTGACCATGTGCCGAAAATTGGACTACGAGGCACGACGGACCTCAAAACTGTAAAGTGCTCCGAGCATTATGGTGTTTTATGCATAAGAATGCATCAGGGATCACGGGGCACTAAAACCCAAAAGTCTTATTTTGGCACGAAAATTGTTCCATGGGCCAAAAGTGCACCACGGGCATAAAAAATAGACCACGGGGCATCATAGACCTCAAAACTAAAAAGTTCTCCGAGCGTTATGATTTTTTATGCATAAGGATGAGCCAAGGATCACGAGACACTAAAATCGAAAAGTCTTATTTTTGCACGAAAATTGCACCATGGGTTGAAAATGCACCACAGTCACCAAAAATAGACAACGGGGCACCACGGACCTCAAAACTGAAAAGTGTTTCGAGCATGATGGTCTTTTATGCTTAAGGATACACCAAGAATCATAGGGCACCAAAACCCAAAAGTCTTATTTTGGCGCGAAAATTGCACCTTCGGCCGAAAATTTATCACAGGCACCTAAAATGGACCACGGGGCACCACAGACCTCAAAACTCATAAGTGCTCCGAGCAATATGGATTTTTATGCATAAGGATGAGCCAAGGATAACGGGGTACTAAAACCCAAAAGTATGATTTTGGCACGAAAATTGTTCAATGGGCCGAAAATGCACCACGAGCATAAAAAATGGACGACAGGGCACCACGGACCTCAAAACTGAAAAGTGCTTCGAGCATGATGGTTTTTTATGCATAAGGATGAACCAAGCATCATGGGGCACGAAAATCCAAAAGTCTTGTTTTGGCGCGAAAATTGCACCATGGGCCGAAAATGCACCACGGCCATCGAAAATAGACAACGGGGCACCACGAACCTCAAAATTGAAAATTACACCAAGCATTATGGTTTTTAATGCATAAGGATGCAGCAAGGATCACAGAGTACCATAACCCAAAAGACTTATTTTGGTGCGAAAATTGCACCATGGCGAAAATGCACCACGGGCACAAAAAATGGACAACGTGGCACCACGGACCTCAAAACTGAAAAGTGCTCCGAGCATTATGGTTTTTTATGCATAAGGATGCACCAATGATCATGAGGCACCAAAACCCAAAAGTCTTATTTTGATACGAAAATTGTACCATGGGCCGAAAATGTACCACGGGCATATAAAATGGACCATGGGGCATCACGAACCTCATAACTGAAAAGTGCTTTGAGCATTATGGTTTTTTATACATAAGAATGCACCAAGGATCACGGGGCACTAAAACCCTATTGAGTCATAAGACGAATCAAGACCCTCAATTATTTTGATTTAATGCAAAACAAATATTAAGTAAAAAGATTGCGTCTTATGAATGCCAACAGACGAAAATATTGTATCTGCGTCTGTAAGATACAGATGATACCCAGACAGACGCTTAAGTCTGAAAGAGCATTTAAAGGCATAGTAAATGCACTATCATTTTGTAATATGTTTTGCAGGGAATGTTCATAAAACATCCTCCTAGGATCTGTCGAAGTGCATAAAGGTAAACAGAAAGAAGAGTCAAAATATCAGAAGTTCCCCTCGCCTCAAAAGACGTGCTACAGGTAACAATGAGTACTTGTCTGAGCAAGTGACGTGACCACTACAGCACAAGGATATAGAGTATATCTCAAGAAAGATAGGCAGAATGATTTATCAGCTCATAATGACTAGTTGGTAACAAACATTTAATGCTCGCATAAAATGCCCCTCAACCACCTTCCTTCAGACGATGGTCAGATGCAAGAAAGAAGACCGTTTAGAGACAACATCTACTTCCTCAGCAAGTCTATATAAAGAAGAAGATTTGTAGTGCTGTATATATAAGACACGAACTGAATTCAAAATTCAAGCATTCTTTCAAGCCTTCATTCTTTCTTTGTAAAAATTCTCTTTGTAAAAGCTCTCAACTCACTTTGCGTATCTTGAGAGAAAAAGACTTAGTTCTTAATCTTGTATATCCTTCTATAAGATGATAGCTAAAAAGTTTGTGCGCCCTTACAAAAACAAATCTTGTGATTTGTTTTAGAGCCAGAAGTGGCTTGGTAGTAAAGAATACTTGGGTTTTAAGCTTGGAGAGGCTAAGTGTGAAAAACTACTTGGGTGAGCCAGAAGTGGCAGTGAACAATACTTGTAACTTGTGAAAGTTAGTGGAACTTGGTGGTTTGCCAAGAACTGGATGTAGTCTCGGGGTGAGACGAACCAGTATAAAATTTTGTGTTGTCTTGCTTGCTCTGTTATCTCTTATAACTGTTTTTGAACTGACTTTGTCTTGTGATTTAAATCTGTTTTCTTAAAAAGAGCTTTCATCTATGTACTATCATCTGTTAAAACGCTTTCTTCAAAAACGATCTCTTTTGTTCAACAGACATTACATGCAGTTTATAAAAAGTTTGCAAAAAATTTTATAAATCACAATTCAACCCCCCTTCTTGTGATTTTTGCCTTTACAGTTTGGTATCAGAGCTCAGCCTCTAAGGGTTGAGCACCTGACCGTGTCTAGAGGAAAAGATCCAGATGGCCAGTCACGACAATTAGTTCATTCCCGAGGGAGCCTCTCTAACAAGGCCTCCAACCTTTCTTGGAGATGACTATCCCTACTGGAAAGACCGCATGGAGATGTACATCAAGTCCAACCAGTATCAACTATGGAACATCATCATAAATGGAGATATTCCCATCACAAGGCCCGAGGATCAATGGACTCAAGATGAGTACAACATCCTTCAACTCAACAACAAGGCCAGATGTACTCTAACCTGTGCTTTAACCAAAAATGAGTACAAGAAGGTGCGTAGACTAAAATCCGCTAAGGAGATTTGGGATTCTCTCTGCACCAACTATGAAGGAACAAAAGATGTCCAACTGAGAAAAGCTACCACTCTGACCAGACACTATGAGAGTTTCTCCATGAAAGAAGGAGAAAGTGTCGATGACATGTTTGGGGGACTTTAGGTTCTTCTCTCAAACCTGGAATCTCTTGGGCACACGTACACTAAAGCTCAGATTAATCTGAAGGTTCTTGACAGCATGCCCAAAGTGTGGGAGCCCAAGACCACAGCTATCCAAGAAGCAAGGAACATGAGAACCTTGTCTTGGGATGAGTTGTTGGGAGTTCTACAAGTGCATGAAGTGCATTTACAGAACAGGGACCAACTGCCTACGAACAACGCTAACAATTCCACTGCTCTCAAAGTTGGTGAAATTAGCACCATCAAGGGAGAAAAGAAAAGAGCCCCCAAGGCTCTGAAAGTTCAAATAGAAGAATCAGACGAAAGCTCTGCTGAATCTATAGACGATGAGGTTGTCCTCATGGCTAGGAAATTCAAGCATATGCTGAAAAAGAAAAACAAGTTCAGATAGTCCTCTAGAAAGAAAGACTCCAGATTCAAAAGAAAAGATAAGGAGGACAGTCAGGAGATCATCTGCTTCGAATGCAGAAATCTTGGACACATGAAATCTGAATGTCCAAGGCTAAAGAAAAGGAAGTCCTACGGTGGCAAGAAAAAGAAGAAAAGTCTGATGGCCACATGGGACGACTCAGACAGTGAGCAAAGCAGTAGCTCAGACGATGAACAAGCAAATATCTTTCTGATGGTAAAGACAGAAGAAAAAGTTAAGGTAAAAACTTGTTTTGAATCTGAAAGCTCATCTAGTTCTTCATCAGACGATGAAGAAGAGATGCCTTATGATGTTTTACTTCAGAACTATCATATGATCTCTCAGCAATGTAAAAATTTTAAACAAAAACTCAAACAATTTGTTTGTGAAATGGAATTGTTGAAGAAATCAAATGCAGAACTAGAAGAAAAAGTCAAGACTCTTGAAGAGAGCCTAAGTCAAACCAGCACCCCTAGTCAAACAGACGATTCATCCATAGTTGAAAAACTAAGGGAAGAAGTAGCCTGTTTAACTAAGGATTTTGGGAAGTTTCTGAAGAGTTCTAACACTCTCACTATGCTTTTTAAATATCATCAATATCCCCATGATAAATCTGGTTTAGGCTTAGAAAAAGATACATCTGCTTCTACTTAGTCTGATCAAGACAAATGTGACTTATGTGGAAAATCTGGACACTCCAAGTTCATATGCATACACAAGAAGAAGCAAATATCTAAGGGCACTAATGTTGCTGGACCCAAAAAGATTTGGGTACCAAAGTCTCAGATTATTCCTATTTCAGATATCCTTGGTAGGAAAAGGCAAGGGTTTGAGCTGGTACCTAGATAGTGGCTGCTCACGACACATGACGGGAGAAAGGTCTATGTTCCTAGACCTAAAGCCAGTTGAAGGCGGAGCAGTTGCCTTTGGAGGCATGGGAAAAAGACACATTACAGGCATAGGTAAAGTTGGTATGTCCTTCTTAACCTCCATAGACAATCTCCTATATGTTGAAGGTCTGAGGTATAACCTATTGAGCATAAGTCAATTGTGTGACAATGGTTATATGGTCTCCTTCAACAAGGACAAATGTATAGTCAAAACAGATGATGGCAAGTTTGTCTTCTCTGCCAGACAACGCAACAATCTGTATAAAATTGATCTTATAGACCTTAGCAAGTAGAAGGTAACATGTCTGCTATCTAGAGAAGATGAAAGATGGATTTGGCATAAAAAGCTTGTGCACGTGAATCTGAAACACATTTCAAATATTTTGAAAAAGGGTTTAGTAAGAGGATTGATCGAGATTTCTTGGAAAACCCATCTTCTCTGTGAAGCATGTCAACAGGAAAACAGATTAAAACTTCTTTTAAATCAAAAAATGTTGTTTCCACCTCCAGACCATTGCAACTCTTGCATATGGATTTATTTAGTCCTACTAGAACATTGAGTCTAGGCGGAAAGAAATATGGCTTAGTTATTGTAGATGACTATTCAAGATATACATGGGTATACTTCCTAGGCCATAAACATGAGTCTTTCAAGGTCTTTGAAATATTTTGTAAACGAGTTCAAAATGAAAAGGGCTTTTGCATCAATAGCATCAGAAGTGATCATGGATCATGCTGAGTTCAAATCTTTCTGCAAAAATAATGGGATTTTCCACAACTTCTCCTTACTAAGAACACCTTAGCAAAATGGGGTAGTTGAAAGGAAAAATCGAACTTTGCAAGAGATGGCTATAACCATGCACTATGAGAACACTCTTCCTAAACACTTCTGGGCAGAGGCTGTGAACACTGCTTGTTATGTTCAAAACAGAGTATTGATCAGAACTATGGAGAGGAAGAAGACCCAACATTGCTTACTTTCATCCTTTCGGATGTGAGTGTTACATCTTAAACACCAAAGATCAATTGGGAAAATTTGATTCTAAGGTGGATAAAGGTGTCTTTCTAGGATATTCTAATACATCTAAGGCTTACAGAGTTTTCAATACAAGGACCTTATGTTAGCACCCAATTTTGTCCGGGTAAATACAAATAAATACAACAAATTGAAAATAAGAAAAATAAGAAAAAACTAACAAACAAGTCAATTTAAAAGTTGCTTCTTACAAATCAAAATGTTATTTTGTTTAATTTGCAACTAAAAATCCAAAAAGAAAACAAATATTGAAAAAAGAGAAAAGAAAAAAAACTAAAAATAGCATGTTGACGTTTCTTGCTACACGTTCAAATTTCCTCTCTCTAAGTGTGTGATTGCAACTTTTCATTTTGGTGTTAAGCAAGAGCTTTGCCGCAAGCTTGGGGGACACAACCTTATAGGCTTAGAAAGCAAGCCTTGCTACTTGCCCTTTTATTGTAAATTAGTGTAAGCCTATACTGCACCTACACTACAATTGCAGTTACCATAAGTCAAATAATGAGCAGGCTTTTCAGCACAAAAGGTGGATCTAATCTTCATATTAAATTTTTTTCCATTGGCAAGGGGACTTCTGGAGGGACCCGGGACATACAGCATTGGAAGGGCTCAGGGATGAACACAAAAATAGATTCACTCACTTCCTCCTGGGGCACACACAACCTTTTTTAGGCTTCTCCATCTTTCTTTCACCGAACCCACATAAGAGAGGCCATTCACATTATCTCATCATCTTTCATCACAAAAATATTAGTGTGTAGCGGCAGTTTCCATCCAAATAAAAAATGGCACACCTTGTTTTTGAGCCACCATGAACACTTGCTCTCAGTCACACATTTATGATTACCAAACTCAGTGGCTACAATTTATAACACAACAACCTCCGCATCTGCAAATGAAACCAGACCCCTTCTCACCAAAGCCAAAGCCATGTACCCTCTACTAGCAACCTTTGAACCACCTTGAAACCAACCTTCATCCCCTCCATTACATGACCGTAAGCTATCCATCAACCACAATCACATCAATATGAAACTGCAGCAACTCATCAACTAAGACCCTGACTCAACATCCACTCTTAAGCCATGAACGCACCAATGCAGCAGCTGCCTAACTTCATTTTGATATTAGGTGGTAACGATCTTCATTTTACATTTTCTTTCCATCTTTTCTTTCTTTTGAACATGTGTTTTTGCTATATACTATTGTGTGTTTAAGTCTCGTGTAGGATATGTTAACCATGCTAGCTCTCGTGATCTTTTTCTTTTATTATTATTTGTCTAAACTTTTGTTGGCTTAGTTAATTTGGATTAGTCCTTCTAAAAAAGACGTCAGGGTCTTGTGCTACCTTTTATTTGTCTTTTTTTTATTGTTTTATTATTATAATTATTTACGTTTAATTTGTTGTTATGGTCTTATGTGTGTAGTAATTTCTAAAAAAGTTAACAAAAGTAATAAAACATAAAAAATGCTTATTCTCTTCTCACGCTAACTAAATAGTAGTAATAAAAATTCAAGTTTATAAATATTAAGTAAAATCATGTTTTATAATATTAAGAAAATAATTCAAAATTAAATAGGTAAACTTAAATTAGAGAAAGGTTAATTGTATGTGACATCCTCTTAATCCTAAGATTTCGTGACACAAGTTGTGACAGCTTGATGTCTTGAAACTCTTTTCTAAAATAAATTGTTAGCCCAAAATTAATTTGCTTCAAGTGTAAAATGGATTGGCTTGGGTGTACACCTCTGTCAATTTTATTTTGTAGGACGTATGAATTGTGACAATTCAGAAATCCTAAAAATTAAACATAAAAAATATCAACGCACAAATATTTTTTTACCCTAAAGAACTACGTAACTCTTAATTCTCCATTGCACCTGGAGATACGTAGGAGCAAGGGACCACTCCTGTCAAGCTAAAAAAATAAAAAATATATAAATTAAAAAAGATAAAAAAATACAATAATAATCCTCTCTTTTCATAAAAATAAACTTTTCTTTTAAATAATAAATATTTCCATACTAATAACAATAAATAAAATATCCAATAATATTATTGTTTTATTTTGAGGGGTAAAATAAATAATTTTAAAGTTATTAAATTTTGCGCATTTAATTAGAGGTAACCGTCTTCATGACGGACGTCGTAGGGTGCTAATACCTTCCCTACGCGTAATTGACTCCCGAACCCAAATTTGGTTTTGAAGACCATTTTCTAAAAAGGGTTTTTCCGTAGTTTTCCTTAATAAACTATGGAGGCGACTCCTTTGTTTTTTAACTTATTTTTTGCCGTCCCGTTGTGACTTTGGTTGCAACACCTTAGTTGTAGAAGAATCTATCCATGTTAAGTTCAATGATGGACTAACGTCTGATAGGAGACTATTAGATCTTGAGGATGATTTTGCAGATATGCAGATAGGTCCATCTGTAGCACCAAAGTCAGACGAAATTCAACCCTCTTAGGAAATTCTTCCTCAGATTGAAGGAGCATCTGACTCTCAACCACAAACAAAAGACTGGAAATTCGTAACCTATCATCCATAAGATCAGATCATAGGAGATCAGAAAGAAGGCGTAAAGACTAGATCATCCTTCAGAGATCAAGCATCCTACGCTTTCGTCTAAAAAATAGAGCCAAAAACAATAGACGAAGCCCTGACAGACGATGACTGGATCTTAGCCATGGAAGAAGAATTGAACCAGTTTACCAAAAATGACATCTAGACCCTAGTCCCCAAACCAAAGAACAAAAGCATCACTGGAACAAGATGGGTCTTTAGAAATAAACTGGAAGAGCAAGGAAAGGTGGTAAGAAACAAAGCTAGATTAGTAGCTCAAGGCTATAATGAGTAGGAAGGTATAGACTTCACCGAAACCCTTGCTCCTGTAGCTAGATTAGAAGCTATAAGAATCATGCTTGCATTTCCTGCTCATAAAAACATTAAGCTTTTTCAAATGGATGTTAAGAGTGCCTTTTTAAATGGTTTTATCGAAGAGGAAGTTTATGTTAAACAACCTCCTGGTTTTGAAGATCCCACTCTTACAGATCATGTTTTTAAACTCAAGAAGGCTCTGTATGGTCTGAAACAAGCACCTCATGCTTGGCATGACAGACTGAGCTCTTTTCTTTTAGAAAATGATTTTATGAGAGGCAAAGTAGATACTACTCTTTTCAGAAGAGAAGTTAGCAAAGATTTCATTATAGTTCAGATTTATGTTGATGATATTACCTTTGGAGCTACTAATGAATCTCTTTGTAAGGATTTTTCTGATCTAATGATAAGCGAGTTTGAAATGAGTATGATAGGAGAACTTAAGTTTGAAATATAGAGAAATACACTAGAAGGGGGGTTGAATAGTGTATTTATAATTTCTTTGAAAAACTTTAACTAATGTGAAGATAGTATATCTTAAGTTTTACCAGAACTTAGTAAAACAGAAGATTATGCTATCGTCCAGCAGTTTAAAATCAACAGTCCAATGAAACTGCTTTTTCTTGCTTTTCGTTAGAACACACGTAAAGGATAATCGTATATAAAATGTGTAAAGAATCACTTTCGTAGTATGTTGAAGAGATAGTTTAATAGATATGCAAGTAAGCTAGAAAGCGAGAGAATAGAACACTTAGTTTTATATTGGTTCACTCAACTAAGCTACGTCCAGTTCTCCTTCAAAAACTTTTGAAGGGATCTACTAATCAAGATCTGATTACTCTCAAGTATTCTAACCTTGCCACTTCTGGCTACAAGTATTCTCTAGGCCACTCCTGGCACACCCTTAATCTCCCCTTGAGATTAAACACAAACCCAAGTATTCTTTAACACTAAGCCACTCCTGGCTTTCCAAACAGAATTGTTTGAGTATAAAAAGTAAGACTAACTCTCACAGAGAGGATATTACAGTAAACACGAATATACAGAATCGCTTAGCAAAGCTAAGAAGAAAGCTCGTTTTGCTTAAGTATTGATCGTCCAGTCGTTTTGACAGAGATACAGCTCTTTATAAATTTTTCGTTAGTCTGATACATGAGCTCATTCCTCTATTTATAGGCAGCTTGTTGAAAGGTATTCATTGAGGGATCTGTTCCTTTGCCAAGAGCGGTTCTTTCCGTGGCATGTGACCGTTGTCACGTTTTGACTTAGGGTGGAGAGATAGAAGTGACAGTCGTACATATAGCGCCTCTCCTACTTGTACTTTTTCTGCAGAGAGAAGCTTCTTCTTTTCCTGTTCAATACTATTCGAAAAATCAAATAGAATGGCATATTAAAATGTGAGAGAGTAATCGTTGCCTTATATAGAATCAACATTGAAAACGTATTTCCTTATAATATTATTTTAAGATAGAAACTACAGAGTGGGTTATTTAATCGTTGGACGCTTGCTCTCACAGGAGCATTGGACGCTGCCTGTAGAATTCTTACAAAACACATTTGGACGCTTTTCTTATTAAAACATAAAGTCCAGGTTTGAGAGATACAATACCATTGCGGAATTGGACGACGTAAATCCTATAACACTCAAACTAGATCATTAGATACTTCAAAATTTATCCTTTAGTTGTTATCATCAAAACCGAAATTCGAGGGGTTGGACATCGTCCAAGGTCTTAGAACCTAACAAAGTTCTTCTTAGGACTTCAGATCAAACAAGATAGAAAGGGAATCTACGTTCATCAGCAGAAATATACAAGGGAGCTTCTTAAGAAATTCAAAATGGAAGATGCTAAACCAATGAAAACACCTATGCATGCTTCCAATCCCTTGAGCAAAGACGAATGAGGTAAACCAGTAGTCAGATGATCTACAGAGGTATGATTGGCTCACTACTTTATCTTATAGCCAGTAGACCTAATATTATGCATAGCGTATATCTGTGCACTAGATTTCAGTCAGATCCTAGATAGTCTAATCTTAAAGCTGTTAAAAGGATCTTACGTTATCTAGTGGGAACCACTAACCTTAGTCTGTTCTATAAGAAAAATCAAGATTTCAGGTTAGTAAGATATTGCGACGCAAACTATGCAGGGGACAAAGTTGAACAAAAAAGTACAAGTGGAGGATGTCACATTATAGGACCCTGTCTCATCTCATGGGCAAGCAAGAAGCAAAACTCAATTGCTTTATCTACTGCAAAAGCTGAATATGTGTCTGCTGCAAGTTGCTGCTCATAGCTACTATGGGTAAAATATCAGTTAGAAGATTACTCTAGTTTTGAAAACATATACCTGGTATCTTCCAAAAGGAAAAAAGATCTCTGACAGCTGTTTCCTGGATCCGAAAGAGAGTACTTAGGTTCTCCCAATAACTAAAAAGTATATCATGCCTGAATCTAACTGGGGTTTGCAGTGGTGGAGAAACTGGATAGGAAAAAAGAGCGATTCTAGTTGTAAGATATCTAATGAAACAATCGCTGGAATTGAGATCTCATTCAAAGAGAAAGATATCAAATATCTGGAGTTCCTTTTTGTATATTATATGAATGATTCGATCCGTAAGGACCATGATTGGGAATTTTTTTATCGTCTTTCTTCGAGAAAGGCCAAACATAATCAACTTGAATTCAGGATAGCTATCCGAAATCTTAGTGAAAGACTGGATTTATTATCTAATGTTTGCTTTTCATGAAAAAATACCGAAGGAAGTGGAGGGTTTCTTCAAACAACAAGAGACTGGGTCAATTATTCAATCAAATGATATTGAGCATGTTTCCCATCTCTTCTTGAGAAACAAACGGGCTATTTCTTTGCAAAATTGTGCTCAATTTCATATGTGGCAATTCCATCAAGATCTCTTCGTTAGTTAGGGGAAGAGTCTGCACGAATCGGATTTTTTAAGGAACAACATGTCGAGAGAGAATTGGATTTGGTTAGACAATGTGTGGTTGGTAAACAAGGATCAATTTTTTAGCAAGGTATGGAATGTATCATCAAATATTTAATATGATTCCACGAGATCTAGTTTCATTCAAGTAACGGATTCTAGCCAATTGAAAGGATCTTCTAATCAATCCAAGGATTATTTCGATTCCATTAGGAATGAGGATTCGAAATATCACACTTTGATCAATCAAAGAGAGATTCAACAACTAAAAGAAAGATCGATTCTTTGTTGGAATCCTTCCTTTCTTCAAACGGAACGAACAGAGATAGAATAAGAGCAATTCCCTAAAATCCTTTATGGATATTCCTCAATGTGCCGACTATTCATGGAATGTGAGAAGTAGATGAATAATCATCTGCTTCCGGAAGAAATCGAAGAAATTCTTGGGAATCCTGCAAGAGCTACTGTTCTTTTTTCTCTGACAAATGGTCAGAATTTCATCTGGGTTCGAATCCTATTGAGAGGTCTACTAGAGATAAAAAATTGTTGAAGAAAGAACAAAAGAAACATCTTGTTCTTTCCAGGTGATCGAAAAATAAAGAAATAGTGAATTTATTCAAGATAATTATGTACTTACAAAATACCATCTCAATTCATCCTATTTCATCATATCCGGGATGTGATATGGTTCCAAAGGGTGAACTGGGCAATTCCAATAAGATTTCATTCTTGAACAAAAATCCATTTTGGGGTTAATTTCATCTATTCCATGACCGGAACAGGGGGAGATACACGTTAAATCACGATTTTGAATCAGAAGAGATATTTCAAGAAATGGCAGATCTATTAACTCTATCAATAACCGAGCCAGATCTGGTGTATCATAAGGGATTTGCTTTTTCAATTGATTCCTCCGGATTGGATCAAAAACATTTCTTGAATAAGTTATTCAACTCCAGGAATGAATCGAAAAATCACTCTTTATTGGTTCTACCTCCTCTTTTTTATGAAGAGAATGAATCTTTTTATCGAAGGATCATAAAAATATGGGTCCAGACCTCTTGCGGGAATAATTTGGAAGATCCAAAACCTAAAATAGTTGTATTTACTAGCAACAACATAATGGAGGCAGTCAATCAATCTAGATTGATCCGAAATCTAATTCAAATCCAACATAGAACCCATGGTTACATAAGAAATGTATTGAATCGATTCAATTGCAACTTCGAATATGGAATTCAAAGGTATCAAATAGGAAATGATACTCTGAGTCATCAAACTATAATGAAATACACGATCAACCAACATTTATCCAATTTGAAAAAGAGTCAAAAGAAATGGTTTGATCCTCTTATTTTTATTTCTCGAACGGAGAGATCCATGAATCAGGATCCTAATGCATATAGATACAAATGGTCCAATGGGAGCAAGAATTTCCAGGAACATTTGGACTATTTCATTTCTAAGCAGAATAGCCATTTTCAAGTAGTGTTCGATCGATTACATATTAATCAATATTCAATTGATTGGTCTGAGGTTATCAACAAAAAAGATTTGTCTAAGTCACTTTGTTTCTTTTTGTCCAAGTTACTTCTTTTTTGCCCAAGTTTCTTCTCTTTTTGTCTAACTCACTTCCTTCTTTTTTCTTTGTGAGTTTTGGGGGTATCCCCATTCATAGGTTCGAGATCCACCTCTATGAATTGAAAGGTCCGAACAATCCACTCTGTAATCAGTTATTAGAATCAATAGGTCTTCAAATCTTGCATTTGAAAAAATGGAAACCCTTATTATTGGATGACCAAGATACTTCCCAAAAATCGAAATTCTTGATCAATGGAGGAACAATATCACCATTTTTGTTCAATAAGATACCAAAGTGGATGATTGACTCATTCCATACTAGAAAGAATCGCAGGAAATCTTTTGATAACACAGATTCCTATTTCTCAATGATATCCCACGATCCAGACAATTAGCTGAATCCTGTGAAACCATTTCATAGAAGTTCATTGATATACTCTTTTTATAAAGCAAATCAACTTCGACTCTTGAATAATCAATATCACTTCTGCTTCTATTGTAACAAAAGATTCCCTTTTTATGTGGAAAAGGCCTGTATCAATAATTATGATTTTACGTATGGACAATTCCTCAATATCTTGTTCATTCACAACAACGAAAACACTTTTTCACTCTTTCATATACTAGGGGATTTCACTTGGAAAAGAAAATGTCCCATACTAATGGATTCGGGTCCACAACGATGGGTTCAAATGTACGAGATCTTGTAGCACTTACCAATAAGGTCCTATCGATTAGTATTATACAAAAAAAATCCATCATAGACACTAATATAATTAGATCTGTTCTTCATAGACAAACTTGGGATTTTCGATCAAAGGTAAGATCGGTTCAGGATCATGGGATCCTTTTCTATCAGATAGGAAGGGTTGTTTCACAAAATGTACTTCTAAGTAATTGCTCCATAGATCTTATATCTATCTATATGAAAAAGAAATCATGTGACGGGGGGGACTCTTAGTTGTACAAGTGGTACTTCGAACTTGGAATGAGTATGAAGAAATTAACGATACTTCTTTACCTTTTGAGTTGTTCTGCCGGATCGGTCGCTCAAGACCTTTGGTCTCTACTCGGACCTAATGAAAAAAATGGGATCACATCTTATGGACTCGTTGAAAATAATTCTGATCTAGTTCATGACCTATTAGAAGTAGAAGGCACTCTGGTGGGATCCTCACGTACAGAAAAAGATTGCAGTTAGTTTGATGAGGATCGAGTGACATTGCTTCTTCAGTCTGAACCAAGGAATCCCTTAAATATGATTCAAAATAGATCTTATTCTATCGTTGATAAGAGATTTCTCTATGAAAAATATGAATAAGAGTTTGAAGAAGGGGGGAGTCCTCGATCCACAACAGATAGAGGAGGATTTTTTCAATCACATCGTTTGGGCTCCTAGAATATAACACCCTTGGGGCTTTCTATTTGATTGTATTGAAAGGCCCAATGAATTGGGATTTCCCTATTGGGCCAGGTCATTTCAAGATAAGCGAATCATTTATGATGAAGAGGATGAGCTTTAAGAGAATGATTCAGAGTTCTTGTAGGGTGGAACCATGAAGTACTAGACACGAGATAGATCTTCCAAAGAACAGGGCTTTTTTTCAATAAGCCAATTCATTTGGGACCTTGCGGATACACTCTTTTTCCTATTCAAAGATCAGCCTTTTGTCTCTGTGTTTTCACATTGACAATTCTTTACAGATGAAGAGATGTCAAGGGAACTTCTTACTTCCCAAACAGATCTTCCTACATCTATATATAAACACTGGTTTATCAAGAATACGTAAGAAAAGCATTTTGAATTGTTGATTCATTGCCAGAGATGGCTTAGAATCAATATTTCATTATCTAATGGATTTTTCCGTTCTAATACTCTATCTGAGAGTTATCAATATTTATCAAATTTGTTCCTATCAAACGAAGCGTTATTGGATTAAATGACAAAGACATTGTCGAGAAAAAGATGGTTTTTCCCAAACGAGATGGTTGTTGTTATCTGCTCTAATAACGAATCATTGGTTTAACTGAATAACTAAAAAAAAATAGATAGACCTTTCTTTCTCTTCGTCTCAGGTTGATGGATCTTCTTAATTTAAAGATCCCCTATATCGATAATACACATTCCAGTTTGGGAACGTCCGGTGCCAAAGTCATTGAATGGGTAAGTCACCAATCCCTAAAATGGACTATTTAATGTACTTTATCCGCTCGCTGGGTTACGGGTGGGTATTTTACCAGAGGTTTTTATTGTATCAAATCTACCCCTGTGTGATTCTTGTTGAAGCATATACTCCTCGGGGAGGGTCCAGGGCGGGCGATTTCAAAATAGATTATCCATTCATTAGATAGAGAAGATCACCAAGATTTCATGATTCGCTACCGAATTTATTCCAATTCAATAAGAGATATCAATATTATGCCTTCAAGAGAACTTGAACCTCCATGCTCTTTAGCACGAGATTTTGAGTCTCGCGTGTCTACCATTTCACCACCAAGGCATCTTGAAAGTGAATCGTATTCCATGAATATGATATCTATCTAGTGTGATGTATGGAATATATGACAATGGTAGAGTGTTAGAGTATTTTTATTGATTTGTCATGTCATATAGGCCCGAGTCAGACATCCAATTGGTTCGATTTGAATTATCCAGAGGATATCTTATCTATCTATATCTATATAGAGATATATATATATATATATATATATATTCTATAAACAAAATTGTTAGGTTCTAAGACCTTGGACGATGTCCAACCCCTCGTATTTTGGTTTTGATGATAACAACTAAAGGATAAATTTTGAAGTATCTAATGATCTTGTTTGAGTGTTATAGGATTTACGTCGTCCAATGCCGCAATGGTATTGTATCTCTCAAACCTCGACTTTATGTTTTAATAAGAAAAGCGTCCAAATGTGTTTTGTAAGAATACTACAGTCAACGTCCAATGCTCCTGTGAGAGCAAGCGTCCAATGTCTATATAACCCACTCTGTAGTTTCTATCTTAAAATAATATTATAAGGTAATACGTTTTCAATGGTGATTCTATGTAATGCAACGATTATTCTCTCTCATTCTAATATGTCATTCTATTTGATTTTTCGAATAGTATTAAACAGGAAAAGAAGAAGCTTCTCTCTGCAGAAAAAGTACAAGTAGGAGAGGCGCTACATGTACGGCTGTCTCCTCTATCTCTCCACCCTAAGTCAAAACGTGACAACAGTCACATGCTTTGGAGAGAACCGCTCTTGGCAAAGGAACAAATCCCACAAAGGATACCTTACAACAAGCTACCTATAAATAGAGGAATGAGCTCAATGTATCAGATTGACGAAAAATTTATAAATAGCTAAATCTCTGTCAAAACGACTGGACGATCAATACTTAAGCAAAACGAGCTTTCTTCTTAGCTTTGCTAAGCGATTCTGTATATTCGTGTTTACTGTAATATCCTCTCTGTGAGAGTTAGTCTTACTTTTTATACTCAAACAATTCTGTTTGGAAAGCCAGGAGTGGCTTAGTGTTAAAGAATACTTGGGTTTGTGTTTAATCTCAAGGGGAGATTAAGGGTGTGCCAGGAGTGGCCTAGAGAATACTTGTAGCCAGAAGTGGCAAGGTTAGAATACTTGAGAGTAATCAGATCTTGATTAGTAGAACCCTTCAAAAGTTTTTGAAGGAGAACTGGACGTAGCTCAGTTGAGTGAACCAGTATAAAACTAAGTGTTCTATTCTCTCGCTTTCTAGCTTATTTGCATATATATTAAACTATCTCTTCAACATACTACGAAAGTGTTTCTTTACACATTTTATCTATGATTATCTTTTACGTGTGTTCTAACGAAAAGCGAGAAAAAGCAGTTTCATTGGACTGTTGCTTTTGAACCGCTGGACGATAGCATAATCTTCTGTTTTACTAAGTTGTTGTAAAACTTAAGATATACTATCTTCACATTAGTTAAAGTTTTTCAAAGAAATTATAAATACACTATTCAACCCCCCATTCTAGTGTATTTCTCTGTATTTCAGTTGGCATCAGAGCTCGGCCTCTTGGGTTGAGTACTTAGCAGTACAGAGGAAAGATCCTAAGAAAGATGAAAAACGAGGGACAAGCTGTGAACAGACCACCACTCTTCAAGGGTGTCAAATATGATTACTGGAAACAAAGAATGATAGCATTCTTTGAATCTAGCCATATTGACATGTGGGAAGTTGTGGAGATGGGCGACTATATTCCACTTGATGCGAACCTCATCGAAATCCCAAAGGCTAGATGGACGGAAGAGCAAAAACAAAGATTTTATCTCAACTCCAGAGCCAGAAACATCATCATGTGTGCACTGAGAATACAAGAATACAACAAGGTGCACAGTCTCAAAAGTGCAAAACAAATGTGGGATACTCTTGCGTTAACGTATGAGGGTTCCACTCAGGTAAAACATAACAAACTCAGTCTCCTTACTCGTCAATATGAGTTGTTTAGTATGGAAGAAAACGAGGACATACAAAGTATGTTTGGACGGTTTCAAACCATACTAAATGAACTTAGAGCACCTGGTAAAGATTACAATAACTATGAACATATTGACAAAATTCTAAGAAGTTTGGCTAGGAAATGGAGACCACAGGTTATAGCCTTGGGAACAAAAAAGGAACTGGACGATATATCCCTAGAAGAACTCGTGGGAACTCTCAAGGTGCATGAACTAGAACTGCATCAAGATAGTGATGGTGAGAAAAATAAGTCTCTGGCGCTCAGCGTCCAGAACCCAAGGAAAGCATCATCGTCCAAAGCCATGCAAGCTGAAACATCATCAGACGAACAATATGAAGATGATGACTCAGACGAGAATGATGAACTATCCTTTATATCCAAAAGGATACATGCTATGTGGAAGAAGAAAGGTGGATCCAGATAGAGAAACCTAAACAGGAAAGGCTTCAAAGAAAAGAAGGAGAAGAGTCCAATTATATGCTACGAATGCAAAAAGCCAGGACACTTCAAATCAGAATGCCCAGATCTCGACAAAAGCAAGGACAAGAAGAAGAAATTCTTCAGCAAAGGAAAGGGCAAGAAAGTTCTGATGTCCACATGGGAAGACCTGGACGATGACTCATCATCGGACGATGGAGAAGAAGAGGAAGCACACATATGTCTGATGGAAGACACCTCAACAGACTCTTCTGAACCAGAAGAAGAAGATGAGGTAGATTTTAATGACATAGATTCAATTCAAGAAGCTTATCATGAACTACTTTCAAACTCTTCTATTCTGTCAAAGGCCTATAGAACTTTAAAGAAATCATCCAAATCACTTTCAAAAGAAAAAGAAGCTTTAGAAAAAAGTGTTAGACAACTGGAAAGTGAAAAGGAGGATTTACAGAAAAAGTTTACAGAGCTCTCAAGGCAAAATGAAATTAAAAATATGGAGAGGCGAACTCTCTGGAATGATGCTGCTCGAGCCCATAAATCCTGTGAGGATTCAAGGACTAGAGAAAGAAATCTTTCCATAGAGATTCGAAATCTCAATGCAGAAAACAAAAGGCTAGTTGAGAAGCTTCTGAAAGTTGAAGCAGATACTTCCTTAAGAGGTCAACCACATGATGTTGTAAAACTTCATGAAGAAATTGACAGCCTAAAGAAGGATCTGTCAAACTTTGTCAAGGGCTCTGACAACCTCAAAAAGCTTTTAAAATATGAAGGTTGTAAGAGACCAAGTGACAGGTCAGGACATGGATATAAGGGAAAGAAATACATTCAAGACGAGGAAACAGATGTTTGCTACTTCTGTGGGAAACCTGGACATATAACGTCCAAATGCAGACACCTGCCTAAGAAGGGAGCATTCAATGCCCTTCGAGCTAACAAAAAAGGACCCAAGTCAATCTGGGTACCTAAGGATAAAATTGTTCCTGTTGCAGACATGCTTAATAGTAGGAAAGAAACTCCAATCATGGTACCTGGACAGTGGGTGCTCACATCACATGACAGGAGAAAGGTGTATGTTCCAAAGCCTCCTACCCAAGACTGGTGGGACAGTCACTTTTGGAGGGAATCAGAAAGGGATGATAGCTGGCGTAGGTAAGATTGGTATACCACCCTATCCTTGTATTGATAAAGTTCTTTATGTTAAAGGTCTTAAACATAATCTACTTAGCATAAGCCAATTATGTGACAGTGGATATGATGTTGCCTTTAACAAAGGTGAATGTACAGTCAAAAACTCTTATGGATCCCTTCTCTTTACCGCAAAGAGGCAAGGCAATCTGTATAAGATTAAACTTGGGGAACTATCAAGTCAAAATGTATCATGCCTAGTTGCTGTACAAGAAAATCATTGGTTATGGCATAAAAGACTTGGTCATGCAAGCTTGAGGTTAATCTCAAAGCTAAATAGGCACAACCTCGTAAGAGGACTACCAAGTATGTCATATAAAGATGATCTTCTTTGTGAAGCTTGTCAGAAAGGGAAACAAGTGAAAAGTTCTTTTCAAAGTAAAAACATTGTTTCCACTTCTAGACCTCTTGAGCTGTTACATATTGATCTGTTTGGACCCACAAGAACAGCCTCGATAAGTGGTAAAAGATATGGATTGGTTATAGTGGACGACTATACTAGATGGACATGTTTATTATTCCTATCCCACAAAGATGAGTCCTTCAAGGCCTTTTATAACCTCTGCAAATGAGTTCAAAATGAAAAAGGAGTATGCATTACTTCTATCAGAAGTGATCACGGGGGAGATTTCAAAAACGAAAGTTTTCAAAGGTTCTGTGAGGATAATGGTATCCTTCACAACTTCTCAACACCTAGAACACCACAACAGAATGGTGTAGTTGAGAGGAAAAACAGGTCACTCCAGGAGATGGCCAGAACCATGTTGAATGATAATTCAACCCCTAAACACTTCTGGGCTGAAGCAGTGAATACTGCCTGCTATTTACAAAACAGAATCTATATAAGGCCGATATTGAAAAAGACTCCATATGAATTGTGGAAGGGTAGAAGACCCAACATATCCTACTTCCATCCATTTGGATGTCAATGTTTCATTCTGAACACTAAGGATAACCTGGGAAAATTTGATTCTAAGTGTTATGAAGGAATACTGCTTGGATATTCTGAAACTTCAAAGGCATACAGAGTTTATAACTCTAGAACCTTAGTTGTTGAAGAAGTTATCCATGTGAAGTTTAATGACAACAAGCCTGATAAGGAATTATCAGAGCTGGACAAATCATTTGCAGATCTCAGATTGGATGATGCAAGTAAGTCATCAGATTTGTCCAACCATGATGTCTCAGTTGAAGAGTCAAATGCACCACTGGATGGTCCAGTCGCAGAACAAAGAGAACCAAATGGACGCAACTGGAAAATGAAGAAACATCATCCACAGGAGCAAATCATTGGAGATCCAAAAGATAGAGTCAAAACCAGATCTTCACTTCAACGACAGCAAGGTCACACAACATTCATATCTCAAATAGAACCTAAGACTGTGGACGATGCCTTAGAAGATGAAGGCTGGGTCAAACCAATGCAAGAAGAACTTGACCAATTTCAAAAGAACAATGTCTGGAAGCTAGTAGAACTCCCCAAAGACAAAGAAGCTGTAAGAGCAAAGTGGGTGTTCAGAAACAAGCTAGACGAAGCAGGTAATGTTGTGAGAAACAAAGCAAGGTTGGTAGCAAAAGGTTACTCACAACAAGAAGGTATAGATTATACTGAAACTTATGCTTCCGTTGCACGTCTAGAGGCAATTCGCATTCTACTATCATTTGCAGCTCATAGCAATATAAAGCTATATCAAATGGACGTAAAAAGTGCATTCCTCAATGGACTCATAAAGGTAGAAGTCTATGTGGAACAACCCCCAGGATTTGAAAGTGATGTTTTTCCAAACCATGTTTTTAAACTTAACAAAGCCTTATATGGGTTGAAACAAGCCCCTAGAGCTTGGTATGAAAAACTCAGCTCATTTCTGTCAGAAAATGGTTTTTCAAGAGGAAAAGTAGACACTACATTATTTCGCAAAGACTACTCTTCTGATTTTATTATTGCACAAATATATGTTGATGATATCATATTTGGTGCCACTAATGAGTCTCTCTGTGAAGAATTTGCAAAATTAATGCAAACAGAGTTCGAGATGAGCATGATGGGTGAGCTGAAATTCTTCCTTGGACTTCAAATCAAACAAACTGAAAAGGGAATATATATACATCAGACTAAGTATGTCAAAGAGCTGCTAAAGAAGTACAAGTTGGACGATGCAAAACCAATGAAAACTCCTATGCATCCAACAACAGTACTTGGACTAGACGACAACTCAAAGAAAGTAGATAATACTCTATACAGAGGAATGATATGATCACTCCTATACCTCACAGCGTCCAGACCTGACACCATGTTCAGCGTATGCTTATGTGGCAGATTTCAATCTGACCCAAGGGAAGTTCACTTAACTGCTGTTAAAAGAATCTTTCGATATCTTGCTGGAACCACTAACCTTGGGTTATATTTCAAAAGGCAGAAAGGTTTCAGGCTAATAGGATACTGTGATGCTGATTATGCTGGAGATCGAATTGAAAGAAAAAGCACCAGTGGAGGGTGTCACTTCATCGGTGGTAATCTAGTCTCCTGGACATGCAAGAAGCAAGGAACCATTGCTATGTCCACTGCTGAAGCAGAGTATATTTCAGCTGCAAAATGTTGTTCTCAAATCTTGTGGATCAAACATCAACTTGAGGATTACAGCATATATGAGAGTAACATTCCTATCTTCTGTGATAGTAAAGCTGCCATAGATCTCTCTAAGAATCCCATATTGCATTCAAGGGCCAAACATATAGAGATCAAACATCACTTTATAAGAGACCATGTTCAAAAGGGTACTGTGGAATTACACTTTGTAACCACAAATAATCAGCTTGTTGATATATTCACCAAACCCCTTACTGAAGACAAGTTAATTCCTCTGAGGAACAAACTTGGCATGGACTTTGTAAAGGAATGATTAACATCTACATGATGCGTCCAATAAAACCATAGCGTCCAAAGGACATGTCGTCCAAGGAACACTAGAGTCATGCACATGCATTGCATATATCTCACTTAAGTCCAATATTTGGACGATGCTTTTATTTATTTATTTTTTTTGTTCAAATGATCAAAATAGATCGTTTTAAGAGTAAGTATGAGCTAATACTCTATGCTGAGTCACCAAAATGTTAGTAACCGTACACAGTTACCCACATTCTTCGCACGTCTCATCATGGCGGGTTTTATGGCATCATTTACATTTCAAATATTCAAAAAGCCCAAAACCATTTCACATTCTTCAAACAAAGCCCAAATATACACTTATCAAATCATCACAGAAAAATACCACTGTATCCATCTTCTCTGAGATTATCATCACCCTTAAGCACACACACACACACTCTCTCAGAAACCCAAAACCCTATCAGAAAACCTAAAAATCCAAACTTTTCTACCATGTCGAACTCTGCAAACTCAAGCAACTCAGAACTCGACGTCCTCACTTACCCTGAAACCACAGTTGTGTGCCAAGGTGCTGCTGCAGTGCACATTGAGCACTTCTTCGACATCGAAAAGCTTGAGAAGCTGGGACTAAACCTGAACGAGAGCCTTCTGAAGTGTGGAATCAGAGGCTACTTCAATGAAAACCAAAAAATATTCCCTGAGTTGATCAGAATGTTCTGGAGAAATGCCAAGTTCCAGAGCTCAAGGGAGCTCGTGGCCACGGTTCTTGGACGAGAGGTGACACTGTCCACCGAGACCATTGCAAAGGTAACTTGTTGCATTAGGGAACAGAACCAGTACAAAACAGATTGGGCCAAGCAGTACGGCAATTACGTTGCGACCGTGCTTTGCAAGACCAAATCCACCGACTCAATAAGGATTGAGTACAGGAACCTGTGTGAGGAAGCAAAAATCTGGCAGCAGGTGTGCAACAAGAGTATCCTGCACAAAGCTAGGTCTAAGGACTCAGTCACGGACTTACACAAGTTTGTGATATTCCATATTATGGAAGGTATTCCCTTCAATCTCCCTCACACCATTTACGTCAATATCGTGAGAATGATGAAGTCTGTTGGTGGCAATGATGACATTTTCTACGCCGCCCTGATGAACAAGATCTTCTGGGACCAGAAGGTCTATCAACACTTCTTTGATGAACTGGAAGAAGATGTTTACGAAGCTATTATGAAGAAAGGGCCAATGGTAGCAACACAACGACTATTTGGTGAGTCCAACATAAAACCTATGAAGATCAAGCTAACAGCCAAGGTCTTAAGGGACCTGGACGAGGACACCATCAACAAGCAACGACATGAACAGAGCAAGATCATCTCCAATAATGATGAAGAGGAGATTGATCTTCTTGGTATTGGCAAAAAGATCAAAAGGTTGATGGAGGAACACGAGGGCAGAAAGATCACACGACAAATGTCTCAGAAGCATGAGGAAGATGCTGAAAAAGAGAGAAGAACCAAGAAAAGACATGCTGACACATCCACTGCTCAGTTCCCAGCAGAGAAGCGTCCAAGGACTGATGCGTCCAGACCTGCTCAAGCTGAGCAACGTCCAAAGACAGCACCAGTAAAGCTTGCTCCAGAAAAGCAAAAGGTTTGGAAGCTTCAACTACTGGACGACTCTGATGATGATGACCAGATCCCAATTGGTCAAATCATGAAGAAGGAAGAGGAGACGGAGGGCCCTCAGCAAAAGAAGCAGAAGGTACAACCTGCTAAAGCAATTTCCTTTCCGTCTAACATGCCGCGATGAGTCAAGACTCACGCAGCAAGGCCAAGGAGAATTGCAGTTCTACCACCTTCCTCTCAAGACACCGACAACATATCCACCAGCACCCTACTACCAGCAACATCCAGTGCTCCAGCCACATCAACAACCCAGCATCCACATCTTCGCTTGGACCTGTCCAAGTTTGTGCGTCCAAGGGATGCATGGAGGGATACCTGGTCCCCATGGATTATACCCCCCAAGCAGAAAACCAAAGAAGAAAAAGACAGAGAACGTTTCCCGGTTGCATTCCTTACACAAAATGAACAGAATTACTGTAAGAAAAGTGATGTGATCCGGAGGCCTCTACAAAAGCCCTTGAAGCGGCATTTCACTACTGTCTCAGCACCAAAGTGGACGAGGTATGATTACGCTCATGATTCTTCAACTGTTTATTCTGCTATGCCAGAAGGAGCGATCATCAGCAACCCTCTGCCCAATTGGACGAGAGAAGTGTATCCACACTTGATCCGCATGCCTCATCCTTACTCCTGTCCAACTGGAACTCAGCAAAGAGTGCGTCCAGCAGCAGAAGATCTGCATAAACCAGAGGTGGAGGTTGCCTCTCGATCCACAAAGACGGTTGCGGACCAGAAAGGGAAGGCTCCAAGAAAAATGAAGGCACCGTCCAAGAAGTCCCCTGTTAATAGGGATATTGAACTGGCCGTAGAGTTGCAGTTGGCCATTAAAGAAAGTCTGGACCCTTCCATATCGAAGGAGCGTCTAGATGTAGGGTGGGTCAAGGATGTTCGCATCTGGACTCCAATCACAAAGTTCCTGCCTCTATCGGCTGGAACTCCAGTGCTAAACTTCCAGCCAGGCGACTATGATGAACTTGGAAAACTTCTGCAACAAATGTATATACCAAACCAAGCCATCGCCTACCAACCAAACCTTCACATAAGCCGCGCCACAGAAATAAAATTTGTACTAGACAGGGTATGTCCCAGACTACCCTTATATGATGCTGGTCGCAAGAAAGGCTACAAGTTCTACGGCATTGAGATGCCAAGCAGGGAAGAGAAAGTTGAAACCCTGCAAAAATCCTCTCATACTTGGGGTCATCTGTTTGACAAGACTGGTAAGCTTACGCGTTCACTCGGAACCTTTGATTCCATTATCTTTTGGCGCCAGATCTTATGGAATGATTCCCAGAAGGCCTCCTCCTCAAGCAGCTCCAAGGATGACTTTGTTCACCCCCCTCATGGTATTGAGGTGCTGCGTCCAGTAAAGACTCACCACTTCTCAGACACCTTTGCCTGCTTTCTGAAAGATTCAGATGATTATCTAGAGTTAATGAAGACATTGCCAATAATTAGAAGCAACAAAGTGTTTGATCTTCGAACACTGGATCGCACAGAGTTTGTGGAGGAACTCCAAACTCTGCATGAGGAGTACAAAGCAGAAGAAGCCACAGCAGCAGAACAAGCTCGTCTAGAGCAGCTGGCTCTTGAGGAAGCTGAGACCGCAACCACAACAAAAGGAAGATCTGGTTGCTAAGTCGAAAGCTACACAGGCAGAGCTGGATGAAGCATCTGCCAAAGTAACAAAGGTGCTAGCTCATCTTGACCTGGACTCATCTGTACCAGTGGACGTGGAATACTTTGTCACGTCACATGAAGAACCTACCGTCCAATCTGGAAAGTCCAAGGATGATAGAGAGCCCATTGTTGAAGCATCCAAGCCCATGAAAGCAACTGCATCAAAGCCTACTGCTGAAGATATCACCAGCTTCCCCATTGTTGATGCATCTACTGAAGCACATTCGGGCACACGTCAACTGGTTCCCACAGGATCTTCAAGTCCAAGGGGCATCCATCCCTTGCGATTTGCTGAACCTCAAGGAGTCTCAGAAGATCGTGTTCACAAAATAGTGTAACAGGCTCTGAGGCAACAGTAGCTGGAAACCGAAGTAGTTCTTCAAACATTTCAGCAAAGGCAACAGGCTGAGGCTGCTCAACATCATCTGATGCTGCATAATGCCATCATTGAACAGTTCATGAGCCTCTCCCAAACGCTTGTGAACTAGATTCAAAATACAGCAGCCACCTTACTTGGACAAGTTGCTCATGCAGTTCCACCCGTCCAACCACAACATCATCAACCAGCACCACCTATACAAGCGCCACCAGAACAACCACCACCACCACCACAAGAACCACCTCCACAGCCATAAGGTGACCATGATGGTCCAATCCTTTTTCCATCTTTCAAACTTTTTTTTTTTGTTAAAGACAAAGGGGGAGAAATTGGAATTTTGATGTCATAGAAGTAAATAGCTAACACTCTGTATATATATTGGCATCTTTATCAAAACAAGAGGTGTTTATTTCATAAATTCTGCATCCATATCCTTGATATGTTTTACACTCTGATAACTGTTATACCTGATATATTCTTGCTTTTTATTATTCTCTGTTATTAGATGCATAAGTCATGTTGAACTCAGGGGGAGTACTTCATTTCACATTTATACACTGGCATAACATAATCATCTCTGACTTGATTCATTGTATTCATATATGATTATGTGACTGTTAACATCAAAATTTAACATTATTTGTCATCATCAAAAAGGGGGAGATTGTTAGGTTCTAAGACCTTGGACGATGTCCAACCCCTCGAATTTCGGTTTTGATGATAACAACTAAAGGATAAATTTTGAAGTATCTAATGATCTTGTTTGAGTGTTATAGGATTTACGTCGTCCAATGCCGCAATGGTATTGTATCTCTCAAACCTCAACTTTATGTTTTAATAAGAAAAGCGTCCAAATGTGTTTTGTAAGAATACTACAGTCAGCGTCCAATGCTCCTGTGAGAGCAAGCGTCCAATGTCTATATAACCCACTCTGTAGTTTCTATCTTAAAATAATATTATAAGGCAATACGTTTTCAATGGTGATTCTATGTAATGCAACGATTATTCTCTCTCATTCTAATATGTCATTCTATTTGATTTTTCGAATAGTATTGAACAGGAAAAGAAGAAGCTTCTCTCTGCAGAAAAAGTACAAGTAGGAGAGGCGCTACATGTACGGCTGTCTCCTCTATCTCTCCACCCTAAGTCAAAACGTGACAACGGTCACATGCTTTGGAGAGAACCGCTCTTGGCAAAGGAACAAATTCCACAACGGATACCTTACAACAAGCTGCCTATAAATAGAGGAATGAACTCATGTATCAGACTGACGAAAAATTTATAAAGAGCTGAATGTCTGTCAAAATGACTGGACGATCAATACTTAAGCAAAACGAGCTTTCTTCTTAGCTTTGCTAAGCGATTCTGTATATTCGTGTTTATTGTAATATCCTCTCTGTGAGAGTTATTCTTACTTTCTATACTCAAACAATTTTGTTTGGAAAGCCAGGAGTGGCTTAGTGTTAAAGAATACTTGGGTTTGTTTTTAATCTCAGGGGGAGATTAAAGGTGTGCCAGGAGTGGCCTAGAGAATACTTATAGCCAGAAGTGGCAAGGTTAGAATACTTGAGAGTAATTAGATCTTGATTAGTAGAACCCTTCAAAAGTTTTTGAAGGAGAACTGGACGTAGCTCAGTTGAGTGAACCAGTATAAAACTAAGTGTTCTATTCTCTCGCTTTCTAGCTTATTTGCATATCTATTAAACTATCTCTTCAACATACTACGAAAGTGTTTCTTTACACATTTTATCTACGATTATCTTTTACGTGTGTTCTAATGAAAAGCGAGAAAAAGCAGTTTCATTGGACTGTTGCTTTTGAACCGCTTGACGATAGCATAATCTTCTGTTTTACTAAGTTCTTGTAAAACTTAAGATATACTATCTTCACATTAGTTAAAGTTTTTCAAAGAAATTATAAATACACTATTCAACCCCCCCTTCTAGTGTATTTCTCTGTATTTCAAAAATGGACTAATTAAACCTATTTCTCGATTCAATAGAAGCCCAAAGAGATGAATTTAATAGGGTCCTAAATAATGAGAGATATGTAAAAAACAGGTTCGATTACGCCTATTCCTAATCCTAAATAGAATGGAACAACGCAGGGATCTATATGTAAACATATTATCTATTTAGATACACTCGAATGACCCCTTCTTATAATGAGAATGTATATAACCCCATTTCGGCCGAGTCTGGTATGGAATGAACTTATAATCATGGAATATACTCGATCATCAGATTTTCGATTATAAGTTCATAACCCTAGCCCATTCCCATTTTGGGCGGAGCAGATCTACTAATTCTATGATTCCAGTTAGTAAGGTAAGAGTTGAACTAAGAAATAGATTCTAGAAGCTAAAAAAGGGTATCCTGAGCAATTTCAATATTAGGGTTCATTGATATTCCTGGTATAGTAGATGCTATCACACATACAATCATACTTAATTCGATGGAATTGTTTGATCTTAAAGGGGACCTTCTATAATTTTGCACGTGAGGAGTTATTTCTTGGTTTCGTCCAATCATTAATAACTTGATTAGTTTTAGATAATAGTAGATAGAAACAATGCTCATAAGGAGTCCTATTGAAACCAAGAAATATAAGCTTGCCTGCCATCCACACCAGAATAAATGATGTTTTCTGAAAAAACATGCTAGTGGAGGAAGACCTCCTAAGGATAAGAGACATAGGGCTAAAGAGAAAGTCAAATAAGGATCTTTCATGTATAATCCTGCAAAATCTTGAATGTTATCAATTTCGGTACGTAGACCAAATGATACAATGCAAGAAAAAGTTCCTAAATTCATCGAGATATGATATAGAAC